>JAWDGP010003317.1:110000-120000 GCA_033675545.1 Elysia crispata | reverse complement strand
ATAGAAAGACAGAGAGAGAAAGTGACACGGAGAAAAGAAAAAGCAAAAAAGGCGAAAAGAGAGAGTGAGAGAGAGAGAGAGAGAGAGAGAGAGAGAGAGAGAGAGAGAGAGAGAGGAGGGAGAAACAGAGAGAGAGAGAGAGAGAGAGAGGGAGGGAGGAGAAACAGAGAGAGAGAGAGAGGAGGGAGGAGAAACAGAGAGAGAGGGGGAGAGAGAGAGAGAGAGAGAGAGAGAGAGAGAGAGAGAGTGAGAGAGAGAGAGAGGAGGGAGAAACAGAGAGGTTGAGACAGTGACACACAGAGAAAGAGAAAGAAACATAGAGCGAAGAGGATTACTAGGAGAAGGATGACGAGGGAGCACCTTAACTACAGCACATGTATCCCTCTCAATGATGGATCTGTGAAGTAAAAACTTCCGATTAATCGTAGACCAACCTGTTTCATGAAAAACTCGGCAATCAAAATCGATGAGATTTATTCAGCATGGATGAAGACTGGAACCTTTATCACCTCAGGCAATAGGCAACAGAGCAATACATCACCACCTCTCAAAAAACAACTTCAAGAGGTCTGAGTAAAGCCGTTACTACTATTGCAACATCAACTCCAAAAGGCGTGAGTTTTTTGTTTTCTTTTTTTTTTATTCGTTTTGAACTTTCTCTTTCCCGTTTTTTTTTTATTTACCAACTCTAAAGACTCCATTTTCTCACCCAGACCATTTTTTCCTAGCTTTCTTTTACTCACGTCTACTTCAGTTGATTCACTTCATAGGTGAACGGTTTAACGAGAATACTCAACACGGTTTGCTCCCTAGTTTGTGATCCAATTTCGGCAACCTCTTCCCCATCTCAATCGCCTCTTCTCTTCTCCTCTCTCTCTCTCTCTCTCTCTCTCTCTCTCTCTCTCTCTCTCTCTCTCTCTCTCTCTGTCTCAGTCCCTCTCCCTCTCTCATCTCTCTCTGTCCCTCTCCATTTCTCTCTATATCCCTCTCTCTCTCTCTCTGTCCCTCTCTCTATCTGTCCCTCTCCCTCTCTCTCTCTCTCTGTCCCGCTCCCTCTCTCTCTATATCCCTCTTCCTCTCTCTCTCTGTCCCTCTCCCCCTCCCCCTCTCTCTCTCACACACATACACACGCACATACAAACCCGCTTCCCCTACCCCCGACGACATCTTTTTCAACCCTTACAGAGTTTCTGGAAAGCTTCATCGCTGTGGTGTTTCACTACTACAACCATTTTCTCACACAGAAAGCTGGTAAAGCTGGCAATTACTGTATCTCTAGATTAAGACAAGTTAGTTTTTTTAGTTAAAATCCAAATCTATTTATAGATCTTTTTAAAAACACATTATCATGTAGGTTGAGATGAGTGTAGAGCTGGGATCTCCCGAAAAGCAGTGTACCTTTTCACACTTTGTTTGTGGGAATTCATAGCCTTTTTATAAACGTTTTAGAGGATCTGAAAATAGATTTTGCAAATACTGAAAGGGCTTATTTAGCTACATTTGGTTTTCAAATTAAATTATAAGAATAGTTGGCTCCTTTTGTAGTTTAAAAAAAAAAAAAAAAACTCAAATGTATTTAGAGATCCTTCTTTAGCCTATATTATTACGTAGCGCAGCTATGGATTCCCACGAAGTACGACAGGCCTTCAAATTCATCACAGACACCGTGGATTTCGAACCTATCAAGATATCAGGGCTTGGGGTCTTTCCCCGTGTCATTTGTTATCTATTATGAATTGAATAAAGTCTACGGTTTAAATTCAAAAGGAGCTATATATCTAAAATAAAGGATGAAGAGAGAGAGAGAGGGGGGGGGGGACGGGTGGGGAGGGGGGAAGAAGTCCTCAAAATCGAATTTTCTTGCTTCTTATGTTTTTGTTTTTTATTTTTTATTTTTATTCTCTTTTTTTTTTTTTTAATAACTGCATTATTTACAGCTACTGGCCTTGGACTGTGTTGTAAAGCCAGTATCGTGTTTCAATGACTAATTCGCTCTGTGCCACATCTGGTTTTTTTAGTTTGGTAACTTCTCATAAATGCCCTTGGATATGATATAGTCATACACACAAACACACATACACACACACACATATATATATATATATATATATTTATATATATATATATATATATATATATATTTATATATATAAACAAAATTACAGTTATTTTTCATCAGACTAATTAAGTCCCCTGACACGATCTTGTTTATGCCTTGGTGGCACGGGACGTGGGGACGTTCGTGAACCGGAAGTTCACTTGGTTGCCGGGTTACCCTTCTGACACAGAGGCGGAGGAAGAAAGGGTTTGGGAGGGGAAAGGGGAAGAAGAAGGAGGAGAAGAGAGAGATAGAGAGAGCGAGAGAGATAGAGAGAGAGAGAGAGAGAGAGAGAGAGAGAAAGAGAGAGAGAGGCTGTTAAAAAAGAGAGATAGAGAGCGAATGGGGGGGGGGGAATGGGGTTCAGATAAACAGCAAGATAAAGAGAGAGAAACAAAGAGAGATAGAGAAAGGTTGAGAAAAAGAGGGGGAGAGATAGAAAGAGAGAAGTAAAAAAGGTCAGAAAAAGGTTTCGAGAGAGGAAGGGCAGGGAGAGGGAGAGAGAGAGAGAGAGAGAGAGAGAGAGAGAGAGAGAGAGAGAGAGAGAGAGAGAGAGAGAGAGAGAGAGGAAGGCAGATCTTCACAAGATATGAAAAGAGTGTAAGATAAGGCAAAGCTGAACTCTAATTAGACACTTCCCTTGAGTGGATCCCATCCTTACAATCCAATCGGGATTTATGTAACGCTGGAAAACCAAGAGCTCCTTTCTAGCACCGGACTGTGAGGGTTTTGAATTATTTACACGGAGACTCTTTGAGCCCCTAGAGGTACACTCGGCAGTAATACACAGCGACACCAGAAATATCTCAAATTTGACGTTGGGCAAAGTTTTTATGGCGTAGTTTGGTGGACTTCACATGAAGAATGGAATTTTAGAAGAATGGAGACTATGGAAAGAGGAGAGAGAGAGAGAGAGAGAGAGAGAGAGAGAGAGAGAGAGAGAGAGAGAGAGAAGAGAGAATAAAGTTGCATTTTTTTACAGTAATCGCACGTCGTTTTCACGCTAGTGCAGAGTTTTTGAACAAATAGAAAAAGAACAATAATAAAATAAAACAAAACAAAACAATGAATTAAATGACACGAAAAGACCTAGGTGTCATCGACAAGCAGCAATGGCGTCTCCCATATTACGTGTAGGTTAAATCCGTCAGGTCACACATGGATAGAGATAGGTTAAATCCGTCAGGTAACACATGGATAGAGATAGGTTATATCCGTTCGGTCAAACATGGATAGAGATAGGTTAAATCCGTCAAGTCACACATGTATAAAATAGGTTATATCCGTTAGGTCACACATTGATAGAGAAAGGTTATATCCGTCAGGTCACACATGAAAAGAGATAGGTTATATCCGTCAGGTCACACATGAATAAAGATAGGTTAAATCCGTCAGGTAACACATGGATAGAGATAGGTTATATCCGTCAGGTCACACATGGATAGAGATAGGTTATATCCGTCAGGTCACACATGAATAAAGATAGGTTAAATCCGTCAGGTAACACATGGATAGAGATAGGTTATATCGGTCAGGTCACACATGGATAGAGATAGGTTATATCCGTCAGGTCACACATGGATAGAGATAGGTTATATCCGTCAGGTCACACATGAAAAGAGATAGGTTAAATCCGTCAGGTCACACTTGGATAGAGATAGGTTAAATCCGTCAGGTAACACATGGATAGAGATAGGTTATATCCGTCAGGTCACACATGGATAGAGATAGGTTATATCCGTCAGGTCACACATGAATAAAGATAGGTTATATCCGTCATGTCACACATAAATAGAGATAGGTTATATCGGTCAGGTCACACATGGATAGAGATAGGTTATATCCGTCAGGTCATACATGGATAGAGACAGGTTAAATCCGTCAGGTAACACATGGATAGAGATAGGTTATATCCGTTTGATATAGATTCTATATCAAACAAGCATTTTTATCGGGCTGCTGATTCGGATTTCCTACCTGCTGGAGAAGAAGCAGCTTACAACCTACCATCTAACCCTTGATGGTCAAGACACCAAAATCAAGGAAGACAACTCCAGATTCTCACCTTACAGTTCGGGTCATATTGTTTATAAGGTCAGAGGTTGCGAGGACGCGACCCACGGCGGAAATGATGACCTTACGGGAGAAATTTGCACCGACGTCTAAAAATAGCTCCGTTTCAGACTAATAAAGGAAATCGACAAATTCCGTACTTTCCCAATCTGTTTTAGATCCTTTTACACGCTTATTAGAAAGCTGTGAATTTTCGCATTAACTGCATACAAGTGAGCTGCCTTGCGGGAATTCTTAACATCGCACTTATTGAACCTACATGATCTTGTATGTTGTCTTTTTTCATTCGTAAATAAATTTGGATTTGTACAAATGTCGTAAACTACTCTTATTGGGCAAGTGAGCGACCAGCTTTTTCGAAGGAGTTTAACTACGACATGCCTTCAAGGTCAGAAAATCTGGCACATACGAGGCGAGATGACGCCATCTTGTTAACTCGATCGCAAAGTGTGGAACAACAGCGGCAGAAAAAACAAGCATCAGTAAACAAGTAATATGTTTGTAGGAAACACAGAATGGTGACCCTGGTAAAGAAACTACGGTTGCTTTCATTTAAAATGTATGCGAAAGGAAAAAAAACTTGTTAAAAAAGAAATGCGGGGTAAAAAAAAAAGGGGGGGAGGGAGGAGAGAGAGAGAGAGAGAGAGAGAGAGAGAGAGAGAGAGAGAGAGAGAGAGAGAGAGAGAGAGAGAGAGAGAGAGAGAGAGAGAGAGGAATCGAAACATCTTAATTCAAAGTAGAATTAACCATAAAAACAACAGCTTGTTTAAAAGAAAAAATCAAAGTAGAATGAACCATGCAAATTTTACCTCCTTAATAGCTGGTACATCAGTCATGTTTTTCACAATTTTCTTTCGGGCTGACAGACAAAATGTCAAGGAATTGAAGTAAACTGCGACCGTAATAGCGCACTTGTGTGTACCACCGTCTCAAACTCTTCAGTCAGCTCAACTTATGAAGTACATGCAGAAAATTGCAGAACTTAGTTTTCATTTAGAATCATGCTTGACTTTTCCACTTTTTTTTTTGTTAATTTGACATAAATGGTTGATTGTGCAGATCAATGAGCATAGAAACACGACAGGGAGAAGTTTGTAAATTGTTTGATGATGTTGAATGACTGACAAGCTTAAATAACATGGTATTCACAGCACCACCCGACATGGTTCTATTGACAACATTCTTTAATTCCACAGCTAACTCCATCATGATGCCCGATTATAAAAAAGAAATGAGTGGCAGTGATGTGAAATCCGAATGCTTGACAGTTAGACATACCAGGTCATTAAACTAGATACCATTCATCTTCTTTAGAGTTATACAATATAGATAAATACACACCACAAAAAAAGGCTAGGCGATGGTATTGGAACCTCGACTCAAAGTTTGCTCAATATCAGAACCCCAGGAGACAGTAGATTTTTAGGTATAATAATACAACGATAATGGGAGAAAATGACGGCAAATATACCTGTCGTTGATCTAAGCTATGAAAATTGCCGATTCGTGCGTCACCACCCAAATCCCTCTCCTGAGGAAAGAAATTCTTGCAAAATAGCGCCTATTAACTTTAGTGTATAATTATCGGGTAAGCAGTTTGTAGACGGCAAGAGCTACCATCTACACCGTGTAGTAATGTTTGCCCGTGGCTCTAGTTTTAACATTCTGTACTATCTCCGAAAATTGCTTGATTTCTGGCAACTCTTCCAAAAGTTAGAAAATGAGTTGCGCGGCAATTGCAACACCCAAATGTCTATGATTTTTGTCGAGGGGATTATAGATGGTCGTTTCTTCCCTGACGTGAAACAAAAACCAAAACTTGACTAGATTTAGACTTTAGTCAATGGTTGCCATGTGCAGTTATCAAATTATTGATATATTTTAATTGAACGAAATCTAATAATGATTTTTTTTCTGCCTGATCCTTTATAGAAGTGCGAGCATCGACTTTAATGCAACCTGGTTTCTTCGCTTGAATCATCTACAAGTTAATACTTAGGAAGCTTAAGTTCGAAAGAAAGAAAAAAGTACGTAAATTTTGTGACATAATTCGTTGGAAACTTAACCATAAAAGTAAAAACGTAAGTAAATTTTTTAAACTTTATACGTTGGAAACTTAACTATAAAAGAAAGAAAAACTGCGTAAATTTTGTATATAAAAAAATCTCAAACAATCATTACTATGTAGGCACAAAATAATTTAATAAACGGGGAGCTATAAACTCTTGCAATGCAGAACAAATAATATAGCCATTATTTTATTATTTTTTTCAAATTGCATAACTTAATAGTGAACTTTTAGAAGATATAACTCAATTAATTAGAAAAAATCAGAATTTTTTTTCCGTCTATATTACCAAGACAAAGAATGAAACAACAATGCTCAACATAAGAAAATGAAGAGACAAAAAAAAATCCAATATATAAAACACCTTATCTTTTGCTTGCAATCTATTTCAATGACCACACATACTTGACCACAGGGCATCACTCTTCATGCTGTTCCTTTCGCATTGACGCTATCCACAACAGACACGACACGACGTCGCAAAGCCGTGCCATGACAACCGACCTTTTATTAAACACTTTCACTTGCACGTCTCCTAAGCTCTGGGAACGAGGTGAGGATTTAATCAGCCAGACACCCCATGACCTCCACTGACCCCACCGTGACCCACTCGATTTTTCGACATCTCGGGATTAATCCGCGCCTGGGGATGTGAGTATAGACCTGGGATCTGATCTGATCTGATCTACCTCCCGGCTCGACCAAACGACGCACCCGGGCATTAACGTCGATGCGTTATGGACGCCGCGCGCGCGCGAGTGCAGACGTAACAGTTCTTACTGTCCAGTCGTTTTGGGATTCCCAGGTTTTGTTCATGACTGATTCCCATTGAGTTAACAAGTGTCTCACCTTCCAGCCTTGAGCTCCTGCTAGCCCCAACCGGCGTCCAATCTGCGAGACCTGATTAATTCATGCGTGCCCTTTGGAGAGGTGTCGGGGTTCAATTTACCTTCTCCTATTCTTAAAAACTCTCTCTCTCTCTCTCTCTCTCTCTCTCTCTCTCTCTCTCTCTCTCTCTCTCTCTCTCTCTCTCTCTCTCTCTCTCTCTCTCTCTCTTTCTGTATCTTTCTTTCTCTCTCTCTCTCTCTCTCTCTCTCTCTCTCTTTCTCTCTCTCTTTATATATATATATATATATATATATATATATTTCTCTTTCCCATATTCTCTCTGTGTCTCGGTCTCTGTCTGTCTCTCTCTCTCTCTCTCTCTCTCTCTCTCTCTCTCTCTCTCTCTCTCTCTCTCTCTCTCTCTCTCTCCCTCCCCCTACCCCCTCCTATTCCACCTTCCTCACACACTCCAGTCCCTGTTAATTTTTACACCTCCATCAGCATTTTAAACCCTTCTCTCACCTCTTCACTCCTCTATCCCTACCTCTTCACTCCCCTATCCCTCCCCACTCGAAACCTTTCCCAAAAATATTTCTTAATTTCTTACCTTTTAGCATCAGTTATGGCCGAAGAATTAGAATAGATTCATCTGCACATAGAATAAATTCATCGCTATATAGAAGCACTCCTTCCTCTTACAGCAATGCCTGTCAAACGCTCATTCACCTCATCGTGTAGACGCTTTTTGCTCACACTGAGTTTTTCTTTTGTGTCCTGTTTACAATGTTTGTCCATCAACCGTATCCATTTTAACGTTTGTTTGTTTTTGTCACTTTTTTTTTTTTTTACAAGGCTGTGTCCCTCCACTGCAGGAAGTAGCCCTCCGCGTCAGCCTTCCATCCATCTCTGTCTTTGGCGTCTCTGCTCCATGTGGCGCCCTTGATCTTGACAATATCGTCTCGCCACCGCCTCACTTGTCTTCCTCGTGATCTTTTCCCGTGTCTAGGTTGCCACTCGGTGACTCTGAGTGTCCATCTGTTGTCTTGATACCTTGCCGCATGACCAGCCCACTTCCATTTCTGCTTGGTTATAAAGTCGACTATATCTTTTACTTGTGTTCTTCTTCTGATTTCTTTGCACGGTACTTTATCTTTGAGTTTTATTCTTAGCATCTTCCTTTCCATTGCCCTTTGTGCTACTCTCAGTTTTTGTGTCAGAGCTTTTGTTAGTGACCATGTTTGGCAGCCGTAAGTCATTGTAGGGAGGATACATTGGTTGTAGACTTGTCTTTTGAGGGAGAGTGGCATCTTTTCGTCTTGAAAAATCTCTTTGTTTCTTCCGAAGCAACTCCACCCAGCTCTTATCCTGCAAGTTACTTCTTCTTTTGTTGTTTCTTTGAGATGGGTAGTTTGGCCTAGATATTTATAACTGTTGACTTTCTCGATTTCTTCATTTTCTATGTATATATTTTCGTTGCTTTCAAAGTTGGTCATGTATTTTGTTTTCCCTTTATGCATTCTGAGTCCTGTTTCTAGGCTCAAGGTGTTCAGTTTATTTAATTGTTCCTCCATGTCCTCTATCTTTTCTGTTACAAGTGCGACGTCATCTGCGAATCTCAGGTTGGTAAGTGTTTCGCCGTCTACGTTTATTCCGTGCTCTAGGCCTGCCTTTCGGAATATCATCTCCATGGCTGTCGTAAACATTTTCGGAGAGATTGGATCGCCTTGCCTGACCCCTCTGTTTATGGGGAATGTTTCTGACTCCAGATTGTCGATATGAACTCGTGCTGTAGCCTTTTGGTAGATGTTTTCGAGGATGGCAACGTATGTTTCATTAATGTTAATTTTCCGCAGCGCGTCGAAGATGGCAAAGTGTTCTACGGAGTCGAAAGCTTTCTCATAATCTATAAAACCGACGCACAGAGGTAAGTTGTACTCGTTTGATTTCTCTATGACCTGGTTGAGGGGAAAATGTGGTCCGTGGTTGAGAAGCCCCTTCTAAATCCAGCTTGATCTCTAGGTTGATTTTCATCCAGGGTGTTCTCCATCCTTTTTTGCAGTAATCTAGTGAACAACTTATAACTATGTGACAACAAACTGATGGGACGATAATTTTTTACGTCGCCGGGGTCTCCTGTTTTGTATAGTATGATGATCTTCGCTTCATCCCAGCTGGGTGGGATTTCTTTTGTCTTGAGGATTTTGTTGTAACAGCTTGTCAGGTACTTTAGAACCGGTTCTTCTCCAAGCAGCAGTACGTCGCTGGTGATATCATCTGGGCCAGGCGCTTTGTTTTTACTCATTTCTTTTAGACATTTCCTGACTTCGTCCACAGTGAATGGTGGTACTTCATCCTTGTCTGCACTTTCTCTTTGTAAATTCGTTGGGCTTTGTATGGTGTTTTCGTAGAGTGTTGCATAGAATGATTTACAGATTTCTAATATCTCTTCTCTGTCTGATGTCTCTCTGCCTTCCTTGTCCTTCATCTTCGCTATTTTCTTTTTGTTCCCGTACTTATTTGTCTCCTTGGGGCCTCTTTTTGTTCTAGAATTTTGGTGATAAATTCTTTTCTCTTTCTTCTGGCTCTCGCTCTTCTTTTCTTTTTAACAGTTTTGTTGGTTTCGATGTATTCTACTCTTTCAGGTCCGGTTTTATTGTCTTTCCTTCTTAGTTCTTTTCTTCTTTGTTCTAGTTCCTCGATTAGTTTGTCTTCTGCGTTTTGTTCTTTTGTTGTTTCGTTGGGTTTCTCAACAACTTCCGCGGCGCATTTCCTGATGGTTTCGTTCATAACTTCTATTGACGGCTTTTCATTTCTGAGAATATCAAATTTATTTTTCAGCTTGATTTGAAATGATGGTGCGACTTTTTTCTAGTTGTCTCGTATTTATTTTGAGTGGCTTTTTCTTCTTTATTCGTTTTAGTCTCGTGAGCTTC
>JAWDGP010003317.1:70000-105000 GCA_033675545.1 Elysia crispata | reverse complement strand
GTAGTAGTAGTAGTAGTAGTAGTAGTAGTAGTAGTAGTAGTAGTAGTAGTAGTAGTGGTGGTGGTGATGGTGGTTTAATTGTTGCTGTTGCTCTTCTGTCTCTTGCTGTTGTTGTTGTTGTTGTTGTTGTCGCTGTTGTTTTTGTTGTATCTAACATTATCCTTTCCTTACTTTTTACACAATAATATTAATAGCTTTGCTGTATGGACGTTTCTTTTCTGTATTTTTATTCGTAGTAGTAGTCGTAGTTGTTGTAGTTGTAGTACGAGTAGTAGTAGTAGTAGGTGTAGTTGTAGTAGTAGTAGTAGTAGTAGTAGTAGTAGTAGTAGTAGTAGTAGTAGTAGTAGTAGCAGCAGCAGCAGCAGCAGAAGCAGAAGCAGTGGTAGTGGTAGTGGTAGTAGTAGTAGTAGTAGTAGTAGTAGTAGTAGTAGTAGTAGTAGTAGTAGTAGTAGTAGTAGTAGTAGTAGTAGTAGTAGTAGTAGTAGTAGCAGTAGTGTACACTGACCCTCTGAGTGGACTTCAACTGACCAGAGTGTTATGTCCACTAGAGAGAGTGAATGAAAGTTGCGCCTTTGTCCCTCTAGCTCTGATCAGCTCCACCAATCACCAGTCAGGGATGTTAACGGACACGTGAGACTATTACAATCATGTTTGCTACATATCATTGACCTTGTCTCTTTTTATTTTATTTTTAGGGTGTGGGTGGGGGCGGAAGTAGAAAAATGGGACAAAGTATAAGTCTACAGAACTTTCGTGGGAAAGAAACATGCTTATTACTTATCGATGATCACGTATTGTTTTTTTTCTTTTAGAAAGGGGGAGGGGATAAAGAAAAATGAGACCAAGTTTAAGTCTAGGGAACTCTAACTGGAAAGAATAAAAAAAAAAATTAAGCCCAAGCCTAGCCGAAACAATGTTTGTGTCCTACGGTTATTAGTCGGCATTCAAAAAAGAAAAGATGTCAGGGGTGGGAGGGAGACGTTGGTCAGTAAACGTACATCAGTGTTATGTGAGGGAGGCATAAACAGACAGACAGACACAGAGAGAGGGGGAGAGAGAGAGAGAGAGAGAGAGAGGTGAGAGGAGAAACTGGCGTAAGAAGAGCATGGGGAAAAGTGATGGAATAAGTGGGAAGAGGGAAAAATTGGGGGAAAAGAGAGAATTTGGGAAGGGGGGGGGGGGGGTGGGAAGCGAAGAATAAAAGAGAAGAAGTCAGAATTGGAAGGAGAGAGAGCAGAAGAAGAAGGAAGGAAAGGAGAGAGAGGGAGGGAGACCTGAACAAAACCATTTCAAATAATTAAGAGAACATCTTGACCTGCAACATCTAATGATAATTCAATGTCTAACAATAGCGATCTTTTGATTTTTTCCCCAAAAAATCGTCAACTCGGAAGCAATCTGCTAGAGTAGACTTAAAAGAACCCTTACAGTTTTTAGAAATTAATTAATCATTGCATCAAATATATTTTGCCTCATTGTAACTTCACCTTATCAGCAAATGCGCTATTGACTTTAAAAAACCTATAATGAACTCTTCTGTTTTGATATTTTAATTATATCCTGACAAGTGTTTTGGGCTGGTTTTTTTTTTTTCACCTTGTGTATAATTATTCTCTCTAACTTCTTAAAGTTTCCACATCAGGTTTTAAAGGACAGACAAGGATCTAGGAAATACCTGAACAAATACCTTACATTAAAAAATGGCCGGTATATCATCGTCTCCACTGATTGGTCCTTCCAGAAGTTCATCAATCCTTAAGATTTTTTTAGGAGACAAAAACAAATTTGGAAATACGACAAAAGAAGATGAGGGGTGGCGACAGAGCACATGACTTCAGACTAAACGATTGGAGTGTCAAAATTATATACTCGACTCATGCTAGACTTTATCACAATTCCATGTACAGAGATCAGAACAACGGGTTATTAATTTCATGAACAGAGACCAGTTAACGGACTATCAAGTCCATGGAGAATGACCAGAACAACGGACTACCAAGTCCATGGAGAGTAACCAGAAGAATGGACTATTAGTTCTATGGAAAGATACCACAACAACGGACTATTAATTCTATAGACAGATACCAGTTAACGGACTTGTAATTCCATGGAGAGTGACCAGAACAACGGACTACCAATTTCATGGACAAATACCAAAACAACGGACTATTAATTCTTTGGACAGATACCAGTTGACGGACTTCTAATTCCATGGAGAGTGACCAGAACAACAGACTACCAATATCATCATGGACAGATACCAGAACAACGGACTACCAATACCATGGACAGATACCAGAACAACGGACTACCAATACCATGGACAGATACCACAACAACGGACTACCAATACCATGGACAGATACCACAACAACGGACTACCAATACCATGGACAGATACCTGAACAACGGACTACCAATACCATAGACAGATACCAGAACAACGGATTACCAATACCATGGACAGATACCTGAACAACGGACTACCAATACCATGGACAGATACCTGAACAACGCACTACCAATACCATGGACAGATACATGAACAACGGACTGCCAATACCATGGACAGATACCAGAGCAACGCACTACCAATACCATGGACAGATACCAGAACAACGGACTACCAATACCATGGACAGATACCACAACAACGGACTACCAATACCATGGACAGATACCAGAACAACGGACTACCAATTCCATGGACAGATACCAGAACAACGGACTACCAATACCATGGACAGATACCAGAACAACGGACTACCAATACCATGGACAGATACCAGAACAACGGACTACCAATACCATGGACAGATACCAGAACAACGGACTACCAATTCCATGGACAGATACCAGAACAACGGACAACCAATTTCATGGACAGATACATGAACAACGGACTGCCAATACCATGGACAGATACCAGAACAACGGACTACCAATACCATGGACAGATACCAGAACAACGGACTACCAATTTCATGGACAGATACCAGAACAACGGACTACCAATTCCATGGACAGATACCAGAACAACGGACTACCAATTCCATGGACAGATACCAGAACAACGGACTACCAATTCCATGGACAGATACCAGAACAACGGACTACCAATACCATGGACAGATACCAGAACAACGGACTACCAATACCATGGACAGATACCAGAACAACGGACTACCAATACCATGGACAGATACCAGAACAACAGACTACCAATACCATGGACAGATACCACAACAACGGACTACCAATTCCATGGACAGATACCAGAACAACAGACTACCAATTCCATGGACAGATACCAGAACAACAGACTACCAATTCCATGGACAGATACCAGAACAACGGACTACCAAATCCATGGACAGATACCAGAACAACAGACTACCAATTCCATGGACAGATACCAGAACAACAGACTACCAATTCCATGGACAGATACCAGAACAACAGACTATCAATTCCATGGGCAGATACCAAAACAACGGACTGCCAATATCATGGGCAGGGACTAGACCAATGGACTACCAATTTCATGGACAGATACCAGAACAATGGACTATTAATTCTATGGACAGATACCAGAACAACGGACTACCAAATCCATGGACAGATACCAGAACAACAGACTATCAATTCCATGGACAGATACCAGAACAACAGACTACCAATTCCATGGACAGATACCAGAACAACAGACTATCAATTCCATGGGCAGATACCAAAACAACGGACTGCCAATATCATGGGCAGGGACTAGACCAATGGACTACCAATTTCATGGACAGATACCAGAACAATGGACTATTAATTCTATGGACAGATACCAGTTAACGGACTTCTAATTCCACGGAGAGTGACCAGAACAACAGACTATTAATTCTATCGACAGATACCAGTTAACGGACTTCTAATTCTACGGAGAGTGACCAGAACAACGGACTATTAATTCTATGGACAGATACCAGTTAACGGACTTCTAATTCCATGGAGAGTGACCAGAACAACGGACTACCAATTCCATGGACAGAGACCAGCTCAACGGACTACCAATATCATGGGCAGGGACTAGACCAACGGACTACCAATACCATGGACAACCAATTCCATGAGCTGAGACGAGCCCGGTGCACTTTCGGACCATCTTCAATGACACAAAACAATTTTGTTGTTTCACAACATGAAAGATGTATAATAAAAATAAAGCTATTCTGATTTTCTCCTGAAACCGTGTCTGTCTACTGTGTTAAAAATTATGCATTTAAAATGTTGCGTTAAATTTAATTCAATTTTTTTTTACAATTTTTTAACTACAGGTGAGACTACGCCTGTTTATGACAATTATAACAAAAAATTTTTATTTCCTCATCTTTTTTTTTTAATTAAATATTTTTGGAACTGCTTTTACTATTAACATTTATTGTTAAAATTGTTTGCTCCCTATCTGTTCTCCTTTTTCTACTTACCACCAAATGAATGCGTTTTAAAACCTTTTATCATTGAAAATCATACAAAAATATTCCTCATCTCTTTTTGTTTTATTTTCACCCTCTAGTTTAGAGCTGCCTGACGGAGACATCAAGAAGAAATCCAGTGGCCTGGGACTACCTAGCGGCGCTGATCTGGAGAAGCGCAATATCGACTCTATCTCGGCGTCCTTCGTAAAGCGGCCCATTGATTACATCGGCGGGTCTTTCGTCAAGAAAGGCTTGGATTCGCTGGCAAACTCTTTCGCGAAGAGGCCTATAGATTCAATTAGCAGCACCTTCATCAAGAAAGACGCCTCAGGGTATATCAAGAGGCCAATAGACTCTATCAGCAGTTCCTTCGTTAAAAAAGATGCTGCTAATTTCAGCAAACGGCCCGTGGATTCTATCAGCAGTTATCTTTTCAAAAGACCCATTGACGTAATTGGAAATTCCTTTGTGAAGAAAAATGTCAATGATGGTAACAAACGACACATTGATTCTATTGGAATGTCCTATATTAAAAGACCAGTAGATTCTATCAGCAATGCTTTCATCAAGCGACAAGTTGATTCCATCAGTAGCTCATTTGTCAAAAGGCCAGTCGATTCTATCAGTAGATCATTTGTGAAAAGGCCAATAGATTCTATCAGTAGCTCGTTTGTCAAAAGGCCGATAGATTCTATCAGTAGCTCATTTGTGAAAAGGCCAATCGATTCTATCAGTAGTTCATTTGTCAAAAGGCCAATTGACTCTATCAGTAGCTCATTTGTGAAAAGGCCAATCGATTCTATCAGTAGCTCATTTGTGAAAAGGCCAATTGACTCTATCAGTAGCTCCTTTGTGAAAAGGCCAATCGATTCTATCAGTAGCTCATTTGTCAAAAGGCCAATTGATTCTATCAGTAGCTCATTCGTCAAAAGGCCAATTGATTCTATCAGTAGCTCATTTGTGAAAAGGCCAATAGATTCTATCAGTAGCTCATTTGTCAAAAGGCCAATCGATTCTATCAGTAGTTCATTTGTGAAAAGGCCAATCGATTCTATCAGTAGCTCATTTGTCAAAAGGCCAATCGATTCTATCAGTAGCTCATTTGTGAAAAGGCCAATCGATTCTATCAGTAGCTCATTTGTCAAAAGGCCAATTGATTCCATTAGTAGCTCGTTTGTGAAAAGGCCAATAGATTCTATTAGTAGCTCATTTGTCAAAAGGCCAATTGATTCTATCAGTAGCTCATTTGTCAAAAGACCCATTGATTCTATAAGTAGTGCTTTCTTAAAACGACAAGTTGATCACATCGGTAGCTCATTTGTCAAAAGGCCAATCGATTCTATCAGTAGCTCCTTTGTGAAAAGGCCAATTGATTCTATAAGTCGCTCATTTGTGAAAAGGCCAATCGATTCTATCAGTAGCTCATTTGTCAAAAGGCCAGTTGATTCTATAAGTCGCTCATTTGTCAAAAGGCCAATCGATTCTATTAGTAGCTCATTTGTCAAAAGGCCAATAGATTCTATTAGTCGCTCATTTGTCAAAAGGCCAATAGATTCTATTAGTAGCTCATTTGTGAAAAGGCCAATAGATTCTATTAGTAGCTCATTTGTGAAAAGGCCAATAGATTCTATCAGTAGCTCATTTGTCAAAAGACCAGTCGATTCTATCAGTAGCTCCTTTGTGAAAAGGCCAATTGATTCCATCAGTAGCTCATTCGTTAAGAGATCAGCCGACCCAGCAAAGGCCGAAGACAAGGACACACCCGAGGTAGCAGGATCTAACGGCGATGGCGCAAACGGTGCGGCCGATAAAAACCCGGGACAGACTGGCGCGAAAAGCAGGAGACGCCGCAGCCTCGTCGGGGATTACCAAGGAGCAATCGGAACCCGGCTGACGAATCTCGGAGCCAAGGAGCTTCAGGAAGAGTTGCTGGCCCTGCTTGACCTCCAGGTGGCGCAGAACCGAATTCGTGAACAATACCGGAACAGCCAGGTCGCCGACTTAGCGACGCTGATAGAGTTGATACTTCGGGCCGAAAATTTGCCGTACGAAAAATCTTTACTCGATGCCCGCAGTGTTGGGAGGGTCCATTCGTAAATATCTGATGTGAATGATGCAATGTTAGAAACGTGAGGTGGGAGCGGTGGGAGAGAAGGGGCGGAAAATGTGAAGAGGCAAGGTACGATGAAAAGGACCATCCAGGGACGAAAGTCATCTTCGCCAACGTTTGATGTCCAGGGATTGTTTAGGATCTATCTCTCTCTCACCCTCTCTTCTTCCTCTTCTCTTCTTTCTTTCTCTCTTTCTCTAAATCTCCCTCTCCATCTCTCTCTCTCTCTCTCTCTCTCTCTCTCTCTCTCTCTCTCTCTCTCTCTCTCTCTCTCTCTCTCTCTCTCTCTCTCTTTTTTTTTTTTTGCTTCGCACACTCTCGTTCTCTCCAAGGCCCTCTATATCTTGCTCTCTTATAATCTTTCAGACACTGTCATCGCTTTATCCCCCCTATCTCTCTCTTTCTCTACTGGCTGTCAAATAATGCCCTTTCTACTTTGTCTTCTGCAAGTTCAAAAGGTCTAAATAATTGATTGGGCGAACAAAGAATTAATTTTAAAAGTCAGTGGATGGGACATCAGGAAGTCTTACATAAAAGATAAAAAAAGGGAATTAAATTTTAAACATTTTTTGAGAAATTGCTTGATAAGATTCCCAAAAGAAGGCTTATGTTGTTATTGTTTTCTTGTATTCACTTTCCAAAAATTGAATGTGTATAAATTATCTATTATCTATTATCTAACTGATATTGTTTTTTATTTTGTCTTTTGAAAACGGGCTTTCGAGCGATAGATCTATGTTTGCTTTAGAACTCTGAGGCAGATAGTTTGCAAGTTATTTACTCATTCCAAAGATCCTACTCCTTTGCATCATAATTAGAGTAATGTTATGAGAAACATATCATTCTAAAGAGTTATGCGACCGAAACATATCATTCCTAATATTTGCCGTGTATTTTTAGATTAGGATTATGATAACACTTTTCTCTAACCACTGACATGAGAATAAATATATATATTTGAAGACAAGGTAGGACAGAATTAAACGCAAGACAAATTTCAGATTAGTAGGATATCTGGGGGAAAAAAGACTAACATTGCTTCTTACGCATTGTATGTTGAAGAAATCCATGAAAAGGTTTGTTGTTTTTTTTTTACAGGTTTATGTGTCATTAGACTATTTATCGTGCTAAAAAGGGAGATGTGGATGTTTTTAAGTGACTCTTGGCTAATATTTTTTTTTTTTTGATTTAACCGAAAATAATCACAAATCTGTAACATTGCTTTATTTACATAATATAAATTGATCAGTTTTCTGGATAGTGCACCATCCGTAACCCGTCGGTCTAGACTAGTGACAGCTCTGTTCAACCTGTTTACCGTCCCATAAATCTCTCTCAGAATCTAACACAGTAATCTCTTTCAAACTTCGCATAGTCTTATATCAATAAAAATACAGACCGAATGGAAATTTTTTGAAGATGGTAGCTTCAAAAGAATCTGTTTTACTGTTCTATCTATCGCAAGTCAAAATAAAACCACATGCACCCACATTTATAAAAAAAAAAACTTCAGATTGTTGAAAGGCATCCTCGAAATCGGCCATATTTTGTGTAAATAAAAAGGGTCTGATCTCACAGTTTTCCGCAGATTTTGATACTTACATTCTAAGTTGCTTTTCTAAAGTGCTAACTGTGGTCTTAATGTTAATGGTGATAAAATAATTGTATGCACAGAAAATTCTTTTTATCTTTTTTTTGTTGTTGTTGTTGTTGTTTACCCCACATTGGTTTTTTTTTTTAATTTTGGAATTAATGAGAATAGAAATCCTTTTGTTTAAGTTTTATTTACAAAATTCTTATTCATTTTCAGCCTAAACATTTTTTTTAATATATTTGTTTATTTTTTTTTATTATTTAAATTTGAATTTCACTTTTCTAGTATGTACGTGATAATTTTGCTTTATTTATGCACTTTCTGACTTGGAGGTTTCTTTTCATCCCAGATTTACAGGGATAAAAAAAACTAATGCAAAGAGATTTTCTAAAATTTTCTTTTAAATAAGAGCATCAGTTAATATTTATGTGTAAAAACTTTTTAGTTTTTCACCCGATATTTCTTTGAGCCTGTTTTTGTTGGGTTTTTTTTTCTACATGTCATTCAATACGTTTAATATTGATTTTATTAAAAGGTTCATTAAAAGCAGAGAATACAAATGGCTTGTGTCTTAAACGTCTTCTTCACTTAGAGCATTAACGCTGTTTTGTTTTTGTTTTGTTTTGCTTTTTCTATAACTGAACATGTTGAATTCACGACTTTGAACAAGTTGATTTATTAACTTGGAACAACTAACTTAATCTGCTGTACGTTTTCATCTCAAGACTTACGCAATTTGAGCTCATAGAACAACCACGTTGTTCTGCTACTGTAGATAAAAATAGTGAGCTCATGACTTAGAACAAACATTCAGTTCTACTGTACTAGATAAACGTGTTGAGCTCATGACTTAAAACAACCACTTTGCTCTGCTGCTCTAGATAAACGTGTTGAGCTCATGACTTAAAACAATCACTTTGCTCTGCTGCTCTAGATAAACGTGTTGAGCTCATGACTTAAAACAACCACTTTGCTCTGCTGCTCTAGATAAACGTGTTGAGCTCATGACTTAAAACAACCACTTTGCTCTGCTGCTCTAGATAAACGTGTTGAGCTCATGACTTAAAACAACCACTTTGCTCTGCTGCTCTAGATAAACGTGTTGAGCTCATGACTTAAAACAACCACTTTGCTCTGCTGCTCTAGATAAACGTGTTGAGCTCATGACTTAAAACAACCACTTTGCTCTGCTGCTCTAGATAAACGTGTTGAGCTCATGACTTAAAACAACCACTTTGCTCTGCTGCTCTAGATAAACGTGTTGAGCTCATGACTTAAAACAACCACTTTGCTCTGCTGCTCTAGATAAACGTGTTGAGCTCATGACTTAAAACAACCACTTTGCTCTGCTGCTCTAGATAAACGTGTTGAGCTCATGACTTAAAACAACCACTTTGCTCTGCTGCTCTAGATAAACGTGTTGAGCTCATGACTTAAAACAACCACTTTGCTCTGCTGCTCTAGATAAACGTGTTGAGCTCATGACTTAAAACAACCACTTTGCTCTGCTGCTCTAGATAAACGTGTTGAGCTCATGACTTAAAACAACCACTTTGCTCTGCTGCTCTAGATAAACGTGTTGAGCTCATGACTTAAAACAACCACTTTGCTCTGCTGCTCTAGATAAACGTGTTGAGCTCATGACTTAAAACAACCACTTTGTTCCGCTGCTCTAGATAAACGTGTTGAGCTCATGACTTAAAACAACCACTTTGTTCCGCTGCTCTAGATAAACGTGTTGAGCTCATGACTTAAAACAACCACTTTGTTCCGCTGTTATGCCCGGCTGAAGTTTGCTCCTTAAGAAGTAGCTGAGAATTAAAACTCTAGGCTATGTACGTTAATATCCGTTGCTAGACACAACAAAGAAGAAAAAGATCAAAAAATTATAGCGCACCTCTAAAATTACGAAACAATACAAAAACAAGGGGGTTTTTTTGCTGTACGTATTCATCTGGCACAAAAGCAAGATTAGGGAATCATACCCGGAGATTAACATCCAAATAATGTTATGTACCAAAAAATGGTTAAGTGTATAGTTTAGGTAGGGTGTTGACTCAGTAGTAATTATTGTTAGTTCAGTGCAGATCACCACCATCACACAGCGCCGATGTCTAATGCTATGATCATGAACTTATGGTCGAACATGCTTCAAAAAAATAGTTAGAGAATTTTATTTAAGAAGAAAAAAAAGTTTTGTTGTAACTTTTAAACGCCCATGTAGGCATCTCCACTTAACAACGCCTAGTTACTGCTTCTAAGTAATAGTAAGTATTATTCTTTCGTAATATCAAGAGTGTACCGAGTTCACTGAAAAGGTTTAAAGACTTGTATAAAGAAATCTTGCTCTAGAATAACGACAAGCGGAGGACGATATCGATATTAACTTTTTTTTTTTTTTTTTGCAAACGGAACAAAGTCGATAAAGCCGAGCCTCTATTTTTATATTTTCTTAGGGCTGGAAGTGACATCACATATGTCCTTCCTGCATGATCATTTGTTTTCACAATTTACCCTCCCAGTCCTACATGATAATGACTGTTTTGAAAAAAAAATATAAATAGATTTGGATTTTACAAAATTAGTTAACTATTTCTTTTTTTTTTTTTAATGTCACACCTCAAAGCTTGACATAAAATTATTAATAAGAAACGAATTTCTGTTGAGCAAAGAGTGACAATGTTGCCAAAGAGCTGGAAGAGTAACATAATCTGCCAAGAGTTGTTTGCCATGATATAATAATATTTACGGTAATCGATAAATCCGTCGGAATCTTGACAGGCTGGAAGATGAGGATATTGATGGTTTATAAGATTATCGTAGACTGAGGAGAGGAATTATTCAACAAGGAGATATTAATGGCGTCTCTCCTTTCTCTTTTACTCTCTTGATTTTCTCTTTCTTTCTCCCACTTCCGCCTAATCTCAATGTAACGACCCCTTACTCCTATTCTGAGACTTTTCTTTCTCTGGGTTTTTCTCTGCCTTTGCCTTATCATGGCTTATGTCTTTACCAAAGCTGTGTCTGATTCTCTCTGACTTTCTTTTCCTGTATCTTCCTTCTATTTCATCAGCTTTCTCGTGGTAGGTTTTTTTTTTTTTGGTCCTCTCATTCTGATTCTTTTGCCCCTTCTTCATACTCTCTCTCTCTGACTCTCTCCCTCTCTCTCTCTCTCTCTCTCTCTCTCTCTCTCTCTCTCTCTCTCTCTCTCTCTCTCACTCCCTCTCTCTCTCTTTTTCTTTCTGCCTATCTATCTATCCATCCAACTCTCTATCTATCTATCTATCTATCTATCTATTTATCCATCCATCTTTCTATCTATCTATCTATCTATCTATCTATCTATCTATCTATCTATCTATCTATCTATCCATCCATCTTTTTTATCTCTCTCCCATATGTTTATGAGTCACTACCTCTAGTACAATCTCAGTCTCTGTAGACACAATAATTAAAAACACCACTTTTCTTCGCACTTCACTCTATTGCGCAATCCACTTCTATGTCTCCACCTAACTGTCGATATTTAATTTTTTTTTTTTTTTTGCCACTCTCATCCCAGTTTCAATATTCAAGCCATACTTTTCATCCGATAGATCAATGACATAAGTGCTGAGGTAGTTTGACATGTCTTCACATGGCATTTATCCTATTCCCCAAAGTTCAAAATACAATTATAACTAATAAACACAACCTCACTCTCTAATGCTTCGACAACAAAATCCAACATAAAATTCTACAGCCCTGAACAGTTTCGGTTTCGGTGCTGTTCTACTGCAGACATTTTTTTTTTTTTTTACATTTAAGCTGAACACTTTCGCATTCAGCTGATTTTCGCGAATGCCAAATCTGGAAAGCCTACCATTATGACTGTGAGCAGACGTCGTATCTACGACAAACAAAATAATTATATATATATTTTTTTTTTTTTTTTTTGGGAGGGGGAGAGGGTGGCGAAATCGTAGTTTCCGGCCAATATGGTGAGTTCTATCGAGTGATCTACTACTAACTACTCCGCTGACAATCTCAATCGATCTCTTCCCTTGCGCTGAGCAGGGAAGGGTTCAGTTTTCACAGCATAAGATTTGGATTAGATGACATTTTATTATGACGGTGTGGTTGAACAAAAGGCTGACTTTAATTTTTTTCTCAGTTATGCTTCCATATCGACACCAAACAATTTGTACTAGTTACGCCAAGTATATTGAACATACTATCGTTTTCCCAGTCCTCTCTCTCTCTCTCTCTCTCTCTCTCTCTCTCTCTCTCTCTCTCTCTCTCTCTCTCTCTCTCTCTCTCTCTCTCTCCCTCTCCCTCTCCCTCTCCCTCTCTCTCTCTCTCTCTCTCTCTCTCTCTCTCTCTCTCTCTCTCTCTCTCTCTCTCTCTCTCTCTCTCTCTCTCTCTCTCGCTCGCTCTCTCTGTGTGTTTCTCTCATCAGAAAGGTCTGCGTCAATTCGAAGTAATTAATGCAGCAAGTCAATACGATGTATTCCGACAGAGTTTCTGTGATAAGTTCAGTACGGGGAGCCACGGCAGTTTTAACTAACTTGCGCTAAGAGACAATGTTTAAACTTGCATAACACTGAAAATTTCAAACAAGAACTATTTAGTAAGGAAAGCACAAAGGCACAGGTCCAATTATCCCCAAAAACATGTCGTCTGCGTGAGGTGTAGATATAGATCTACAGCTATAACAAAGTTGAATCAGCGCAAAGTATTAATCTAGTTATTGAACATCTGAACAACTCGGTGCCCATAAAAAAAACGCGCCTACTTACACACATAATTTATTAATCAACGTTTAGAAACAGATCTACAGCTATAACGAGGTTATAAATCAACGCAAAGTATCAGTATAGTTGTTGAACATCTGAACAAACTGATGCGCACCAAAAGGTGCCTACTTACATACATATTAAATAATGTAAGTAAATAATGATCTACAGCTGTAACGAGGGCTAATCAACGTAAAGTATCAGTCTAAGTGCATAGAAGCTGTTGCTGAAAAGGTGATGATAACATGTGTGCACAGGAACATCCCCTCTTACATACATAAACAAAATCTAAATATAGATTGGCAGCTGAAGCAAGGTCAAATCAACGCAAATCATCCAAGTCTAAACGCATACTCTTAGTTGAACATCTGAACAAACTGATGCGCATAAAAACGCGCCTGCTTACACTCATATTAAACAAAGTTTAGATATGTATACACCTACTGCTATAACGAACTCAAATCAACGTAAAGTATCAGTCTAAACGCAAAGACAAAGCTGTTGAAAACCAGAATAAATCGGTGCGCATACGAACATCCCAGTTCCATAAACAAAGTCTAGATATTTAAATCAACAGCGGAAACAAGGTCAAATCAACCAAAATGTCCAAAATAAATGCCTAGTCCTAGTTGTGGAACGAGGGGACAAACCGATGCGCACA
The DNA here is from genome assembly GCA_033675545.1 of Elysia crispata. Taxonomy (NCBI): domain Eukaryota; kingdom Metazoa; phylum Mollusca; class Gastropoda; family Plakobranchidae; genus Elysia; species Elysia crispata. The sequence continues at coordinate 91,394 of JAWDGP010003317.1, read as the reverse complement.
AAAACGTACTTGAGAATCAAACTATAAGAAAACATTTTTTTCGAAATGGTTCTCTTGGGCAGTGGAAATATAACAGACTATAAGAAAACATTTTTATTTCGAAATGGTTCTTTTGTGTAGTGGAAGTATAACAGACTATAAGAAAACATATTTTTTTTTTCGAAATGGTTGTCTTGGTCAGTGGAAGTATAACAGACTATAAGAAAACATTTTTATTTCGAAATGGTTCTTTTGGGCAGTGGAAGTATAACAGACTATAAGAAAACATTTTTTTTTCGAAATGGTTCTTTTGGGTAGTGGAAGTAAAACAGACTATAAGAAAACATATTTTTTTTTTCGAAATGGTTGTCTTGGTCAGTGGAAGTGTAACAGACTATAAGATAACATTTTTTTTTTCGAAATGGTTCCTTTGGGCAGTGTAAATAGCTTGTTTTCAAGCAAAGATCGCATCATTCTGGCAAAATTGTTTTCTTAATACTTTTTCCCTTGAAATGGGAGTTAAAATAATTTGATGTAATGAAGTTAAGTCGGTAGTGGCGATTATAAAGATAAACTTAACTCTCTCAGAAAATGTCATGAACATAAAAAAAGAGGAGAAACAACAATAGTCGCCTCTGGTATACTCTTTGTTGAACAAACTATTATAACTGTTTTATGTAGTTCTACAAGCATGATTTTATACAGCCCTGAGATCCTCGCTCATGCTGAGTTGGGCTTGTGAAAAATTTATCAATCAGACGGTTTCGCAACCTTAAACTGAGAGAATGATTTCAAAATGCTTATATTTAGACGTGCTCACATTTACATAAAGTTTTCTAAGATAGAGAAATTTATTGCACTCAGAGGGTGGGAGTCTTTAAAGTTGCCAACTGAGCAAATGCCAGAAGCCTGCATTTTTATTCAAAGTTTCTTGCAGGCAAATTTTTACACGCTCATCTAAGGTTTGAAATTGCTTTCCAATTTTCCTCTTTATTGTGGGTGGAGTTACATAACCCTCGCCCAGACTCATGTTGTCTGATTCATCAAATATTAGAAAAGAAAACGAACAAACATTGATGTTGTAACAGACGCAATAATTATAAATATTGACCGTGTGTATGGCCCTTAAAGCCGTCCATGATAAATATTGATTGTGTGTGTGGTTCCTAAACTTGGCCGTAAAAATTGGGCATTGTTTGAGCTGAAGCAAAAATTAATGATGAAATCTACAGGAAACAAAAAAATGGCTGTCAAAAATTCGGTTACACAGAAGAAAAAGTATTAGAGAGAGATAAAAAGAGAGGGAGAGAAAAAAGGTCAGGGAGGGAATGATGAAATTTACTTAACTTTCTATCCTCTTGAAATTCCTCCATAAAAGGAAAAGACATTGAACACTTAAGTGTCCTATATCACAACACCTACGTCATCCACACACCCACAACCCCCCCCCTCACAAATATATATATATATATATATATATATAAGTAAATAAAATAAAAGAACATAAAACAAAAAATGAAAAGAATAAATAAATAAAATTAAAACAAAGATTATTCGTGCCGGAATTCCATCTTTTCTGTCTTTAATGTGATGGTTGTCTATGACTCATTAACAATTAACCTTATATTGACAATTACCCTTACAATAATCACAATGAAAACCAAAAACTATGACTTGTTCAGACCAAGTTTATCACAGAGACGGTCCTGCGAAATCCGTGTAATACCTGGGAAGCAAGAAAAAGTCGCCAAAGCTCATTCCATTATAATTAACGTTGGAGAAGATAATAATCCCTTTCTTCATGTTGAAGAAAGGACATCAACGCCATAGCGGCTACAACCTTGACGTGATAGAAGTTATATTGAATGTTGCATTGAAGAGGGGATATCAAGTTTGTCACGAAGTAGGCGATATCGAATGTTCTATTGAAGAGGGGATATCAAGTTTATCGTGAAGAAGGCGATATCGAATGTTCTATTTAAGAGGGGATATCAAGTTTATCGTGAAGAAGGCGATATCGAATGTTCTATTTAAGAGGGGATATCAAGTTTATCGTGAAGAAGGCGATATCGAATGTTCTATTTAAGAGGGGATATCAAGTTTATCGTGAAGAAGGCGATATCGAATGTTCTATTTAAGAGGGGATATCAAGTTTATCGTGAAGAAGGCGATATCGAATGTTCTATTTAAGAGGGGATATCAAGTTTATCGTGAAGAAGGCGATATCGAATGTTCTATTTAAGAGGGGATATCAAGTTTAAAGTGAAGTAGGCGATATCGAATGTTCCATTGAAGAGGGGATATGTTCCAGTGAAGAGGGGATATCAAGTTTATCGTAAAGTAGGCGATATCGAATGTTCTTTTGAAGAAGGGATATGTTCCAGTGAAGAGGGGATATCAAGTTTATCTTAAAGTAGGCGATATCGAGTGTTCTATTGAAGAGGGGATATCAAGTTGAAAGTGAAGTAGGCGACATCGAATGTTCCATTGAAGAGGGCATATGTTCCAGTGAAGAGGGGATATCAAGGTTATCGTGAAGTAGGCGATATCGAATGTTCTTTTGAAGAGCGGATAATTATCAAGTTGAAAGTGAAGTAGAAGATATTGAATGTTCTATTGAAGAGGAGTTATCAAGTTTAAAGTGAAGTAGGCGATATCGAATGTTACAATCAAGAGGGGATATCAAGTTTTACATCAAATAGAAGATATCGAATGCCAGATTGAGGAGAAGAGATATCAACTTTACATTATAAAGACGTTTTCAAGTTTTATCTTAAATAGAAAATATAAATTTTTAGCGGAAGGACAAGATATCAAATTTCAACCGAAGGAGATAATGTCGAATTTCACCTCAAGGAGAATAAATCAAATTATAAGTTTAGGACAGGATATCATCTTATACGTCAAAGAAATGAGATCCATGTTACGTCAAAGATGTAATATCAAGTTTCCGGTTAAAGAGACGATGTTGAAACTTACGTCAAAGAGATGATACTGGGTTTTATGTCAAAGAGAAAATATTGGGTTTTACATGAAAGAAACGATATAAAGTTTTGAGTCAAAAATAAGATATCAAGTTTTACGCCAAAGAGACAAATATCAAGTTTTACGTAGAAGAGACAACCTCAGATTTTGCGTCAAGGACATGATCTCAAATTTAACGTTAAAGATACGATATCAAGTTAAACGTAAAGGAGACAAAATCAGGTTTTACGTCAAAGATACAAAATCAAGTTTTACGTCACATAAGAGATATCAAGGTTTGCATTGAGGAGTATATAGGGCCGTTTCACGTTAAGGAGCCTGTATCAAGTTTTATCCCCAGGAGACGATATTAAGTTTTACGTGACACCTGATACAAAGATATATGCTAAGGAGACAACTTTTTAAGTCAGAGGTAGGAAATTAAGTTTTACGTAAAAAAGACAATATCAAGTTTTTCTTCAAAGAGAATATACAAACTTTAACGTCAAGGGGACAATATCAAATATTACATCCAAAAGACAATATCAAATTTTACGTCAACTATATACAAGGGCAGGCTGATAATTAAGTTCCGTTTGCTAATAACTAGGTCAATTTTCGTCACATCGACCTAAAATTTCATACATATACTCACGAACCATTTTTCTAGACTTAACTATAACAACAAGTTTGTGTGACGTCATTCGTGCTCATAATGCAGTGACGCGCAACACATGATGTGGTAGCCATGTTTATGAGACAATGGCGACTTCCAATGACCTTCTCATCAAACAGCGCTCTGTTATCGAGTTTTTGGCAGCTGAGGGATGTTCTGCTGCAAACATTCATGCAAGAATGAAGACAGTTTATGGTGAAATGTGCATTTCAGACTGTGCAGTTCGCAAATGGGTGAGAATTTTTAAAGGGGAAGACCCCAGAGAGACAATTCTGCGTGATCGAAAGCGTTCAGGTAGGCCCCTTTCCGCATCGGACACGGCTCATCGAGAGAAAGTTGACTGCATGATTAGAGCTAATCGAAGGGTCAAACAAAAGGAAATTGCAGATGAAGTAGGCATTTCGAAAGAACGAGTGCACCATATCGCCACAACTGTACTGGGTTACCGAAAAAGTCTCTGCCCGTTGGGTCCGAAGACAGCTCACTGTAGAGATGAAAGCGCAGAGAAAGGACATGTGTACTCAACTCTTAGAGCGTTACAATGCAGAAGGAGAAGCATTTCTGCAACGCATTGTGACTGGAGACGAATCCTGGGTCCACCACTACGATCCAGAATGTAAAGCCCAATCGATGGAGTATAGGCACAAAACTTCTCCAAGTCCAAGGAAGTTCAAGGTTGTTGCCTCTGCAAGAAAGGTCTTGTTCACCGTTTTCTGGGACATGGAGGGAGTGGTCCACATGGAATTTCTGGAGCAAGGGCAAACTGTGAACTCTGAGCGATATATTTCAACACTCCGAGCTCTCAAACTCCGACTCAGACGTATTCGGCGTGATAAGGACTCAATCCTGCAACACGACAATGCGCGCCCGCACACCAGTCGCCAAACTCAGGACGCCTTAAGGCAGCTGGAACTTACGACCCTACCTCACCCTGCATACAGCCCCGATCTTGCCCCCTCTGACTATTATTTGTTTCCCCAACTCAAGAAGTACCTGAAGGGCCATCACTATGACAATGATGAGGAAGTTATCGCAGATGTTTGCAGATGGTGCCGTGGACAGCCGTCTGAATTCTTCGCTGACGGCGTGAGCCAACTAGTGAAACGTTGGAGGCGGTGTGTTGATCGCGACGGTGACTACATCGAAAAATAGAGTGCTAAGTATGTAGCTGAGATATTAAGCTTTCGTTTGACGTATTGTTTATGTATATGCTGTGAAAAATTAAAAAGTTATGATTAAACGGAACTTAATTATCAGCCTGCCCTCGTATAAAATTAAGTTTTATGCCAAAGATATGAAATCAAGTTTTACGTCTAAGAGACGATATCAGGTTTTCCGTCTAAGAGACGGTATGAATTTCTAGGATAAGGGGCCGATACCTTACCGAGTGTCTTAAGACACATAAGACCATCGGCTAATTCCGACGGTACTTGACGACGAGGATACATTACTATTGATACAGGGGCGACTGAGTATTCTTCCCCTAGTCGAGGTAGGAGCTGATTTCCCCAGGGGGGTCGGCGTGAGGGAACAGGGCGCACGTGCCTGGACTGTGTGCCAACAGCCTCCGACTGGCTCAGGTGATGTAACGCCTGTGGTTTTGGGGGGGATGAGGGTAGGGAGTTGGGGGAAGGAGTTGGAGAACTAGGAGGTTCGAATCTTTCTCTTAGTAAACAGGTGGGTGCAGGACGGTTAGAAGTTTAAGTGGCGGGGTCTGTTCTCTGGTGGTTAGTGTAGGCAGATTGTTCATGATTTAGTTATGAATCCAGTGATGTTTAAGACGATCCATGATATTGTTAGAAGGAAAAAAAAACGGTATTACTTGCTAAATGATTCATCTGTTGAATCACGATAGGCAATTATGAATACGGAGAAATGTAAAACCAATAGGAAATACAAAGGAATATGGTGAAAGTAAATTCAGCGGGCCCAGAACGATTTGTTGAATTTAGAGAAAAAAAAATAGGAGTGCTCATAGGAAATGATATTAAGCAAGAATTTTTTTTTACAAGGAGTTGACTTTAAGTGGATTCTGTAAGGAAACACAAAAAAAAAAAATCGAGCATGGGAGAAACGGTAATGGGAGGAAACAAAGTGTGAACAAATGGGCCGCGAGGAAGTGATAGAAATATAAGTGGACACATGACTTATGGGGGAGAAATTCTTAGAAAATTCTTAGAATGTTCCAGAATGGAGAAAATCCGTGTGTGTGGGTGTGTGTTTGTGTGCATTAAACAAAGGGGGTGGGTAGAGTGGGTGGGAGAAGGATGAACTTGGTGTGGAAAGAGAAAGAAAAATGGATAGGAAAGGGGATTAAGCAGATAGTAGAACTTTTCCTATATATATATATGTCTCCCTCTCTCTCTCTCTCTCCCTCTCTCTCTCTCTCTCTCTCTCTCTCTCTCTCTCTCTCTCTCTCTCTCTCTCTCTCTCTCTCTCTCTCTCTCTCTCTCTCTCTTCGCCTCTCTATCTCTATTGTCATGATTCTTTTTCTCTCTCACTTAACAACCCTTATTCATGAAAGGGCTTTATAACGAAAAAAAAAAAAAACACCTCGCTCTAGTCACAGACAAATTACTGTGTTTCATTCTCTGGAATGGAAGGACAAAGACAGAGGTGGAAAAAACAAGCGCGGGAGAGGGAAAGATGGAAAAGATTACCAGTTGCCTAATCTCTGAACCAGGCTGAAAAAGGCTATGATGATGATGATGATGATGATGATGATGATGAAGTTCGCATATCCTTTTCCCTTTTCTCAAAATCTCAAGGTTTAATTGACCTACATGTACTAACTTTGCTCTTCCACAATCATCAGAGCCCTTTATGTCCAGGCCATCTATGTGATTTGCTTCGAGAGAGTGGCCACCCTTTCATCGGTTATGAAAGCGATCACAAGTGAACCATATCTTTTGTCGTCTTCTGTGAAAACTGTTAGTTAAAAAAATTTAAGGGCTCCAATTCTACTGCCTTCTCTTATTCTCTTTTGGCCCTCTTTCACACAACTTCGGTTTCGCGAAATTTTACATAGGGCTCAGGAAGCAGAAAAAGGGGGTTGGGGTGTTGGGGGTGAGGGTTGGGGTGAATAATAATCAAAGTATAAAAAAACTATCACGGTATTTGTAACGCAGGTTAGCTTTAATGGAATGAAATCAGTCATTACCCAATGAGAAAGACTTCAAGAGTGCGGAAATTTTAGGTTCTGTGTTGACACATCTCACCTTTTTTTCGACGTTTCTATATGTGTGTGTCTCTCTATCTTTCTCTCACACTCTCCCTTTCTATGTATCCATCTTCTTCCTTCTCTCCTATCGCCGAGCCCCACTCCTAGCCCCACCCCGCCCCACCCTCCACCAGTCCAAACCTCAAAAAAAAATTTTTTTTAAGTAATTTAAAAAAAAAAAAAAAAACCTTATTTTAAGACTTCTACCACGTCCGCTGTGACGAGTCCCTTGAATTTTCCGTCACTTGTTCCTCCACGCCGAATCACTACGATTTTTTCTGCGAGCCAGTTAATTAACCTCCTCAGAGTCTCCGGCGCACTGAGGACGTCCCCCCCATTCCACAATTGATGGCCATTCTCTCTATTTTCTGAGTCAACACTTCTCTGTTTTGTGTCACTCCCTCGCCGCCGACAGATGAAAGTGCTTCTACATGTCTCTTCCTCTCGTTGCGGAAGTACCGACTCGCGAGTCTCGACTCGATTACTGTTTCATTCACCAGAAATCTGCAAGGGAAATTCCTATCCGAATACTTTTATTTATTCTTTTAGCACTGAATGGAAGTCGGCGTTGTAACTGCCTTTGGTTGTTTTTTTTTTTTTTTATCTTTCGAGATCTTTTTTTTTCCTTTTTTACATTACTGAAGTTACAAAAGTCGTTTGTTAACTGGTTTGTTTTATTTTTTTTAACTGTTTTCGAGAAACGTTTCTCTTTTATTTCAAATCATCTTTTGTTTTTACTTTTTTTTTTGTTTTCACAAAATCCCTTATTGGAGATCAAGAGTGCTCTATAGCAAAAGGGACGCAGGAAACACGCAGAACATTTGAATAATTGTGTCTATGACGCATTTCAGAAATATCCATCTCGCGAGGTGAAACTTTTAATTTCCCTGGAGTTTTTCTTGTTAATTTTCATCTTCCAGTTTTGTTAAGCATTTTTACCTCTCTCCACCTGATGGGAAAAGAAAACTTTTTCTCCCCTTCTCTTTCCCTATATCTTACTTTCCTCTGTCTTCTAACTTTTTCCGTTCTCATCACCTCTACTCCTTTATCTCGCCAGTAAGCAACGTTTGCCTTTATTCATTTATAATAATATTTTTATTATTCTTTCAATACGTAAATAAATACCAAACTCCCTTTCCCCCCCCCCCCCCTCTCCCCCCAAAAAAATATTTCCGACTCGATCCCTTCCCTCCTCGCTTCTCTTTGTTTCTGCGTTACCAGCCGCACCACACCTGCCTCCAAACATGATAATGACAGTGTCTGCTCTTAAATCAGAGAATTTTTCCATTCCATACTGTTTTACTAAGATGTTTAATTGAAGAAAAGAATTTTAAGATTGTATCAGTAAAGCCTTCATTTTTTTTTTTTTTGCGTTTCCATAGTGCCTCTCTGTGAAGCCAGTTTGATCACGCTAAAATCTAATGAAAAGGCGAAAAGGGCGGAAAAGGGGGAGGATGGAGTAGGGGGAGAATAAATGGAGGATTGGAGACACGACAAGGCATTGCCAAAACAAGTGATAAAATAAGGAATTTATCATGTTTCATTCTTTACGGAAACAAAACAATAAACATGTTGTGAACTTAAGGAGAGGGAAAGAAAGTTTACAGTTGAGACAAAGATAGAGAAGAGCAAATGAGAGAGAGAGAGAGAGAGAGAGAGAGAGAGAGAGAGAGAGAGAGAGAGGGAAATGTAAAGAGAGAGAGAGGAAGGGGGAGGAAAGAGAAAGAGAGAGGGAGAGAGGGGGGAGGGAGAAGTGGTTAAGTGAAAAGAATAATGAAAAACAGAGAGGAACTGATGAATGAGCTAACAAGAAGGGAGAAAGAACAAAAATGGGTAAGGAAGGAGGAACGAAGATCGAGAGGGGAAAAAAATAGCAGCGATAGAGACATTTGAAACGATTAAAATTGAGAGAAAACAAAGTTTACATAATGCCCTGTGGAAAGAATAACAATTAAATAGTACGTCTCTATTTCCTTTATCCCAGAAAATATTTCCGCCATGTCTGAAGTGTTTGAGCTGAATCACCGTGCATGACATGTTCCTTTCGACAACAGCAGCTTTGTTTTAGCAGCCAGAACCGTGTCTGTGACCCCGGATTCTTGACTCCGTCGTTTCACAATCAGCCAGCAAATCTGGGCGGAAGTCACGTGAGATTGGGATGCGAGAAGGTTCCTTAACGTCTCTAGCTTTGTTTGTCCAGGTTTTAACCAGACAATTCTAAGACAAAACAAAACAAAAGCTAAAAAGCACAAGAGAGGATGATTGCTGAGTCTGGGGTCTTTATTTCAAAGCCAATAAGTTTTGCGTCCTCAGGAACTAGGATTTACCGCGGAAGTTTTTTTTCTCCGAATTGTTTTGATTTTTACAACTGCAAATGGTTATTGCCTGATTTTTGAGAGATTTTAGTAAAAGATGCATAAATGCCGGAATGGAATCGATCGGATGTGGAGGGTAATCGAGCCTTTTGTTTTCCGAAGAAAATAATCGTGTTATCGTAATTGCAATTTCATTTTTAAATGTGTGTGCAGTACATTTGTCGTTTCATGTCGTACTCGAGGATGGAAAACGGCGTTTTGTTATGTTAAAGAGCTGCCTTTATAAAGGTCAATCAGTGTCACTGTGGTGGGGAGTTGTGTGTGCCAGTGTCTTGACTAGAGGCAGGGTTTTTTTGCCTTAACCTTCTATCAAAAGGGCAAAATTGTTGCTGTTGTTGCTGCTGATGTTGTTGTTGTTGTTCTTGGGCTTTTTCTTTTTGATGAGCATTTGATTACCCACGCAATGTAAGAGGTTTTTCGGCATTCAATATTTTGCTACAGTGGCATTTTCGTATAACATCTTAATATATATCCTGCTGTTTTTCCTATTTGGCCTTCTAAAGTATACGAATTAAACAAAGACAGAAAAACGTCATGTTAAAGAGGCGCTTTTCTAACGGTCAATCAGCGTCATTGTAGTGCCGAGTTCTGTGTGCCAGTGTCTGGACTAGAGGCCGGGTTTTCTGTCTCAATCTTCTATCAAAATGGCAAAATTGTTGCTGCTGTTGCTGTTTTGGGGCTTTTTTTTTGGTTTGTTGGTCTTGGTTGTTTGTTTATTACTAGCGCAAAAAAAAAGATCTTTTTACAGTTGTTGCAATGGATATCTTTGCATAAGAACAATATTACGTTACGGTGGCACTTCCGAGTGCAATCTTCAAATCTTGACAAATCATTCTTGCTGCATTTCCTACTTGCCCATCTTTGGTATACCTATAAAACAATGACCAAAAATATTATACGTACAAGAAGAACCGCTCTATTGACGTATTTATTAGATAACTGTTCCCAGAATTCGTCTATTCTCAAAACAAAACCTTTTCGCTATATTTTCATAATTGCTGACGTCAAAACCCATCGAGTTGCATGGTCCAGTGTTTCTCCGACCAAGACTAAGCAATCGCCCTGCTTGCGTTCCAGTGAGGAGATCTCTTTCAATGTTTGTGTACCGGATATTCCTCTGTGCGCATGTCACAGGAAGTGGATTGTCAGACGACTCGTCAACGATGACAATGATGACAGACCAGAACTCTTCTTGGTGTGAGGCAAACGTTTACCTAACGCCCGTTCGTATAGATTTGTAGTCCATTGTCTTTTCTTTATTTTTACTTTCTGATCCGTAAATGTCTCATAGTCTCTCTCTGTCTCTCTCTCTCTCTCTCTCTCTCTCTCTCTCTCTCTCTCTCTCTCTCTCTCTCTCTCTCTCTCTCTCTCTCTCTCTCTCTCTCTCCATCTCACTCTTGCGCTCTCTCTCTCTCGCTCGCTCTCTCTCCCTCCCTTCCTCTCTCTCTCTCTCTCTCTCTCTTTCTCTCTCTCTCTCTCTCTCTCTCTCTCTCCATCTCTCTCTCTCTCCATCTCACTCTTGCGCTCTCTCTCTCTCGCTCGCTCTCTCTCCCTCCCTTCCTCTCTCTCTCTCTCTCTCTCTCTCTCTCTCTCTCTCTCTCTCTCTCTCTCTCTCTATCTCTCTCTCTCTCTCTCTCTCTCTCTCTCTCTCTCTCTCTCTCTATCTCTATCTCTCTTGCTCTCACTTTCTCTCTCTCTCTCTCTCTCTCTCTCTCTCTCTCTCTCTCTCTCTCTTTCCTCTCTCATCTCTCTCATCTCTCTCAATTCATTTTTGTCACCATTTTCTTTCCCATAATCTTAAAAAAGCTTTAATAAAAAATTTATTTTCATAGTTTTCATTGGCTGTGTATCAAATAAATTGAAAAGATTTTCTTAAAATACCCCCAATAACGGACTTTTTCAGAGAAGTTCTGTATTTTCCTGATAATCTGGTAAAATTGTCTGACATTGAACAAAAGCCTTGCCTCGCTGCCATCTTTGCATCTCTTTATATACGACAAATACGCGTAAAAAAGGCGCAAGCATAATTTGACTCTGTGTCTGTCAAAGACATCTTGCTCTGGATAAGGCTAGGTTAGAATGACCCTTGAATTTTTTAAAGATATTTTCACGCCTGGTCATTTCGGGCTCTGAAAAATGTCACAGGGCAACTTGATTTTCATCACCCGATGTTTGGTTCTTTTTTTGCTTTGATCTCCAAACACGAAGCCCTGATTCCACAAGACGTCTCATCGCCATATAGGGTGGGGCAGAGCATGAGCGGAAACCTCTCTCTATTGACCTCATCTGGACGTTAACATTGGAACTGTCCACAGCCGGACAGTGGGCACACGCTAACCCGCTATTGCCACGGCAAAGAAACTGTTTGCCGGAGGTTGTCCAGGTCAGGAGCTGTGTGGATACCATCAGGTGACAAGATCTTCCACCCGCCACCCAGATCGACAGTTTTTTGGGGTTTTGGGGGGTTTTTTGTTGGTCACGTGACTCGCCTGACACCAGCGCTTGATGGCAAAGAGAGAGAGAGAGAGAGAGAGAGAGAGAGAGAGAGAGAGAGAGAGAGAGAGAAAGAAAGAAAATCGAGATCAATCTATACAATCATAGCGGGGTACGAATGGAACCGGTTTTGGATCTGGAAGCGAACCTGGTTTTTTTTTTTTTATCTTTATGTTTGGCTCGATGACATTGAATGTCAGTTTAAGCTATCACTTCTATGAAACCTGCCCTGCTTACTGAATGCTCAAACAGTTTTATCATTACTGGAAGAGGACAATGTTCAACTTCATGGATCAGAATGAGGCAGCTGATTGATCTCAGTGTAACATTTCACTGAATTCCGTGCAGGTCTATGATTGGCTATGTTCGCCGAAGACTATACCATTCAATAGATCAAACTGTACATTTTCAGCTAGAAATGTTTGGTTTCAGTGTTTCTGATAGATTAGTTTTTAAACTGTTGTCTAAGTAAAAAGTTTGCCAAACCAAACTGACAAGAAAGTTCAAACCGAGTGCTATAGTGATAGCAGTTGTTTGTTGTTTTCTCGTTTCTGTTTTTTTTCTTTAGTGAAGGAAGTTTAATACAGACGCAAAAATATCTTAGCTAAGAGAAGTGCTTCGAGAAGGCAAGACTTGAACCGTGTTTGGACATCTTTTGTCTTTGTACGTGTGACATCGCATTTCACAATATTTATCGAAATATCGATTCTATTCTTAAACTTCCCTAGCCGCGTAGGCCTATAGGATCACGAAATCAGCTCGATTTTATAAGAAGAGAAGCTATTGTTTGAGCGAGGAGAAGCAAATTTCAAGTTATTCCAATGGAACATAAAGATATTTCATGAAAACTCAAACGTCTTGTAAAATGCGAAAAGAAAACCGTTGTTTTGTTTTGTTTTTGGTTTTTGTTTTTGTTTTTGTTTTGTTTCCTTTTTTTTTCGATTTTTTTTTTTTTTTGTTTTGATTTTTTTTTAACAGAAAACATCGCTTCCAAAAGCAATTCTGTCTCATCGTGGATTAAAAACAACAACCCCAAAAATCAAGAAATTCAAACAGATGAGAGAAATAGATAAAGCACCCGGAAGGAATCTGTATATATAATTATAAGTTGCGGAAGTTTGTGTTGACACGGATAATGGAGGAATGATCGCGCAGAGATGGATGAAATCTGAACATCTCCGAGCCGGAAACCTGGCAGAAGACACAGCTCTGCACATGTCCTGCTCGCTTTATCCAACGGACACCACTTACACTCAGGGAAAGTTGTTGTTTTTTTCTTCCATGGCAAAGAGAAGTTCTAAAAGGTTCTCCGTGCTAAATTGCAAGGGGGGTTTCCTCGTATCAAAGAGAGGCTTCATTTTTTTTTTATTATTATTATTTTCATGCCTGGATTCCAGGTTAAGAAGGCTGTCATATAATTAACGTGTAAACAAAATCAAACTTCGTCTTTGAGATGGAAATAATGTTCATTGCTTTCTATGATGGAATGATGGACAGGGCGAGCAATGCAGAAACGCAGAAAGTATCAAAAGATGAGGATATTTTTTCCCTTTATATAAAACGATTCTGGAAGGCGAAAGAAACTTACAAGGAATTTATACATACAATCATTAAAATTCATGTGCTTTTTGGATGAATGTTGCAAGGAAATGACAGTGTATACAATTTTTCAAGCAGCTTATGATCGCCACAGTTATAGTTTTTAATAATGCCTCTCTGTTATTGCCATCTAGAGGGAAATCAAAGCATAATTTTTATAACGATAAAATAAAAATTTTTGTTGAAGATAAATTCGCCGTTTCTGTGTTTCTATGTAAAAGATATCTCAAATTTCGAGTTCGATGGAACTCTTTATTTTTTAGACATTTTAAGATGCTCTTTGGTATCCTCATATTTTGTTATATATGAAAAAAATATAGGAATGTCGTAGAATCACCTCCACTTTTGCCTGTTCCAGACATTTTCTGTTCAAATGTTTACACAATATGACATTGTACGTGTATCAAATACATCAGCATTTTATTTAAACTCTACTTTAAACCCAGGCTGAAAAAGGCCACGTTCAACATGCAGGGACAAAAATTAATAAAATGAACCGTCGTGAAATTTGGTCATTAGAATACAAGGGAATCGGCCTCAAGAAATGTCAAAGATAAAGGGTTGTATTTAGTAAACGACTTTCCAATGATCGTAAACTAATGCTTTTGACATGGGCTGCGTTGCTTCGAAAAGTTCCTACGCAGCAACTAAAAACATTTTATCGTTTCGGTGAAGATTTTTTTTTCTTTTTTTTTTTTTTCAAAATGTCAAAAGTGAAGAGTTTTTTTTTGTTGTTGTTTTTGTTTCTAATGCTGCCAAAATTTCCACACCATTATTGTTGGCCACTTAGCACAAGTCGAATCGATCTTAAAACCTTGTTCCGCGAGTGGCTATATTAGGGAATTAAGTTTGCAGGAAAGAATCTAGGCATTGTTTTGCCTTTTTTTGCTGTGAGAAGAGCTGCTGGCTGTCGGGCCGTAACTTGAGATACGCAACCATAAGTCCGTTAAGCTCGTGAGCCTTAAGTTCGAACTCCGAGCTTTACAAGGGTGACTTTGGGTTCTCACCCTTTAACCCAACCCTGCCTGGCTAGAAATCCTGTACATAGTTGTTTTTTTTTTGTTTTTTTAAATTTAACAGCCTAGGCTCACCTTACTACACACAGGCTATATCAGATAATCCATGAAAGCATTATTCTTCGCCGCCTTTATGGAAATTGTTTAATACTGATAAAAACAAAAAATGGAAATGTTCAAAGAATAACTGGAATTCAGAACTGAAATTATTCTCCATGTTTTGATCGGTTAGAATTATCGGCACTAAAAAAATGCTTTATTTTATCTGTAAAAAAAGATTTCTTACCCGTTTATAGAGCTCAAGAGAAGAGTTGGGGTTTGTGAAATCAAACCTTTACCAAAATATGTTATAGTTATTTTTTTATCATTATTATTTTGGTTTCTAATTCCATAAAAAGCACAAACCTATTTGGCAGGTTTTAAGAAATTTAGTTAGAGTAATACTTAATATAATGAATAATTATAATGAACGCACCAATAGGCTGTAGCAAGAGTAGCGCCATAACTCTTAAAAGCAAGCAGTCTAGGGCATGAAATGAGTAGCAGATCTCAAATACCCTACTTTATAGCAACCCGAACATCTTATTACCATTTCGCTTAAGCCTTCAGTTGTGTTGATTTTTTTTTATTCATCAATTTTTTTCAATTTTACATTCACCAAATTGTTCATTGTTTTAATTTTCCATTCATCAATCGGGTTAAGTTCTTTCATTCATCGGTTTTGCAAGCCAACTGAGCAGGTTCTACGAGTATCGTATCCTAACGAAAACATAGGGCGAATAGAGAGATAAAAAAAACCTAGTCTAACCAACAATATTCTTTCTACAATCCTGATTCACACGCTATTGAACAAACCCCGTGTATCTTCCTATCGTGGAAATGACAGCTGGGCCAACAGTTCGGACCATAATCAAATTGGTCCCGTTATTAAGGGAAAACTGTTTGTCATTTTTGGCCAAAGCGTAACCTGAGAAAAGGTTTCGAGGCCATACCGTTGTAACCTGAGAGAAGAAGATAATTTTGTTAGCATTTTTTGACATCCTCCACCAATCTTTAGTGTCGCCTCAGGAAATAACGGTACGCAAGAAAAGTTCTGTTTTGTTCCAATGATTGAATTAGCTTAAGACATCAGATTGTTTATCTCGAGAAGTGTAAATAAACAATGGCAAAATCTTAAAATAAAATGATAAAAAATCTACGTCTAGAATAACCGTAATGTCCAGTCCGTGTTTGTTTTCCACGATTTGACGATACGATTACAAAGTAAGGAGAGGAGTGTTGGGCGGAGCGGCCGAGAAATTCTCACGTCTCTTATGGAAGTGATAGTCGGAGTGCGAATCAAATTTTCGCACCGCACCGGGAAAATCCGTGCTGTCAAAATAAACGTCAGGAAAAGGGAGAAAAGTAGGACATGGAGCGGAAATTTGATTCTATGAGGAGGTACAGAGACAGATATGGTTGAACACGCCTAACAGTAATGGTGATGGGAAAAATGGTGAGAAACGGCTGACTAATGGTAAGAAACGGCTAGCAAATGGTGAGAAACGGGTGCGTTGTGATCTGGATTTTCTAGGGAGTCATACTGATCTTGTTGGTTTGTTTGTTTGATATATAGCCCGTACACAACGCGATGATTTTCAGCCTAATTCAAACTTCAGCCCTCGTCAGAGTGGACAGAATTCACAAGGAGCTAATAAACGAAATCGACTAATTCTGTACTTTTCCAATCTGTTTAAACGCTAAGGCCTATAATTGGAAAGCTGAGGATTAATAGCATTAAAGTGCACTGCCTTGCGGGAATTCTTAGCCGCGCAGTTATTGAAACCTACTACATGATAATGAATATTTTTTAAGAAAACTGTAAATAGATTTGGATTTTACAAAATTATTGAACCATTCATATTTAAGACATGGTGTGATATCGGTGATCAAGATGCTTTTTTTCCCAGTGCGTTCATAAAAAAAAGGCGCGCATCATGCGACATTAATTGCGGAGAGAAAGCGCAGCATAAACATCAGAGCTAGAAGACAATTATGCTAAGGGGCATCAAAGACTGGTGCAGTTAAAGAGAGTTTACATGATAGATATGCTGTTAGTTCTAGTTCAGCTTTTGCATGTGACTTTACATAATTTATTCTCGACATTTTGCCACACCACAAGGGTGCCATGTTGAGATATCTTGTCTTGTATAAGAGAAAGGAGTAGAGGTTCGCGGCACAGTGACGAGTTCATTCAGATGTGAGGGTCTTGACTTGTCCTGCAAGATGGCGTGGATGTTGTAAGTTACACGTTTTCTAACTGGTTGTCAGTGCAACTCTCTCCGTTACGACCGAAGGGAATTTTGTTTTTATGAATCACGCTTAATTTTATTATTATTATTATTATTATTATTATTATTATTATTATTATTATTATTATTATTATTATTATTATTATTATTATATTGCAGCTAAAGAATCAGAAAATAAGATACTAATCCGAGGAGGAGGAAGATAAGGGGGCGGGGTGTTCACTGCCATAATCTTCTCCCTTTGAATCTGAGAAAAGGGCACTAAAGTAATCCTTATCTTCTTACTTCCCTTGAAGATTCCATCTCGGCAAGAACAACAGAGAGGAATCGTGTTAGGCAAAACAGATAATTGTCTGAGTACACCAGATCTAGGCCGGACTTGTCTCCTAACAGATTACCCGATCAACAATTCATGACGATATGGGTCTTCACCATCACCAGAAACAACGGCAAAGGCAGCAACAACATAATACCGAAACAAAAACAATAAATTTCTCTGCGACAACAATATCAGGACCACTTGCGGCAACAACAACACCAACAACGGTGTCGACAGAATCCCCGGCTACGACAACATCATAAACCCCAGCAGCAACATTAACTTCAGCTTTAACAACAAGATTACAACGCTCCAAAAATCCGGTAGATGCCATGCTTTGAGAAAAGCGAGTGTGGTGTTGCTGTAGTCAGCTGTTAACGCTGAAACCGGTCGGCGCTTGAAGAAAGAGAGAGAGAGAGAGAGAGAGAGAGAGAGAGAGAGAGAGAGAGAGAGAGAGAGATATTCAGTGAGAGAGAGAGTGAGAGAGAGAGGGAGGGAGAGAGAGAGAGAGAGAGAGAGAGAGAGAGAGAGAGAGAGAGAGAGAGAGAGAAAGAGAGAGAGAAGGAGGGGAGGGGGAGGGCTGGATGGAGACTGAAAACTGGAAATCAAATCAGCTAAGAGGAGGAAAAATTGTAATCTGGCTCTTTGGCGAAATTACTCTTGCTCGCAAGAATAACAGTTCTCACTGGCTTTGGGAAACAAAGAAAAAAAGGGTGTCACTTGATGTGAAAGACTTGATTGAACTTTTAGTTGTGTCTGCGCCGCGCGGTAGACAGAAGAAGAAAAAGATTCTTATCTAGCTCATTTCGGAAATTAGTGTCACCCACAACAATTGCAACAACAACAACAACAACAAAAACAACAACAGCAGCAGCAGAAAAAAATGAATTGAGGATTGAGATGAGGAGTGGTGAAGTAAATGGGACAACAGGTCTACCGCTTGAACGGAATAGTAGCGAGAAGAAAAAAAAGGGTGCCGAAATTTTATGTAATGATTAAACGGAATAAACACAAACAGAATAAACGTTTTTCTTTCATTGTTTGTAGACACAAAAACAAGAACATGAAAAAAAAATATTCTGAGATTCAGTCACATACAAATGATATTTCGAACTAAAAACTTAAAATTAATGATAAGCTTGTAATTAAAATCCGGCATATGAGAGATAAAATATTTTAAGACCCGACTATAATTGTCAGGTCAATGATCTAATCTTATTTCTATTTAAGACTTAGATCTAAATTTAAGTTCTAAAAAGATTTTCACCATTAAATGGCACTCGTTAAGGTGTGCAAGGTTTCTAGATATAAAGCTAGTTCTGGATCGTGTGTAGATCGGGTGCATGTTCATTATTATTATTATTATTATTATTATTATTATTATTATTATTATTATTATTATCAGCATTATTATTGTTATTGTTTTTGTTGTTATTATTATTATTATTATTATTATTATTATTATTATTATTATTATTATTATTATTATTATTATTATTATTATTATTATTATTATTATTATTACAAACGGAACCACAATCTTTAACAAATGCCCATTAAATTATATTTTTGGAGAGTAATAAAGAAGCTGCATTTATTGAGAAAACTCTAATGTGCGTACTCAAAAAATTGTTCCTACAAAAATCCTTAAAACTAATAATTCCATTACAATGGAAAGCGTCCAAATAAACGTAAATAAAATTCGCCTTACCTTTAATCAGTAAAATGATTTGAGAAGAGTTCTTACGAAATCTAGGACACTTAGATTGTTTCCATTCAGTAAGCTTATACAGGATCGTCTGTTGTTAATCTAGATCTAGATCTAATTCTGGATTTAGATCTAGATCTAGGTCTAGCTTCATTATATAATAAGTTGCAGATTTGTTCATGACTAGGTATATTTGATCCCTTCATAAATCTAGATCTAATTTGTTTTCCAGATCAAAATAAATATAATCGGGCCGAAAAATGATTTGTATAGACAAGACAAAGCTAAAGCTAAAAAATCTGATATACAGACTCCGTTTGAAAGTTTGAGAGAGTAGAAAAAGGAAGCAGAAGTTAAAAACGGAAGTTGAACTTAGAGGTCAAAGTGAATGATTGAGATTTTTCTTAAATAGTCAATTCTTAACAATGTTTTTTGTTGAATTTTTTTAATCGTTAGTGTTATTCTTTTTGTTGCTAGTAACGATATTATTATTATTATTATTATTATTATTATTATTATTATTATTATTATTATTATTATTATTACTACTACTACTATTGTTATTAGTGTAATTACTATTAGTATTATTATTATTATTATTATTATTATTATTATTATTATTATTATTATTATTATTATTATTATTATTATTATCATTAATAATATTATTACAAGCTAGAAAAATCATTTTACGACCCTGGTATCAATTGGCAGGAGTTGGGGTGCGTGTGTGACTGTGTATTAGCCTAAATAGGTTTATAAATGGCCATGATAAATATCCTTTCACGTATGCCTCACTTTATCAATCTTTAATTAGAAGCTAGATCAAAATATCTTGATAGTCCTTATCCTAAACACAAAATCTAAACCTAGAACTTGAATCCTTTTGAAATTCTAATCCTATTAAAAGTACAATCTAGACCTATGTAGATCTAGATTTTAACCTTTTGATTTCAGTCTAGCTGTTGTAAACATTTAGGGCCTAGATCTAGGACCTATATCCAAGCTACCTTTCTAGATTCTTTAGTTAAAATTTTATATGAAATTCTAATTATGTAGATTTTTATTTCGATATTTCATTAAACTTTGTATTGCTTTCTTTCGGTTTAATATTTGCAAATTAAGGTATTTTGCATGTAGTTTTATTGTTTTGTTGTTTTTTTTTTTGTTTTTTTCTTTTGTTTTGTTTTTTTTTGTTTATTGTTGTTGTTTTGTTTTATTTTTTTCATATAGTATATCAGTAACTTATAAAGTGCATTGCTATTATAATATGTAATAATAAAAATTTTATTCATTTATCATGATGATTTTTTATTTTCAGTTTGTTTGTTGTTGTTGTTGTTTTTTTTTTTTGTTGTTTTTTTTTTTTGACATTTTCCGGTTTTAGGATTAATTTCTCCTCTGCAAACCCACTGCTCCTTACAAGCGATGTTTTTTTGTTGTTGTTTTTTGTTTTCTGTTTTGTTTTGGTTTTTTTTTCACAAAGAATGCCTTCCTTAACATTTACAAACCAAAAAAAAAAATTCCGGACCCTCCCATCTGGTTTCATCTGGTCGTTGTTGGGTCCTCTAAGGTTCCCAATAGAATATTATATGGAGACGACGATGGCTTTAGTTCCAGCGAAGGATGGATGACCCAGCTAGGGTGACGAACCTTGAACCTCCAGTTGTGTCAGCCCATTTCTACTTACTGTGCCGTCAGGCGCATTCACCTTACCATAAAAAAAAATCTCTTTTCGAAAGTAATTAATGAGACGCCATCATGTATATCCGAATCTAGCTCTCCGCTTATATGGATCTAAAACAATCTTTTAAGAGAAAGGTTTGCGGAAACTTGTTGATAATTGTATATTAAAATTTGCTCATGTTTTGATATTTTGAAAACAACGCTCTGCTATTAGTCCTGTAGTACATATATTATAATATTGGTGAAAGTATAAGGTTTGGCTCAACGGGGAAATAGTAAATGTAATTTGATCCAGGTTATTTCAAAGAGTATGAGCCCAGATCGGTTTGGAAGTAGACGTTTTGAGGTATGTTCGACTTTTTGAAAAAAAAGACAAACAAGGTCACGTGTTTACTTTTCCCAGCTGAACCAATTTGAAAATCAATATCATAAAAAAAAATGGGTTAAAAAAGCGTATTTTTTTCTCTGTGAATTAAGGTTGTCATAAAATTTCCATACAAAATCCAGAGAATTCCCTGGACGAGTTATCTCCATTTGAAAACCTTAGAAAAACCATTTTTACCTCCCTTGAGAACTCACTGCGAAATAGTAACAAGGAGGAGGAAAGTCTTTTATGACGCTTCACATGCAAAATTCACCCTTCCTTCCTATCTCCCTCTGTCCTTTCCTCGCTGTCTCCTTACTTTTCTGTCCTCTCGTCTCTTCCTCCACCATAATCCTTTTATTTTATATTATTCAAATCCAGGGAGATCTTGATCTTGGAAAGTCCTCATTATACAGCTGGAGTTGACTTGTTATAGCCGTAGTATTGTTTTGTTGTTTTTGGTTGGGTTGGTTTTTGTTTGTTTTTTGTTTTGTTTTGGTTTTTTTTGGGTTTTTTTAGTTTTGATTTTTGGTATAGTTTTTGTTTTGTTTTTTTTTTTCTTGTTTTCTTTTTGTTTGTTTTCTTTTCTTTTCTTTCTTGTTTTAAAGATTTTTGTTGTTTTTGTTGTTGGTTTGTTGTTTTTGTTTTGTTTTGCTTTGCTTTTGTAAACTTTGATTTGCTTTCCTTTAATGTTAATTTTTTTT
>JAWDGP010003317.1:2500-65000 GCA_033675545.1 Elysia crispata | reverse complement strand
CAGTTTAGAGTACAGAGACAACCAGCCTTACCTGTAGCCGTTACGGTTCAGGTAAGCCTCCACGTTTGACCCCAGGGTAGGTCCAGAAACTGTCCGGTTTCCCTGACCAGTGATGACGTAGCAGTACCTATCTTGGCCCTCTCGGCTGTAGTCTAAGGAGGAAAACGTAACGTAATGAACATTACTTTGTTTTGACGACTGCCCTCGACTGATTTTCGCTGAAAGACTTTATCAAAGGAAATCTTTTTAATTTTTTTTCGTTTATTATTTTGCCTCATCTTCAGGAAACAAACAAACAAACAACAACAAAATTATTTTAGTTTGTAGCAATTGTGTTCAATTAAGCCTTAGAAATGACTCACCACGTTCTTTCTCTTCCATAAAATCAGCCACGTTAGATTTCGCATCTGCCGGGCTGACACCATCGAGGTCTAGCGTGTGACCACTACATCTGTACACAAAGAAAGAATACGTTTAGAGTTGTAGTCGGACAGCAGTCTCTGTTCCAGTGTTATTAAAGTCTGTCTCAAAATTTTGCTCTCCCTACTTACCTCCCTCCTCTCTCTCTCTCTCTCTCTCTCTCTCTCTCTCTCTCTCTCTCTCTCTCTCTCTCTCTCTCTCTCTCTCTCTCTCTCTCTCTCTCTCTCTCTCTCTTGCCAGTCTCTTTTCCTCTCCCCCTCTCTCTCCTTCCTTCCCTCCCTCCCTCTCTCTCTTCCTCTTTCTCTTCCATTTCCTTGCCGCTTTTGAAGAACTACAACTTTTGAAACTTCCTTATACCCACACACATTCTGAAGAAGTCACAGAAGTAATCAAGAACCCAGGTTTTCCAAGCCGTAGCTCCAAGAATGACAATCAACTCTACCATCTGACGAAGACTTGAACAGCAGTAAAAAATCTTACCTGGTCTTTTCAAGTTGTTTGTCGGACTCAGTTTCGCTGGATCGTTTGCTGAAATTTGGGCGAATCTTTTTTTCCAGCAGGTATGAAAGGATGTACGCAAAAAAAGGAGAAAAAATAAATATAGTTCTATAACTCTAAAACAGAATTTGAAAAGTTTGAATGTAGTGTATGGACAGGCATGAATGAGTTCTTTATTAGGATTATTTCGGTAGATTACTTCTGTTGGTTCGTTGTTTATGTCTTTGTCTGTCTGTCTTTTGGTCTATCTGTTTACATCTCTTTGTTTATCTACGAGGGCATATTGATAAGTTTTGCCTCCAAGTCCATAACTTTGGAAATAATGAAGACAAACAAATGATACTTACACCAAATGAAAGGTCATTTTATTTAGCACCAGATGACATATCATTTTTCAACATAATCACCGTCCCGTTCGATACAGAGCCGCCACCGACGGACGACCTGTTGGATGCCGTCAGCGAAGAAGTCAGCAGTCTTGTCTCTGCACCAAGAAAGAACAGCATTCTTCACATCTTCGTCTGTCTCGTAACGGTTGCCCTTGAGGTAATCCTTGAGTTTTGGAAAAAGGAAGAAATCGCTCGGAGCAAGATCTGGGCTATAAGGCGGGTGCGGTAATGTCCGGAGGCCTAAACGATCTAAAGCCGTGAGAGTTTCCAAACTTGTGTGAGGGCGAGCGTTGTCGTGATGGATGATGGAAACTTTCTTACTCCTTACCCGTCGCAACCTCGCTTTCAGTTTCTCCAGTGTGTTCACATATTTCGTAGAATTCACGGTGTTGCCTTGTTCCAAAAATTCTGTGTGAACCACACCCTCACTGTCCCAAAAGATCGTGAGAAGCACCATCATCCATCACGACAACGCTCGCCCTCACACAAGTTTGGAAACTCGCACGGCTTTAGATCGTTTAGGCCTCCGGACATTACCGCACCCGCCTTATAGCCCAGATCTTGCTCCGAGCGATTTTTTCCTTTTTCCAAAACTCAAGGATTACCTCAAGGGCAACCGTTACGAGACAGACGAAGATGTGAAGAATGCTGTTCTTTCTTGGTGCAGAGACAAGACTGCTGACTTCTTCGCTGACGGCATCCAACAGGTTGTCCGTCGGTGGCGGCTCTGTATCGAACGGGACGGTGATTATGTTGAAAAATGATATGTCATCTGGTGCTAAATAAAATGACCTTTCATTTGGTGTAAGTATCATTTGTTTGTCTTCATTATTTCCAAAGTTATGGACTTGGAGGCAAAACTTATCAATATGCCCTCGTATCTATCTATCTATCTATCTATCTATCTATCTATCTATCTATCTATCTATCTTTCTTTCTTTCTTTCTCTACATTTCCCCATTTCTTCATTTTCCCTCTTTCTATCTATCGTTTTATTTCTATGTATCTAACTTTTTATCTATATCTATTTCTGTAACTCTTTAGATAGATATACAGTTAGATATATATATATATATATATTACTTTTTATCTATCTGTCTATTTCTCTAACTGTATATCTATCTATCTATTTATCTAACTCTTTATCTATATCTATTTATGTAACTCTTTATCTATCTATCTTTTTATCTAACTCTCTATTCTATTTATTCATCTAACTCTCTATTCTATCTATTCATCTAACTCTTTATCTATCTTGCTATTTGTCTAACTGCATACCCTATCTATCTATTTATCAACTCTACATCTATCTATCTATTTATCTAACTCTTTATCTATGTATGTATTTATCTAACTCTTTATCTATATCCATTTATGTAACTCTTTATCTATTTATCTAACTCTATATTCTATCTATTCATCTAACTCTTTATCTATCTATCTATTTATCTAACTCTATATTCTATCTATTCTTCTAGCTCTTTATCTACCGATCTATTTATCTAACTCTATATCTATCTATCTGTTTATCCAACTGCATATCTATCTATCTATTTATCTAACTGGATATATATGTATATATAATTTTATATATGTAAATATATATATATGTGTGTGTGTATATATATATATATATATTTATCTAACTTTTTATCTATTTATCTAACTGTATATATATATTTCTATTTATCTAACTCTTTATCTAAATATCTACTCATCTAACTCTTTATCTATCTATCCATTTATCTAACTGTATATCTATCTATTTATCTAACTCTTTGTTTATCTATCTCTTTATCTAACTCTATATCTATCTATATATTCATCTTATTCTGAGGTAGACTTCGCTTGTATGTCATTTGACATTTTAGATACCCTTTAAAAAACAATTTTCCGAAAAAATATTTCGTTTCCTCGCGTCAAATCTCTTAACATTTTACATTTGAGCTCATCGTCAAGTGCGCACTTACCTTGAAAACCCACATAAAGAGACACTTCGTCACCTGTGGACCAAAAACCAAGCTCGAAGTTAAAATAATAAGAATAGTTCACTAATTTTTTAAAATCAAAATCTATCTACAGATTTTTGGAAACGTTCATTATCATGAAGGTTTAACTAACTGCGCGGCTTAGAACTAGAATTCTAGCAGCTTTGTAATAAGCGTTTCAAAAGATCATAAAGCAGACTGGGATAGTACAGAATAAGTCAATTTTCTTTATTCTTAAGAATGTATTTCATGGTTGCAGGTATTGGAGATTTCCCCTGGGATAAAACTCGTTATATAAAGTCTAGGTTGGAAAGGGTTAAAAATTTGCACAACCAGTGAATATTTATCTACACTATGGATATCATCGTAATTTATAATTGATGTTTTTATTATTCCATCACCATTATCACCATCATCATCATCATCATCATCATCATCATCATCATCATCAACTTCATCTTCATCATCGTTGTAGCCATTCATTATCATTATCACCATATTCATTACCCTCAGCATCAGCATTACCACCAGCACCACCATCTCCACCATCATCATCATCATCACCACCATCACCACCACTACCATCATCAACATCGTCTCTATCATCGCCATTGCTTACTTAACATCATCCTAACTACTCATCACCATCATCATCATCTTCATCATCACCATCACCATCACATCTATCACCACCATCATCATCATCATCACCACAACCATCATAATTGTCTCTATCATTTCTATTGCTTACTTGACGTTATCCTAACTTCTTATCACCATCTTTATCAACATCATCATCATCATATCTATCATCACCATCAACATCATCATCATCATCACCATCACCATCATCACCATCATCATCCTCATAATCATCACCATCATGATGATAATAATAATAATGATAATAATAATAATAATAATAATAATAATAATAATAATAATAATAATAATAATAATAATAATAATAATAATAATAATAATAATAATAATAATAATAATAATAATAATAATAATAATAATAATAATAATAAGTATCATCATCTTATCCATCATCATTATTATTATCATCACCATCTTTGCTCGTTTAATCTAGTGTACTATCAAAACCGCCTCTTATATCAACGAAAGTGATGGCTTACTTGCTCACTATCATGGGATGTTGCAGTTGTTGTTATCATTGTTCACTTTTTGTTGTTGTTCGTGTTGTTATCATTATTCCCTTTTTGTTGTTGTTCGTGTTGTTATCATTATTCCCTTTTTGTTGTTGTTCGTGTTGTTATCATTATTCCCTTTTTGTTGTTGTTCGTGTTGTTATCATTATTCCCTTTTTGTTGTTGTTCGTGTTGTTATCATTGTTCCCTTTTTGTTGTTGTTCGTGTTGTTATCATTATTCCCTTTTTGTCGTTGTTCGTGTTGTTATCATTATTCCCTTTTTGTTGTTGTTCGTGTTGTTATCATTATTCCCTTTTTGTGTTGTTCGTGTTGTTATCATTATTCCCTTTTTGTTGTTGTTCGTGTTGTTATCATTATTTCCTTTTTGTTGTTGTTCGTGTTGTTATCATTATTCCCTTTTTGTTGTTGTTCGTGTTGTTATCATTGATCCCTTTTTGTTGTTGTTCGTGTTGTTATCATTGTTTTTCATTTAACTGTAAACTCCGTTGCATACGATACAAAATAATACAAAAATTCATTCTCTCAGCGTCTGCCTGTCTGTCTGTCTTGTCTGTCTGTCTGTCTGTCTGTCTGTCTGTCTGTCTGTCTGTTTGTCTCTCTCTCTCTCTCTCTCTCTCTCTCTCTCTCTCTCTCTCTCTCTCTCTCTCTCTCTCTCTCTCTCTTTCATCTCCTCAATTTTTTCTCACTTTCTCTCTTTCCACTCCCTCCCTCCTCTCTCTCTCTCTCTCTCTCTCTCTCTCTCTCTCTCTCTCTCTCTCTCTCTCTCTCTCTCTCTCTCTCTCTCCTTCTCTCGTTCTGTTCTCTTCTTTCTTTTTCTGTGTCTTTTTTCTGCCCTTTCTCTATTTTTTTCTCGTTTTCTCTCCTTCCACTCCCTCCTTTTCCCTCTCTCTCTCTCTCTCTCTCTCTCTCTCTCTCTCTCTCTCTCTCTCTCTCTCTCTCTCTCTCTCTCTCTCTCTCTTTCTCTCTCTCTCTGTCTCTCTCTGTCTCTCTCTGTCTCTACCTCTGTCTCCCTCTCTCTCTCTTTCTCTGTCTCTCTCTGTATCTCTCTCTCCCTCTTCCCTCCCCCCTCTCTCTCTCTCTATCTCTCTCTCCCTCTTTCCTCCCCCCCCCCACCTCTCTCTCTCTCTCCCTCTATCTCTCATACAGGAATCATTATCAATGGCTTTTACCGCTAGGATCAAGAGACCAAACAAGACAGAGCATTCCCTCAGTTCTGAGGTGTCAGCCATCTTTTCAGTTCTACCTGGTTTCCACGGCGACCTTCACAAAGTACACAATAGAAACAGGAAGAACTATTGATACAAACATTCAGCTTATCCCTATTTCCCATCTTGTTTATCTACATCTTGAAAACTGATCTTGTCTTTTTTTTTTTTTCAAATCCGTGCACCCAAAATCCCTTTTTATGGTGATGTCATAATATTACTTGACAAAAATACTTACCCGAAATGATAAAATCCAAATCAGTTTATACTTATAGACCCTTATAAACATTCATTATCATGTCGGTTTAAAAAGAAGCGCAGCTATGAATTCCCGCAAAGCAGTGCATCTTCAGGCACTTTTTCCAGGAATTCTCAGTCTTCTTTAAGCCTTTAAGTTTTAAAGGTACTAAAAATAGAATTGGAAAGTACAAAGCTAGCTGGTTTCTCTTATAAACAAATATCAGCTTAAACATTTCGCATACAGTTGTAATTGAAACTGATAGTCTTTCACGATGACCTTATGTCAACTTTAATTACTATTTTTTATGAGGGAGGGGGGGGGGGGGGTTAAGTATGATAGGCTCACATTGGTGAAGTTACTAGCCTTCAAGTCAGCTCTTCATGATTTATTAGGAGAGATAAATAAAATTCTAATTTGACCTAGCTGTGATCTAAACGCGTATGTCATAATGTTGGGCGTCCATCGAACCAAAGCGAAAGTTCTAACCTCGTAAATCGAGTCGCCTTTGATCTGTTGCCAGCCTACCAGGATCCTTAACCTGTGTTCACTGAAGCGTTCGGCAGTTGAACGAATTCCGTGCGACCAAACTTCGTGAGAGAAATAGTTCATGGAAGCGTTGTGATTGAGATAACTGACGTCATATAATTGTTATGCAAAGATGCATGCGTAAAGTGTTGCCTAACTGTCGTTTTAAACGGTAAATTTACAAATAAAATTTTTAAAAATTCGGTGCGTAAAACAACGGTAAAGACATACGAGTTTAGAGCAAACTCTGAGCTTTTCTAACCGTTTGAGTGGGAGATCCCAGATGTAATATTCCTATTGGTCAGGTGTGTCTAGTATGAATCTAGTAGCTTAAGTAGACGTTTCAAAGTGTTTGAATAAAATGGTCATAATTTTGTTTTGTTTTGTTTTTTGGAGAGAGATTGGGGGGGGGGGGGGGTAGGCTTTAATGTCGGTTGACCTTTTAGATCAAGTTTATCATGTTGATTCATTAGTACCGACCTTTGACTGGAATGTCGGATAAAGTAATTTTGTTTCAAGACTTAAAGAAATATGGTTAACACTTGAGGTGGGACGGTGTGTTTGTGTGATTGTTGTTAGCTTGAACTGTTTTCAAATTGAAAAAAAAAAACAATAATAATAAAGAAAAGAAGAATGCGTTATTAAAGATTTTAATTAGATTTCGGTAAGAGACATCAGTTTACCTAGCAACACAAAGTGGAGACAGGAAATTAATGATTTAAGCTTTTAAACATTGCGTGACATTTTATAATAGTGTGACATTTTACAATCGCTTGAGCTTGTTTGATTTCCTGCGTGACTCTGAAATTATCCTGGTCAGAAAAAAAAATGTTCATGGTTTATGCAATAATATTTTATGTAACTATGATCTAGACCTTAGGCACACACCATTAATGTGAAGATCAAGATAGAGACAAAATAATTTTTTTAGCTAAATATGAACCATTTTATCTATTCGGGCCTTAACTGTATAAATCACAATCTATACAAAATACTGCCGCTTACCGAAATTTCCTCAATTCTCCACCACGCAAAACAAGATGGCGTTTCTGTCACAACCAGCTAGATCTAAATCCAAAAAAGCCTTGAACAGATTTTATTTCTAGAAGCCAGATATTAAATTTTATCCAATAAAGTTGGCACACAGTTCCATAAAAGATAATACTATTGTTTGATTTAGATCTGTTCCAGTTTGGCTACCTGCACAGCTTGTGTAGGCTTATATCTAGATCTGTTTGATATTATTTGCAGCAACAAAGCGTAAACAATGTTGTAGAGTATGGGGTCAGGATGTTTCTCTGACCCATGAAGTACACAGTGATATTTTGGCATACATGTTTTTTTTCCCTTTTTTATGTTTTGCAATAATTATATTGACTTGTGGCTGGCTGTTGGCCCAATGATAAACCAGATGAAACACAAACTAGAAAGAGACAGTCTAAACAACCAAAGCAATAGTCTCAATTTTGTCCTTGAAATTGAAACTGAAACTAATGCTTTCCAAAAATGTTTTTAAGAAAATCCTATTTTAACTCATCTTAATGAATTTTCAGTTTGAACTGATGTTTGTGATATCTGTACTATCGGATTTTATTTTCTTCCACCAATCGTAGTCCGCAAAGGTGAAGGACACGTACATTTGTCATGATGCCATAGGCTTGTTATAGCTTGGCTCTTCAACAGTCTCTAGATTTAGGTCATTTTGAACTGAATGCATCACACTGATTGAGTTAAGGGGTGTTTAAGCAAACTGTATAATAAGAATAATATCATTATTTTTGTTGCTGTTATTATTATTATTATTATTATTATTATTATTATTATTACTAGTAGTAGTAGTAGTAGTAGTAGTAGTAGTAGTAGTAGTAGTAGTAGTAGTAGTAGTAGTAGTAGTAGTAGTAGTAGTAGTAGTAGTAGTTGTAGTAGTAGTAGTAGTAGTAGTAGTAGTAGTAGTAGTAGCAGTAAATAGCAGCAGTAGCATTGTTATCATAATTATCCTCATCATTATCATTATTATCATCATCATAATTATCAGCATCATTATCGTTATCATCATCATCATCATGACCATCATCATCATCATCATCATTATCATCATCTCCATCATCATCATCATCACCATTATCCTCATCATTATTATCATCATTTTCATCATCATTATCATTATCATCATCAATATCATTATCATTGTCATTATTATCATCATCATCATCATCTTTAAATATTTCATGCACTAAGCTCGCTCGACCAGTCAGAATCATGTTTCACACTTTGACATTTCGAGGTCAACATGTTTCAGTGCACAGGGTCAGAATAAATCTTATTAAGGGGCAAGTGAACAGGTTGAAGTGGTAGATAATTTTGTCACTTATCTTCACATAAGCACATACACCCACACACAAAAAAAAAGCAGTATAGGTGACAATTTTTTTTTCGAGAGTTGAAGAATTGGTCAAATACCTTCAGCAGGGGTTGCCCTTCTAGTTAATCTCCTGCCCTCTAACCTGTAAGAAGTCCGCTTCAGGTAGATGTGGAACCGTTCTCAGACAGGCTTCTGGTTTTTATGGGCATGTTATAGGTGATGCTGTAGTGAACATTAGCTAGATTGTCAGTTGTCAACTACCCACTGGGTACCAGAGCTTTATGGTTGTTTCACCTTGAATGACACAAGAGGTTTTAATTTGCAAAATGATAAATAACTATTTCTGAAGTTAAAAATTTAGCAGGTTTTGATATTAATATAATTATATGAAAAATGCAGACTGGATTATCCTAAAATTCGGGACTCGACTCAAATCTACAAATTACCCATTCTCTCTGTCTCTCTCTGTCTCTCTGTCTCTCTCTCTCTCTCTCTCTCTCTCTCTCTGTCTGTGTCTCTCTCTGTCTCTCTCTCCCTCTCTGTCTCTCTCTGTGTCTCTCTCTGTCTCTCTCACTTATATATATATATATATGTATCTCTGTTTTTTTATCCTCCCGGCCCTGCGCCCTCTTTCTAATTTATCTCGCTCTTTCCACACAGCATGTGACGATCACCAGAAAAAGAATCAATTTCTCTTTATCAGAAGACATCCTGACCTTTGAACTTGTCCTTCAGTCTCCACCTTTCTGCAGCAATCTGTATTTAATTAGACAGTAATTAAAATTTGTATTAAGCTCCAAGTTCCCAGATGTTCTATCTGGACGGTAAGGAGATAACACGTATGATACTTAACGTTTGAGGAGGGGGAAAAAGGGCAAAGGGGCAGGTTAATTTAGAAGTATTGAAATTATTGAGTACTGAAATGCCCTTAATCCTAAGACAATCTGAGTTTTCTTTTGCTCTCAGGCTTTTATATTATAAACAAGAACCAGTTCTGAATGTCTAGCGAAATTTGAGGAGGAAGACAGAGAGACAGAGAAAGAAAGTGAAAACGAGAGGAGGGAGGGAAAGAAAGAGAGAGAGTGAGAGAAGAAAAGAAAAAGAGAGAGAGAGAAGAAAGAAAGAAAGAAAGAGAGATATATAGATAGATAGATAGAGAGAGAGTGAGAGAGAGAGAGAGAGAGAGAGAGAGAGAGAGAGAGAGAGAGACTTTAAACTGTAAACGATCTAAACTTAGTTTATTGATATTTTTAAGACTTAAAACATCACATTCATATCTCATGGAATGTAAGAATAAGTTAAGAAGCTGAAACGCCAAAATTTAAAAAAAAATATCTTAGCAAGTTTTCCAGGATTGAATTTTAAATGCAGGAAATAAACGAAAACCCAACAAATATCTGTGCTATAAGCTCTGCAGGATACTTACTCCAACTCAAGCAGAGATAGAACGAGGAAAAAAAATTGAACAATGTGAAATTAAAATTAAATGTTTGGATATTTCAACCTATCAACCCCATTCTCAGTTTCCTAATTTAGGATTTTACATCTCGAATTTAGTAAGGCCACATTGGAAGCAAAACTAATTAGATGTCAAGGACTGTAGACTCGAAACGTAGATCTATAGGCAAGGCATGGAATCTGCTTTATCATTTACCTCTAATGAGATAAATCTAATTCAAATCCAACGAATAGAATCCTTCAAGAATACGGACGTCAACAATTTATTGTGTAGCTCTTGCGTCTTGTGAAACGTACAAATGAAGCTTTTAGAGCTAGCCGTGCTTTTAAACTGAATTAAAACCGAAGCTAAAAAAAATGCAAGAATTAGAAGTAGAATTAAATTGATAACTGATGGGAAATACTCAGAGCTTTCAAATTGATCCTTGGTGTGGTTTGTAGAGGAATTGGAACTGAAACCAGGAAAAGGTCTTTTCCCTCTCATAGCAGGATCTTTCAAGATATTGCTGTGTTCGTAGACTAATAGGTTTATATCTTCAACATAAAATGGAAAAAAACTTTTTTTGATGTCCTGAAATCCTTTTCTTTCTTTTTTTTTTTTTTAAATTTCGGTGAGAATTGTTTTCAGAACTATACAGACCAGCCAACACAAAGATGGAAGCCGTTAGTGGTGGACTGGGCTCGTAAAACACTTAACTCAATCAATCATTCATTCACTCCGTCCTCCAAAGCTGCCTCTCTCAATGGCTGCCATATTTCCAACAAAGAAGCGGAAATCTCCGAAACCCTGGACCAATCGTAGATTACCTAATTATAGCCTTTGCTTAGCCTTATCGGGAAACCATGGAAAATAGCTCAGCGTTTTAGCAGATTTATGTGTCTGCTTAAGCCTCCCTCTCAGAACTGTTTGCATTGGTCGCCTGGAACTGTGGGTGAAACACTTTCCTAAAGATGTCTGAAGAGGCGCTGTCCAGTTTTACAACTAGAAAACTTGATTACTGGAAGGGTTTCCGTGGTCAGCTTCTGTTTCTGTGTTTCGGGCTTGACCCTTCACGTCACTGGTCAGTTTATGTCCAGAGTTGTACAAATTGTTGATTGCTTTACTGGACAGTGCGATATTGACCATTATATAGAGGTCATTTTGGGGCTGCGGTAATGAAATCTATGAAATAAAGAAAAGGAGCAATAGAGCCTTGAAGAAGCGTCATTGGCTGGAGTCTATATGTCTGTTTATGACTCTGTCTCTAGAGAAAGGCAATTCGAGAGATAGATTTATAGATAGAGAGAGAGAGGGAGAGAGAAAGAAAGAGAGAGAGGGAGAGAGAAATTGAGTTATATAAATACACAGAGGAAGAGAAAAAGAAAGAGTGAGATAGAGAGACAGACAGACAGAGACAGAGAGAGACAGAGAGATAGCGAGACAGAGGGGGAGAGAGAGAGAGTGAGTGGAAAGGGGGGGGGGGGAGGGGAGAGAAGAAAGTAAAAAGGAAGGAGCAGAGTGAAAATAGTCCCTGGGGAAAAGTTAACACTCCTCCACTACTTTAACTAAACATCAGAACTAAAAAAAAATAGTTCCAATCCTGTTCTACATGTTTTTACGCGCCATAATCCAAAGCGTGTCAAACGGCGGAAGGTTTCGAACCCGCGCGGTAGTGAGTAGAGCAGGCTTGAGAGTTGAGCCGATCAGAAAGCGCGGTCCTCAGCAGGAGCGCTTGCTCCGCCAAGCCCAAAGACTGTGGTCTGTTAGAACCCCATGAAGAAGGGGCATTTTAACCCTCTCTCTCTCTCTCTCTCTCTCTCTCTCTCTCTCTCTCTCTCTCTCTCTCTCTCTCTCTCTCTCTCTCTCTCTCTCTCTCTCTCTCTCTCTCTCTCTCTCTCTCTCTCTCTCTCTCTACCTATCTATCTCTCTCTTTCTCTCTATCTCTCTCTTTCTCTCTCTCTCTACCTATCTATCTCTCTCTTTCTCTCTATCTCTCTCTTTCTCTCTGTCTGTCTCTCTCTCTGTCTCTGTCTCTCTGTCTCTCTCTCTTTCTCTCTCTCTGTCTCTCTCTGTCTCTCTCTCTGTCTCTCTCTCTTTCTCTCTCTCTGTCTCTCTCTCTTTCTCTCTCTGTCTCTCTCTGTCTCTCTCTGTCTCTCTCTCTGTCTCTCTCTCTTTCTCTCTCTCTGTCTCTCTCTATCTCTTTCTCTCTCTCCCCTCTAAGAGATTTATTTCCTTGGAGACCTCCATATTTCCATACATATAGAAGACATCGAAGTAAGTGTTGGGTTCAATGCTGACGGAGTTCAAACTGTACCAATCTTAAGCAATAAAAAAGAGTAATCCTTCCAAAATCTTGAAACACTGGGATATCTACAAAATAATTTATTGTGCACTAAGTAAGATACAAAAACGATACAAGCACTTTTTAAATAAAACCAATACATTTTTTTTTACAATTAAAAAAAAAAAAAAGATCAGGCAGTAATCTCCCATTCGTATAAGATTAGAATGATTAACTGATTTTGTATAATCCCAATTTATTTATAAATCCTTTTAAACATTCATTAAGATAAATGAGCGGCTAGGAATTCCCGCTAGATAGTGCGCCTCAGAGCCATTAATAAGCGTTCAAAAGATCTTTAAATAGATTAGGAAAGTACAGAACTAGCTGATTTCCCGTATTGATCCACTGCATGTTAGACACTATTTATAGAAGGTTAAGCTCATCCTGATCCAATCAATGCTAGGGGCGAGAATTGGGTGTGCCTGTGATTGTAGACAATCAGATAAAGAGTTTTTAAAAATCAATCCGTTCTCATCCTCTTTGATATGAAGTGCGAAATTCGTCTTTAATTTTATCAGTTTTTATCCTTAGAGAAGAGAAACTAGATAATGTTGTGACAACTGGACTGATCGAGGGAGATCGCAGCAGGGGAAAACAGCGTGAAAACATGTTGGATGGACTAACAAAATGGCTCAAAGTAGGGGGAGTGACAGAAGCGCTGAAAGTTACAAGAGATAGAGGATACTAAGAGATGCGTGGAAAGTCCTGATCACCTACGCTAAAGAGCACGACACCTGATGGATTGATTGATCTTAAGAAAAATACTTGCAAGTAAAGATATAAAGTGTTCAGTATTTAATGTTTTATATTTGCCTGATCGATAAATCTCAGAAGAGATATTGTGTAATTTTTGCACCTTAAATCTCTGGCCGTTATGTATAAAATATCGAAAGGACCAAACATTACTTTTGAAGCATCGGACAGAAAGAATTGTCGCAGTCGAGCTAACGTCGGTTCTAGCTTTAATTTTTACATAAATAATAAATGTCTTGTGCATGGGACAGAGGTCAAAGTCTCCACTTGCATGCGCTGTCTTTTTTAGATTTAGACCGATTGATGTTTCGAGCTACTCAGAAAGGGAAAAAATTGCACACCTAGTCATGGAATGCGGACAAAGGAAAGATATTGTATTACATGTATGTAGATGTGTAAACTACGCAGGAAATGTAATTTCTAGTATTCAATTAAAGGAAATCGACTAATACTGTACTTTCTCAATCCTTTTTCGATCCCTTGAAACGCTTATTAGAAAGCTGTGAATTTTCGCGTTAAGTGCGTAAAAGTGGGCTGCTTTGCGGGAATTCTTAGCCGCGCTGTTATTGAAACCTACATGATATTGAATGTTTTTTTTAAAAAAATCGGTTAATAGATTTGGATTTTACAAGATTAGCTAACTATTCCTATGTTACTGAAGATTTTCGATTCTTCACTTGGCAAAATACAAAACTTGTATCACGTGATCCGAGAAAAAAGTTATTCTATCTCTTTCTTTATTCTATATGATGATAGAATCCTGTTATTGTGAGGTCATTTTTTTTTTCGATTAAAAGAAAATAATTTTCTAAAGGTCGAAGTTGTCTTTACAGCTAATTATATACTTATGCCGATACATTCGAACTTATATTTTACCAAAAAAGAATAAAAAAAAAACTCCGTTGAATAAGACAGAAATCAAAACCTCTTTCAAATCATTGAAAATGTAAATTATGGTTAAAAGATCAATCTTTGCGGGAAATCTTAGATAATTTCATGGCAAATTCAGTACAATTGAGCATTTGTAGCTGGACCCTTGTTCATAGGGGTCCGACGGAAGACAGGGGAGATAAAAGGCTCTTATTTATAAGCGGTTGAAAAGGGGAAACCGATTTATTCTGTATTTTCCAAATCTATTTTAAGACCTTTTCAAACGCATTATAAGAGGACTTGCGATTCCCGCAAAAAGTGCTTCATGGCGCACTGCCTTTCGGGAATTCATAGCTGCGCATGATAATGAACTTTCAAAAAGATCTATAGATAGGTTTGGATTCTACATAATTAGCCAACTACTCCTATTGAAGCTTTTACAGTTTTATTGCAGAATTTTTGTTTCCCTCATCTCTATACATATTCTCTCTCAACCACTCTAACCCTCTCTTTTTGCCCTGTGTATTTTATCGTTTTGTTTTTTTTCTCTCTCCTTCGCCCTCTGATTCATCCTCTCTCATTGTCTCTCCTCGTCTCTCTCTTTCTTCCTCTCCCTCTCTTTATCTTTCTCTCTCTCTTTATTTCTCTCTGTCTCAATCTTTCTATCTCTGACTCTCTCTCTCTCTCTCTCTCTCTCTCTCCTGATCTTGTATCGGCAAGGCGATGGGTGTCTTGAAACGGTTAGGGTTCGATCCCAGTTCATACCATCTGTTCTTCAAATTCTTTTCATGTCTGTTGTTTTGTTTGTTGGTCTCGAGTTAGATGTAGATTAGTGATTCCTTTTTCTACACTATGTCTCTCTGTTATCTCTCTCTTTCTCTCTCTGGCTTTTTCTTCCGTTTCCTTTCTTCTAGCTCTTAATGTCTGTTTGTCTAAATGTCTGTCTGTGTCTTTTTTTCCTCTCAACCACTCTCTCTCTCTCTCTCTCTCTCTCTCTCTCTCTCTCTCTTTTCTTTTCTCTCTCTCACCCTCCTTTTTCCTTTACTTTACCTTTCATATCTTTGAAGCACATTATACACAGTCGGCAAAAAACTGATTGTGTGGTCATTTCTAAAAAATATTCTTTATCAATCCAGTAAATTCACCCTATTTTGACCAATTTCTGTGATTTTACTTTGATGATGTAACACACGATTTCTTGGAACAATTCCTACTTGTCTTAAAATTATTCTTTTCACTACACCCTCTTACCTGTTACAACATCCAAAACCGGAAGTAGAAAAACGGGAGATAATTTGCCATTTTGCCGAGCAGAAGCGAGGGGGGAAAATCTGCAAGCCATTTTTTCGTTATTTATTTATTTATTTTTTACTTTTTTTTTATCAGAGGTGCAAAAGAGATCGAGAAAAATCTACAGATAAATTAATCGAGAATCAGTGAGATATAGATAGAAAGAGAGAGAGAGAGAGAGAGAGAGAGAGAGAGAGAGAGAGAGAGAGAGAGACAGAGAGATAGAGACAGAGAGACAGAGAGATAGAGACAGAGAGACAGAGAGATAGAGACAGAGAGATAGAGAGATAGAGACAGAGAGACAGAGAGATAGAGACAGAGAGACAGAGAGATAGAGACAGAGAGACAGAGAGATAGAGACAGAGAGACAGAGAGATAGAGACAGAGACAGAGAGACAGAGAGATAGAGACAGAGAGATAGAGACAGAGAGACAGAGAGATAGAGACAGAGAGACAGAGACAGAGAGACAGAGAGATAGAGACAGAGAGATAGAGACAGAGAGACAGAGAGATAGAGACAGAGACAGAGAGACAGAGAGATAGAGACACAGAGACAGAGACAGAGAGACAGAGAGATAGAGAGATAGAGACAGAGAGACAGAGAGATAGAGACAGAGAGACAGAGAGACAGAGAGATAGAGACAGAGAGACAGAGAGATAGAGACAGAGAGACAGAGAGATAGAGACAGAGAGATAGAGAGATAGAGACAGAGAGATAGAGACAGAGAGATAGAGACAGAGACAGAGAGACAGAGAGATAGAGACACAGAGACAGAGACAGAGAGACAGAGAGATAGAGAGATAGAGACAGAGAGACAGAGAGATAGAGACAGAGAGACAGAGAGATAGAGACAGAGAGACAGAGAGATAGAGACAGAGAGATAGAGAGATAGAGACAGAGAGATAGAGACAGAGAGATAGAGACAAAGAGATAGAGAGATAGAGACAGAGAGATAGAGACAGAGAGACAGAGAGATAGAGACAGAGAGATAGAGACAGAGAGACAGAGAGATAGAGACAGAGAGACAGAAGTGACAGATAGAGAGAACGAGGGACAGTGAGAGATAGACAGATAGATAGATAGATAGATAGATAGAGAGAGAGAAAGAGAGAGAGATAGATAGATAGATAGAGAGAGAGAAAGAGAGAGATAGATAGATAGATAGAGAGAGAGAAAGAGAGAGAGAGATAGATAGATAGATAGAGAGAGAGAGAGAGAGAGAGAGAGGGGGGGGGTCCAAAAAGAGACACTATTTACAGACACACACGCGTCCTTTTTGGATCCTTTATAATTACGAAGTTGTCCTCCAAGTGTTGTGCTTTTGCTTTTCTATTTAGAGAGAGAGAGAGAGAGAGAGAGAGAGAGAGAGAGAGAGAGAGAGAGAGAGAGAGAGAGAGAGAGAGAGAGAGAGAGAGAGAGAGAGAGAGAGAGAGAGAGAGAGAGAGAAATCAGAGAAATGAAATTTCAAAAAACTGTCGCAGACGCTACAGTCACCCCAACAATTTTTTCCACACACGGTATAGGCGGCCATTTTTTGTCCTATTCCGCCATCTGACGTCTGTTACTCGTGTGTGAAATGAACCTCCTCGAATAAACGAGCTCCTAACTCCCGCCATTTCTCGCTCCCCTGAGACCGCCCATGGACTTCCTATTTGTCATCCGGTAAATTTTCACTTCCACTTCCGCTTTGGCCCGTGATTATCTTCTGCCTTTTTTCGTTTCATCTAAAGCGAGGCTGCTGAGACTGACAGAGATTTTGATTAATCGTATCAAAATGGCAGTGACCCAAGTATTTTAGAATTATTTTCACTGCCTGTGGCCATTACTGATTTCAGTTGAAATGTTCCAATACTTTTTTTTTCTTTTTTAGAACCAAAATGAATGGGACTTTACCAAAGGCTTTTTATTATTTTTTTTATTATAGTATTTTCTTTTTTTCTTTTTTTTTTGTCTATTAACATAATGATAGAATTGTTCTCTGTATATATCTCCTTAAATGTTGTTTTATTTATTTATTTATTTTTATTCTCAAAGTACTTGAGAAAATGTTTTATCTGTTTTTTATTTGTGTATTATAATTTCATCGCGTAATTTCCAAAAGTATTGCTTTGTGAAATAAGAGTTGATTGTTATACTTGTCGGTCATATATATATATATATATATATATATATATATATATATATATATATATATATATATATACACACACACACACATATATTGGCTTCTTATACTAGATCGGGGAAAATATTGATAAATAATTTCATATAGTTATTGATATAGCATCTCTTCTCTCTCTCTCTCTCTCTCTCTCTCTCTCTCTCTCTCTCTCTCTCTCTCTCTCTCTCTCTCTCTCTCTCTCTCCTTATCTCCCCCACCCCTCCCCCCCTACACTTTCTCAGAAAAAAACAACAACACAAAACTAGAAACAAAGAAGTCGAGCTGAGGGCGTTAACGTGTATCCCGATGTGTGTCAAGATTTCGGCACGAAGGAACAGATAATTTTCCGGCTGTCTCTCCCTCGAAATGAGCACTGCCTCTTGATTGAAGAGCTCTGGACAGAAACACAACGTGGCTTCTTTCGTTATCCGTTTAGTTTAGTTTATTTTTTTTTATTTTAATGTCCCTTAATCAGGCTTTTGTCTTCTTTACCTCTTTATCATGTGTCCGTCTGTCTGTCTGTCTGTCTCCATCCTCTTCCCATCCTCTCTCTTTCTATTTCGTACACACTCGCCATCATATATTTTTCATCTCTTCTTTTTTGCCCATTTTGTCCTTCTATCTTTACGCCCGTGTTGTTGTTTTTTGTTTTTTTTTTCCTCTTCCAATCTGAATTATTTTCTGATCTCTCTCATTAACTTTGTGTGCCTGCGTGTCTGCCCGTCGATCTAACTTTCTACCTCTATTCCTCTGGCTTCATCCCTTTGTCCGACCTTCTGTATTTCGTTCTCTTTCTGTCGGTCGGTCTGTCTGTCTGCCGATCTGCTTGTCTATCTCTGTCTCTGTCGTTGGATCTATCTCTGGTTCTGTAATTATCTGCTTCTCTCTCTCTTTCATTAATGCTTTTTTTTTATCTTTCTCTCTATCTCTCTCTTTCTCTGACTCTCTTTCTTTAATCTCTCTCTCTCTCTTTCTTTTATCTCTCTCTGACTCTTTTTATCTCTCTCTGTCTCTTTTTATCTCTCTCTCTGTCTCTTTGTCACTTTCTGTCCCTGTCTCTGTCTCCCTCTCTCTCTGTCTCTCTCAGTCTGTCTGTCTGTCTGTCTGTCTGTCTGTCTCTCTCTCTCTCTCTCTCTCTCTCTCTCTCTCTCTCTCTCTCTCATGCGCTCTGCAACAACTAAGGACAGATCAAACCGAACCCAATGATTTTCTTCAATGCTTTTGATATAACCTGGCTTTTGTTTGCTTTTTTTTTTCTTAGAAAGTGATGGAAATGGCTAAAACACCAACATCTATCGTAGCCTCTGTGGCAAATATCCCTCCAGGTGTCGATCTGGTAGAACTTAATCTGTACTCCAGTACCTCGCATGGCTCCTTTGCCTTTGGAAAAAAATTGAAATCGTGTAAAAGATGGGCTTTGTCTGAGATTAAATTGAACCTTATGCTACTGCAACATCTGTGAATCTATCAGTAGTACACACATTATTAGTTTCCGATACTAGTGATAGACTTAAGAAGGCGTAAAAGAATAAATGAGAAGTATCTGGAGAAACCAAACAACCTGTTATAGACTGCTGTAAATCGTGTCAAATTTCAGAACGCTGAAAAGCTGATTTTTTTTTAACAGCATTGCGATTAGTGATGTGTGCCTTTGTTTGTTTATTGCTTGTTTTTGTTTTTTTTTCTTTTTTAGATTTTTTGTGTTTGTTTTGTTTTGGGTGGTGATTTTTTTTTTTGTTTATGTTTAAATTTATTTTTCCGCAAGCTGTGCTTAAGATCCAACCGTCAGGGTATATATATATATATATATATATACACCTCGTCACATTCTCGTAGAACCCAGATTTGTCCGGTTTGATCCATGGTGCAGGAACTCTCTATGCTTTTCTCCTTTTTTTTTTTCATTACCGCCAATTTTCCGTCTGTTCATCTAACGACTCGTGATGACGAATCATCAGTCAGAGCTGAATCAAGTCTTAGATTATTGTGAGGGGAAAATGTCACAGCGGACAACGGTCAGTCCGAAAGGGACGAAATGAGAGTCGGCGTGTCCCGTGCGGTTTGGATGGTCTTCCACTCTTTGTTGTAGGAGGTGAATAAAGTTATGTTTTCATCCGTTCCAAAAATAGCAAATCCGCGCATGTGTGTGTCTATCTTGACTGGGAAACGCTTGGGAATTTGTCTGCACAGATATAAGGTTTTCTTTTTTTTTTTTTTATTTTTAAGACAAATCATGGGTCAGCATTATTGTGTAATTCTCGTGACATCGGTTGATTCCCTTTTTTTTTTTTTTTTTTAAATATTTCTGTTGAGAGACAAAATCCATACCCTAGATCTTGAGTTAGTTCTAATTCCACTAGATATCTAAGAAAGATTGAAGAGACGTGCTCTGCGTGATGATAACGTGAACAGTTAAAAGCCAAACCGAAAGTAAAAATGTTTTTTTCTGTTTGCTCTCTTTATCTTCAAGAACACATTTCCTGTTATGCCACTGCTAGGGCATGTTTCAATAAGATCTTCAAAATGATACTGATAAATCCTTTTTTCTCACAGCTTGTTATGACCTCTATTTCTTTTGATAGCCAGTTCCTATAAAACAAATTTGCCCTACATTCCACGCCACGCCCTCATCGGAAAGAGATCTACAGATTGGGAACTTCATCTTTATTCTTTATCTGCATGAGCCACAAGGGCCAACAGATACATTTGAAAACTTTCAAAGATCATCATAGTTTAGAAAATACTATTAAGACAAAAGGCTCTACATTTTTAACCTGCAAGAGTTATCTACAATTTCGTTTTCATATCATTATTCGTACTTCCGTGTTTTTGCGTGAATGTAGTTCAGATCTAGGCCACGATATACGGCGTCACAGCAACTTTACTTTTCGTGACCTTAGACGTCCATCATTGCGATAAGACCTGGCTTCACTCCCATAGAATTAGTTTAAGCCTGTCCTTTTATATGTTCAACACAGTTCAAAATTAAGTTTCTTTAAAGAAATTAGGCCCAGGTCTTTAGGTTTATCAGAGCTATTATAATTTCTGATAAAATAGTTCAACAGATACTGCCCGAAATTTTACATGTAATATTTCAAGGTATTTTAGTAGCTAACAATAACCTTTTGCTGTTTCTTTTGTTTTAAAGTATTTTTCCCAATTTAGATTTTTTTTTTGCGAATTATTTCTTAGAAATCTACGCTATAATTATGCTTTATGGCTGTTTAATTTATTGAAAAGAAACTGGTAAGAACGTTTTCGAATATAATCCTAGAATAAAGCTATTCACTCTCTTAATATTCTTAGGAAATTCCTCTAAAATCTCTAATATGTCCTTAAAACTTAAATCTAGACGTAACACATACCATTCAAAGGAGAAAAACTTATCACCTGCAATGTGTCACCGTATGTGTCGTCCTTGTTCCTTTGCCCCAAAAGTAGCCTAAAGTTCTACGTAGTAATGTTCGTTGAATCGGCAAAAACAGGTTCAGGCATTTCTATTTTAGGTATCTTTTTCATTAATACTTCCGCCTAGTTCTCGTGATGGCTACACGGTAAATAAAGTTTTATAATCGTGGCTGCAGACTGTTGAATGGTCCATAAACTATAATAGTGCTGGATTGTTTTAGTACATCTATTACAATATTGTTATCATGTGACAATCTGATATTAGTAGTACATGTACTAATTTAACTCAAACATGGACTTACATAGACAAAGATTACAATATTCAAAATTACATATAAACGTTTCGCCTATTTTTTTTAAATATGTAATTTTGAATTTTGTAATCTTTGTTTATATAAGTCGAGGTTGGGTGATTGCTTACAAGTTAAGTTATTTTATTCCATCTTTCACCCGTGTATACAACGGATCCTTGGATTTATATATAGCTATGCCGAAGACTTTTGTTTTTTTATTCTTTAGTATTAATTTAGCAAGTCGTACCATTAAAAGCTTATTTAATATTGATATCAAGTCAATAGTGCTTATAGATATAGAGACAAAGTTGTTGTATTAAACGTAGTATAAGACAGTAGTGGTTGTAGGCGTTGACGTTTTAGCAGTAATAGTAGTAGTAGTAGTAGTAGTAGTAGTAGTAGTAGTAGTAGTAGTAGTAGTAGTAGTAGTAGTAGTAGTAGTAGTTGTTGTTGTTGTTGTTGTTGTTATTGTTGTGGTGGTGGTAGTAGTAGTAGTTGTTGTTGTTGTTGTTGTTATTGTAGTAGTAGTAGTAGTAGTAGTAGTAGTAGTAGTAGTAGTAGTAGTAGTAGTAGTAGTAGTAGTAGTAGTAGTAGTAGTAGTAGTAGTAGTAGTAGTAGTAGTAGTAGTAGTAGTAGTAGTAGTAGTAGTAGTAATAGTTGTTGTTGTTGTTGTTATAGTAGTAGTAGTAGTAGTAGTAGTAGTAGTAGTAGTAGTAGTAGTAGTAGTAGTAGTAGTAGTAGTAGTAGTAGTAGTAGTAGAAGAAGTAGGAGCAGCAGCAGCAGCAATGTTGTAACACTGGCAACGCTAATGATAGCGGTTGTACCGGCGACTAACGTAGTAGCAATCGTAGTGGTAGATGCAGTGTTGGTTTTGATTATTGTGGTGATGGTAGTTGTTGTAGCCGCATGATAGTTCAACATAGTTCAACATTGTTATTTCCGAGCACTTTTCTTGCCACTGGAGATAATAGAATAGGTTGAT
Organism: Elysia crispata; assembly: GCA_033675545.1. Classification (NCBI taxonomy): domain Eukaryota; kingdom Metazoa; phylum Mollusca; class Gastropoda; family Plakobranchidae; genus Elysia; species Elysia crispata. Next base: position 42,656 of record JAWDGP010003317.1, on the reverse strand, counting down.
GATGCTAGAAACACCGTCCTGGGCAGCAATATTCATTTTTTAGGCTCACTTAGTTTCTTATCGCTTTTACCAGCAAATAGATACATTCATCCTTTTTCTCCCCTCTTATCTTTCAGCAAACCAATCTAGCCATTCCACATGTGTTCGAATTTTTCTCTCTCCCTCCCTCTCTTTCTCTCTCTCTCTCTCCCACTCTCTTTCTCTCTTCTCTTACTCTCTCTCCTTTCTCTCTCCTTCTTTGTCTCTCTCTTTTTCTCTTCTCTAACTCTCTTCTCTCTCTCTCTCTTTTTCTCTTCACTCACTCTTTCCACTTTCTCTCTCTTTATCTTTTCTCTCAATCTTCCCTCCCTCCCCCCCCCCCCTCTCTCTCTCTCTCTCTCTCTCTCTCTCTCTCTCTCTCTCTCTCTCTCTCTCTCTTTCTCTCTCTTTAACCGTTCACATCCTAGTGTTCCGACTTGAACGCCTCGGCTGGCTCTGTTAGCTGATATAGTCTCCTCCACTGTTTCGTGTGTTTGAATGGGTACAATTAATGGTACAAAGTTTGAGTAAATCATGTGACATAAAGCTTTACTTCTGTAAACAGTGAGCTGAATTACTTATTCGGTTATTGCAAGGAGTCATATCAAGGCTTTTGATCGAATATCACAAGACTCGTCCTAACCGTTTGTTTCAATTAAGGAGTCGAATTGCGGAATCAGGCATTGCAGTGAATTGTTATCAAGACAGTTCTTCATAACTGCATCACAACGGATCGAACATTGATCAATATCAGCGATCCGGATAACTTACCGGTTTACATTGAATCGGATCGATTTGTCAGCTATTGCAGTCAATTCAAACGTGTCAAGTACTCGGATATTCCGGGCTGTGAATCGAATCTAGTTTGTGATCCCTTTTAGGTCATTTAGGTTTGATACTTGGATACAAGATCAATTCTGAACAAACTAGAAGGCAGCCCTGTATTGCCTGGGGAAAAAGTGATTAGACCCAATATTAAAAAAAAATTCATATCCTTGCTATATGTCGGCAGTTGAAATCTAAAGGCAGCCCTGTATTGCTTGGGGAAAAAGTAATTAGACCCAATATAAAAAAACCCACCAAGCTTCATATCCTTGCTATATTTCGGGAGTTGAAATCTTCTGAACATAAACTTTGCTAAACCAAGTATCGACGAAATAAAATAATCTAATATACTATTCGTGTTCCAAGGATCACACACACACACACACACACAACCACCACAACCATCACCACAACTTATGACAATGAGAGATAATGAACTTTATCTCGCTTTGAGTCATCATGACAAAGACAGAGTAGAGCGTCTGTTAAGTCTGAGATCATCGAAGTGTTTGGTTGATGGAGACGGTACAAGCACGGTTCATGCCCTTATAGTGGACTTTCTCAAACAAAGACATTGCAGGGGTGACACGGGCGATGATGCTAGACGGTGTGCACTGCTGGAGGTGCTCGTTCAACACGGTGCGGACGTGAACATTCAAAGCCGCTCATTTCTTTCGTATAGAAAGACAGCAGCCATGGTGGCGGCGGAGCAGGGTTTTCTGAAGTGTTTGCAGTTTTTAGTAGAATCTGGCGCCAATTTGGAAATCACGGGAGAAAAGGGTGAATCCGCGCTTACTTTGGCTGTCAAGAGAGGCTCGGCCGAGTGTGTGAAATATCTTATTGAGAAGATGCCCACATGGATGCTAAACCACAAGGATGCCTACGGGAGAAACGCCTTGATGCTTGCGGCTTTAAAGAGAGATGTAAGGAAATTGGAGCATCTGGTAGAGTCTTCTCACTTTGATCTGAACGCACAAGATGGAGAGGAAAATACCGCTCTTATGTTGGCTCTACAAGACAAGTCTACAGAGTCTGTGGCGTTTCTGCTGGAGAAAGGGGCTCTGCTCAACACAGTCACCCGTGATGGTCACACTCCTCTCACTATCGCCAGATCCGACAAGGATATTCTCAAACTGTTGCATCATGGTCTGGATCCCACCTTGTGTCGCCGTAACCGGTACTATCTCCATTATGTGGTGCTTGAGAGGACAGAAGCTGCAGTACGCGCACTAGTCATCAGCGGTTTCCCTCCTCTAGACGCGAATTGTAACAAGTTTATGACCTTTGGGTCACCTCTCAGTCGTGCTGGCCTACCATGGAAACCTATATCTCCGCTCGCAGTGGCCTTGCACGCTAAACGGCCGGCTCTTGCCAAGTACCTCATCACAAATCGCTTCTTCACACGCTATGACGTCGCCCATCTTTGCAACGACCAGAAAATTCGTCAAACTCTGCAGGAAGCAGCCGACAATGTGAATAGTCCCAACCGTCACCAGGCTAGGCAAAGTCTAGAGATATTTGACTTTCTTTCATCAACACCACAAACACTTTTTAACCTATGTTTGGTCGCCATAATTTCCGCCTTGACCTTTGACTTCAACCGCAATAAGCTACATTCAGTGCGAGGTAATGGATGGATATGTAGTCCAACGTTCAAACAAAGAGTTGGGCGTTTGGAAATACCTTTCCTGTTGAAAGAAGAGCTCTTACATCAACGTCCGGCTAGCGCAATCTGCTGTCTCTCTTGGGATGAGATAAACCTGAGGAGGAGGATGTATTTTCCAGAATGTCATTGCCAGCAATGTTGCGGTACCATCGATCAAAAACAAGCTGCAGCCGTTTAATTATAAATTCGAGTTAATGGTTGGCTGACTACTATTCACAAGAGTCCCTCGTCCAGGATAATAGGTGCCACAAACTCTTGCAGTGACCAATGGTTGAGGGAGCCATCGTTCTAGAGGACATGGAGGTCGACTAAATCAGGCAGTGACCATAGGTTGAGGAAACAATCATGTGACAGGACAGTGAGATCAACTAAATCAGGCAGTGGCCACTGGTTGAGGAAACCATCATGCGACAGGACATTGAGATCAACCGAATTAGGCAGTGACCACTGGTTGAGGGAACAATCATGTGACAGGACAGTGAGATCAACTAAATCAGGCAGTGGCCACTGGTTGAGGGAACCATCATGCGACAGGACATTGAGATCAACCGAATTAGGCAGTGACCACTGGTTGAGGGAACAATCATGCGACAGGACAGTGAGGTCACACACACTTTCTAACTTTAAGACATTAACATAACTTTTTGGCATCTCTCGAAATTCTTACACCCATGTGCGAACTCTCTACCCGTCCAATTTTTTCTCGCCTTTATGACTCTCTCCCCCGACCTCTCTTAGTTTCTCTTCCTCTCTCGCTCCCTCCCTCCCCTCCCCTCTCTCTCTCTCTCTTTCTTTCTCTCCCCCTCCTCTCTCTATCTATTTATCTCTCTCTTTCTCTGTCTCTTTATCTCTTTTCTCTCCCCCGCCTCTATCTTTATCTATCTATCTCTATCTAGTATCTCTCTCTCTCTCTCTCTCTCTCTCTCTCTCTCTCTCTCTCTCTCTCTCTCTCTCTCTCTCTCTGTGACTTTCTCTATTTTCAATAGTGGGAGGGAGAGGGCCGAATTCGCAACCACAATTATCATGTTTGTCTTATCGCTCTCATCATTATAAAAGTTAAATTTCTTATTGTGATCAAATTCATTGTTTTGTTTGTACTGTTTGGACTTTAAGGTATTTAAAAATCTTAATAATGTACAACCATTTGATCTCTCATGATTCTTGTGTTTCACGTGTGATTTTGTTGGTTTTTTTTTTTTATTCATTTTTCCATGTTTTTTTTTAACCATACACGACTATTGAGCCTCTTCTTATATATATATATAAAAACAAATAAAATGGTTTAATTTTGTTCTACTTTTAGAATTTTTGAACAGTACTTGTATTGTATATGTAAGCACTGTCAAGTACGATTTAAAAAATAGTTAGCTAATTATATAAATTACACATCTATTCATAGATCAGTTGAAACAATTATGATTTCGTTAGCTTAAGATAAACATGTATTGTATATGTAAGCATTGTCAAGTACGATTAAGGGACCTTTTTTGCAGGAATTTATAGCGTTCTAATAAAAGGTTTAAAATGATCTTAAAACAGATCAGGAAAGTACAGAACTAGTTATTGTTCTCTATCAAAAGATCTTTTACAACAGGTTAGTAATATATACTTTGCCTAACCGCGCATTTTTCGTGGGGTTAAAAAAATCGAGATTGAATTTTCTTTATTGCTATAATTGAAAAAAAAAAAAATCAAGTATGTTTTCATTATCTTCCTATTGTTGGAGGCTTTCAGAATTTAAATTTTGGACATAGTGAGAATCCCATACTGGTAATTAAATTGTCCACTAAGGTTAAAAAAATCGAGATAAAAATGATATAGAGAGAAATCGTTAAAGGGGAATTTACATTAATTTGCATATTAGGTAAAGCCACACAGAAACAGTCATCGTAGCGAGTAATCTTTACTTTTATAGGAAACCTTTGGTAAAGATAACCTTATTTTTGAATCCCAATAATTAAATAAATAAAAATATGACATATCTATATGTGTGTGTGTGTGTGTGTATATATATATATATATATATATATATATATATATATATATATAATTTAAATTAAGAAAAGTTTAGATCACTTACTGTGATTCGCCACACATGTGTTTCGAAACTTTTCATCTCTTCAGGCAGGTTCTATTACTTTTGGTCGACATTTCGAGTAGATGTATTTTTGCGGTGACAACATTAGGACAACATCTCATTTCTTTTCTTCAGGCTTGATTTTTCCGTTAGAATGAAGAACTTTTCAGCTATGCACAGGTTGCATTTTTTGTTATTGTTGTAGTTAAGTAAAGACCCACCTTTCTATAAATTTCCCACGAGATAGTGAAATCTGTCTTTAATTGCTTTAATCTCCATAAATATGTTCGCTTAGGGTAGTTTCAGATCGACACCGAAAAAAAAACAAAAAAAAAAAAAAACAACCATCTACTCGTAAATGCGGACCGAAAGTAACCGAGCCTGCTACACGCCGGAAGTGATGTAAATCATCGAAACACATGAATGTGTAGCGAATCACAGAAAGCGATCTAGTCCTAGACTTTTCTTAATTTATTTAAGTCCTTTAATCTTAAAGTTGAGCACTTTTCTAAATTTGTATTTCCTAAAGACGATTTATATATATATATATATATATATATATATATATATATATATATATATATATATATATATATATATATATATAAATTGTTGGGTTGTTTTTTTTATTATTAATTTTTCCATGTTTTTTTTAACCATACACGACTATTGAGCCTCTTCTTACACACACACACACACATATATATATATTTATATTTATCACCCTTAGCTAAAAATTAAAACAATTCAAACTCAGATACAATCCATTTTAAACAGAGCACTCGTAAGTTTCTTTTTTTTTTTTTTTCAAATTTATATATATATACTTTTTAAGATGAAGTTTTGTGATAACAGCAGCTAGTTTTTACGCATTATTTGAGACCGGACTGATTTGTTTTTTGTTGTTGTTGTTGTTTTTTTAAATGAAAACAAGCAAACAAACAAAAAACAACGAATATACGTAAGGGATTATGGGGTGGGGAGTGGGGGAGTGGAGAGAGAGAGAGAGAGAGAGAGAGAGAGAGAGAGAGAGAGAGAGAGAGAGAGAGAGAGAGAGAGAGAGAGAAGAGAAGGGACATCTTCAAATAATACGGATACAAGACCCATATTTTTTTCCAATTATGTTATCTGGCAGCATCAGGGATGTCTGTATGGCAAGTTGTATTAAATTGTCTTTTTGTCGATGTATTTCTGTAACTATAATGTGTGGTACCGAAGACGATGTTTGTGTTTAGAGCTATGTAAGCAAAGGTTTGGGCGCCATATTTGTATCACATCCTCCTCGTCAAAAATATCCTATTTAGATATTGAAAGCATCGATAAAAGATTAGATTGATAACGTTATTAAGATAATAGCAGCAGAGAGCAAAACAACACGTTAGTAGTAGATATCTTGGTAAGAAGGGTAAACAAGGGGAGATAAAAATTAAAAAAAAGGCAGATTGTAGCAGTAAGACATATTGATTTCCCTTTGAGTTATACTCGATAAATGATCTTCATTAATTTTTTATTTTTATTATTTTACATACACAGTAATGTTTTTTACTTGCGATATTTGAGTTTCAAATAAAAATGACTCAGTCTTTGAGACATAAGGAATTTTGTCATTGTCATTTTTTGTTCTGCACTTCCAAATTTCGTTCTTTTTTCTTATTTGGAATGGAAATTTTTCAATTCAATTACTATTGTGTTTCACTAACATTGAGACACAAAAGGTGTGTTAGGCCTAAATGTAGGCCTGCAGCCTACGAATATTTTTAAAGTGTCATACTCGTGAAGGGTATCTTTATTTGTACAGCCTGTGTATCGTTACAATATGTCATACACGTGAAGGGCATCTTTATTTGAACAGCTTGTGTATCGTTACAATATGTCATACACGTGAAGGGTATCTTTATTTGTACAGCCTCTGTATCGTTACAATATGTCATAAACGTGAAGAGTATCTTTATTTGTACAGCCTCTGTATTGTTACAATATGTCATACACGTGAAGGGTATCTTTATTTGTACAGCCTGTGTATCGTTACAATATGTCATACACGTGAAGAGTATCTTTATTTGTACAGCCTGTGTATCGTTACAATATGTCATACCCGTGAAGGGTATCTTTATTTGTACAGCCTGTGTATCGTTACAAAATGTCATACACGTGAAGAGTATCTTTATTTGTACAGCCTGTTTATCGTTATAATACGTCATACACTTAAAAGGTATCTATTTGTATAGCCTGTGAATCTCTATATAATCGTCAAAATTATGATACACGAAAAGCCTGTTAGATAATTATAGTAAACTAGTTATAAGCTGCGTTATTGTTTTTCAATGATAAAAGTAATGGTTTGAAAAATATGAGGGCTCAAGATATACCACGTAGATTATGCGGCGTGAAAAGACCTTTGAATATATATTTATATATATTTTTTTTTTATTTTAAACTAATTTTAATAGCTCTGTAACACTGAAATTGAAAAAAAAATAAGACGTAAGATGTAACATATTTTCGACAAAAACAAAAACAAATAGAATTAAATAAAGCAGTGGTAACTGTTGCGAAGGAAATTGGTCCTCAGGCTACATCTATTAGATCAAGGAAGGGACTTAATCGGAGTAATTCCAACCTCTCAAAAAGTTGTTGTTTTTTTCTTTTTTTTTTTTAATGGGAATTGTACTGTTACAGTTTGTGAGAGATTTATGTTATCGTTACTCTAAGTTAAATATAATGTATGTTTCTCGAAACCATACATAAAGTGTAACAAAAAGAAGGCAACATAAACAACCCTGAACCAGGCCTAACAGTAGAACTTCTCAAAAATTATACAATCTTGAGTGCGCATGCTCTTCCCTATAGCGAAAAAAAAATGTGATTTGTAAGTTGGCCTATTTCTAGCTCTATCGAAATTCAGTATGCCTAAAGAATCTCTCTTTTGATTTCGGAAGACTCTTGTTATAATCATGTTATACGTGAACTTAGAGAGCCTGTGAACAGGTCATACAAGTAACCAGTCTTAGCTGAGCGCGAAGAAGCAGAATAGGGACTGCGATTTCACAATGAGTTATGGTACCTAGTTGGAAGTCATGATCTCTACTTTAAGCTGTTGTTAGCAAATCAAGCGATAGCGTTTGCAAGAAAGCACATTGATGTGATATTTGAGGTAAGAAAAAAAAAAGGAAACGTAAATGTTTACATAAGAAAACGTTTACAATAAAATTATTTAGTTTTGCTTAGTTCTTCAAAATGATTTTGGTTCTTGGACAGAACTCACGACTTCCAACAAAGGGCATAACTTTTTGTGAAATCGCATTCCTTATAAAGAATATATTCAACTCCCTATAATGGGGGAGATATATGTCAAAAAGATTGCAGGGAGTGAAGGATTTCAGCTCTGAACCTCCGCCATATGGACACTCTCAGGATAGCCAGCCCACCGACACCACATCGACGAAGTACCCAAGTTGCCGGTACCTCTGAGCAGGTTGTGCTTATCACACAACCCTCGACAAGGCTTCCCTGCCAGCATCCAAGCATCAAAGTGATACACACAAATGCGCATCCCGGTGTTTTATGGGAGGAGCCACATCAGACCCAAATCATACATGACGACAGGCGCGGGCCGTCATAGCATGTGGATGTTTGGCCGTTTTACGAACCTTAACACCGTTAGGGCTTGAAGCCAGAAAGTTCAATATTTTCTGATTCATATAAGTAAACAGTGACACACTTTCTTCATGCGGTTTACTTGCCACGCATTTTCTTACACTGGTGTTTAATATCTATTTTATAAAAGTAAAAACTCGCGAAATCAAACTACAAACTGCACTTCTTACCAAATACTAAATAAATAAAAAAAAAATATGTTCTCTGCCATGATACATAGTGGGATGAATCTTTCAATTTTTCAGAAAAATCAATTAAAACCATGTTTCTATGTTGTATGGGTTTTAGGATATGTAACTCTATGCCATAACTGATTGACTTAAAATAGTTGTCCTTTGAATCTAGGAGTGAGTTTGTTCAGTTGTCAACGCGCCTTGGGTTTTGTTTATTTTTTTTCCTCTGACCTTGACTGCCTCTTTTGTGATTATTACTAACACTTTCAAGAACTCAACTAATAGAATAAAAAGAAATTCTTCTTGCCAAAGATATTGATATTTAAATTTTTAAACTATTTAACTATTTTGCAATTGCGTATGTCTTGTGTAATCGATAATAAAATAGCTGTGCGATCACAAGGCGAACCCTTCTCTCTGCCTTTACTTTTCATTTCGTTAGCCCGAAAGAGAGATAGATGGATAGATAGAGAGAGGGGCAGACAGAGAGACACACAGAGAAAGAGAGAGAGAGAGAAAAAAAGAGAGGAAGAGAGAGAGAGAGAGAGAGAGAGAGAGAGAGAGAAGAGAGAGAGAGAGAGAGAGAGAGAGAGAGAGAGAGAGAGAGAGAGAGAGAGAGAGAGAGAGAGAGAGAGAGAGAGAGAGAGAGAGAGAGAGAGAGAGAAGGAACAGCGTAAAATATTTTCAACTTTTTTTTCATGATGCAGAAACAATGAAAGCACGATAGCGTGTGGTACATAATCATTAAATTCAACAAGAAAACAGTTACTTCATCTATTGGCCTACGCTCTCATTACGCACTTTAATTGCCTGTCTTTGGTCGCTGAAACAGTTCAGGAAACATTCGCACACGACTGCTATTTCATTTGTTTATTTTAATTAACCATAGCCCGGTTGGACTTGTGGAATATCATTATTTTTTTCTTCTGAGGGATGTGAGAGGTACAATTACCAGAAGATCAAAGGCGTTCATTTTTAGGACTTTATAGGCTTGTAGCGGCAGCTCAACTGGCAAATGAAAAATATGAATTTGTTTTTACTGATGTACCGAAACGCGAACCAGGCATAGATACGAAATAACCATTGAGATACGGTAATTATTGGAAATCCAATGACAGTTTAATCAATAAAAGTATAGACCTAAATCTAGATCTAGATGTCTCTAGATTACATATCTTATGTACAGATAGACTGAAAAAAAGATTTTTTCTGACTTTTGCTCACGTGAGTAGAATTATTTTTTGCAGGGAGATCTAAATCTAGATTTCTAGATGTGCATTATGGTTTATAATTATGAAGTGTAGATCTTACGTTGTGGAAAAGAGAGGTATCGAGATTAGCGCTTCTAGAGATTCAAGAAAGATTCAGCTGCCTGACTGTATAATATACTTTAATAAATAGGATATTATTGTTTATTATTGCTTAGATTTAGATCTTTCCCAGAGATGCTCAATCAGGCTCTTCCTCTCTCTTTGCTTCTTCCTTAGATCATAGACGTACACAGATCTAGATCTATACTACCACTGTACTGCTTGCATCAATTAACATACCATTACTATTTTATGAAAATGCTGCAACAGCTGCAAAAAGGTTTAAAAGAAACGTTCATGTAAGCCAATTTCCTGAGCTACCGAGCTGTAGGGCTAGTGAGAGAAACATTAGCCTCTATTATATAGGCCTACAGGCCTACATCTAATATATCTGCTTGACTTTAAGTTAAGAGGCTGTACAAAATAAACTGTTACAGAGTTGATTTTGCATTATAAAAGTTTTACAAAATTATAAATTTCATTTCCATATGGTTTTTTTTTTATTTCTCTATTTTGTAGTGGTAATTCAAATTATTTTAATTGGATGCTATTGCTAGATCTAGATCTAGTTATTTACACATTTTTTTTTTTTTATTTTTTTTTTAAGGGGGTGGGTGGTAAAATTCAGTTTGCCAAATATTTTCAACATTTTCAGAATCACAGCTTTGCTTTTGTTGCAACTTTCATAATGATAATCCAGGAGCACACAGGAAATGGCAGTAAATTCTTGTAGACTATTGAGGCTTCCATCAATGACGTGGATGCGTCACCTTTCAAGCGCCAGTGGATGTCCTGATGATAAAGGTCGAGTCCTCACCATAAAAGAAGGTAAAACCCAATGAAAAAATTTAAAAAGTAGTGAAAAATTTAATATTGATTGAATCAATAATGCCAAAGGATATCAGATAATCAAATTATGCTCTCTCTCTCTCTCTCTCTCTCTCTCTCTCTCTCTCTCTCTCTCTCTCTCTCTCTCTCTCTCTCTCTCTCTCTCTCTCTCTCTCTCTCTCTCTCTCTCTCTCTCTCTCTCTCTCTCTCTCTCTCTCTCTCTCTTTTAATACACTATAAGACTGAATGTTAGACTAATGAGAAAGGAATAGACTAAAAATAAGAGTGAAAACTGTGAATAAGAGATTGAAGAATATGACAGCAAATGGAGGCTAGCAATGGCTTTTGCTCAAATTGGAGTTGCAGTCGAATAAACCTTACCATCGTTCTGAAATTTTTTTGCAAATAATATGTTCAAGTTCTTGAGAATGTGATCCTTTACCTTGGAATGTGCTAAATTATTTTATGTGGTATTATTTTATCTTGGGAGCAGTCTATTATGAGTGTGATATCTGCAATTTGGGTCTTTCTCGGATTAAGAAGCATATATTGATTTTTTTAACCTCCCATCAGATCTTAAAATTTATGTAATTTGTAATCCATAAACTTTAGGAGAATTCTATGGCTAGTCTAAGAAAACACTATACTTTGGTTCATGTAGAATCTGGGTGAGATATCTAATTGTGTCACCATTAAAAAATATCTTGCCTGTTGTATTTCAGTAAGGACAAATCTTATGAACATGGTTGGTGTCCGCAGTCAATGGGGGTAAGAGAATAATCTATATTGTACCTTTAGAAAGCATATCATGATATCATGCAAGGCACAGTTTCATCTGGTCCTCATAACATTTATCTCTCAAGCAACTCCTTTAATGGAAGAACCTACAACCTGCAGATATAAAAACATTTAATGTAGACCTAGGACCTATGCTTGATAAGTTATAAAGAAGAACATATTTTGCTGTTTTCTCAGTGCTTTCTTATTGAACTTGAAAATAGGCAAATAAGACTATCAATGGCTGAGTTTTTAAAATTTATAATCATATCGGTCGCAGAGTAGAGCATAGTCCATGATGGTCAGTATTTCAATTACTGGCCCCTTTTGAAGCTAACCCCTGCACAAACTTATTTAGAAACAGCTTTGTCTCATTTTTGGCGCTGAACATATTCATCAAAGTCAGCTAACTGGACCAAAGTTGAATCCCAAGATGTAGTGCAGAGGTGTGAATTGTTGCCAGTAAAATTTTGTCAAGTGCTGCCAAGCATGGCGAAAGTGTTGACTGTAGCTGTACTAAAGAGCTTTCGAACAATAGAGTCAAATTTTATCAATCTTCATAGTTGAAATTTTTTGATCATACACATTAAGAAAAAAAGACTATCCGTTTCATTCAAAATTTGATAACATGGAAACCTCACGCATTTTAGGATGACCATAGGATTTTTAGTATGAAATTTAAACAAATTGTTTTATGGTTCTTTAGAATTCTTCTTTTTTTGCCTTTTAAATTTTGGTTCACACTTTTGAGATTCCACTGAAAAAACTAACAAGTTACAAGGAACATAGAACCTCTTTAAACTTACAGGATGATGTTCTATCCTTTTTAAACCAATATCTAAGCTTTAGTCGAAAAAAAAAATGTCTCAATGTGTTGTCTTTTTATTATGCTTACAAGCTTTTGGTTTATCTTTGAAGCAATTGTTAAACATAAAATTTTTATTTTAATTTTAGATACTATTCCTGTGCCCACCTCCCTATCTGTGTGCGGTATCCACAGGGAGAAAAATCCATGGCAAGAACCAAGTGTGATGCAGCCAGTAGCGGAGTCTCAGGCACAGCTACCTGTTCGCAAGCCGTCTGACAGCTTTGTGAGGGCTTGCATCCCCCTGTCAGATCCAGAGGCCAGAGAAAAATACCTGCTTTTCACAGGCGGCATTCGCTTCGGCCGCCTCCTGGAGGATTTTGACACCTTGGCAGGTGCTGAACTTCTGTGCTTAGCTTTTCACAATTTTGACTTTTTATTTTAGACACAATAGCCTTGCACTAAGATTCTCTCTGGATATACAGTTTACATGGAAACTTCAAGATATCCAAATAGTCTTCCTGCAAGCTTTAAAACTTTTTTTAGACTGAAATGTAAGAAGCAAAGAATTGTCCTTTTTTTTTCTCCTCTTTTTCCTTTTTTTTTTACTCTTTTTTTCTCATTCTCTAACACTTGGTCTTCCTCTAGTTTTCATTCATGATAAATTTAAAATTGAGAAAACCTTACTTTTGTCACACGGAAAGATAAAATCTCATTCTAACACCCCTGAATATGAGTGTTGCTTCATTATTTTAATGCTGATTATTTTTGCTCTTATTATTAATGCGTCTGATACTTTTATCTTATGCTAGGTCTCATCTGCTACAACCACAACAAGAACCCTGACTTAGGTGACAATCAGAAGTCGCCGTACGCATTTGTCACGGTCCTAGTAGATCGTATAGGTAAGCTTGACTTATCAGCTTATCTACCAGTATAAAAAAACATCATTGTTGTGAGATCTAGCCTTGTGCTGCTTTTCTTGTATAGCCTAGCTTGATGATCCACCTTAAATGATGATAACAACCTCATGTTTAAAATAATGGAGATGATTAAACTGTCCTTGTCTTCCACTTTCCATTGATTTTCTGCTGGGAAATGAGGTATAAATCGATTTCAACTTATAAGAAAAACTAAACTGGAAAAAACTGCACTAAATTTCTTTCTCTGAAACTTTTATTATTAAGAGCACCAAATTCCTTAACTCCAATCTAGAGACATAAAATTATTTTCCAAAATGTAAATAGAAGTGCTTCTCTTAGAAGCAGAGGCTTGTTGTTGCGACGAGGTTTTCTGTTTGCGATGACTTTTGTGCAGCTTTTGATGGCGATGAGTTCGGTTTTATTCTATTTTTGTTCATTGAGCTTATTTACATGTATATACACCTGTTAGAAAAAAGAGTAGCACAAAGAACAAAAGCATATTGCTCTTGAAACCTTTTAGAGCTTGTTTCACTAAACAGTACGAGGCTTACATTGTTATCATGTTCAGTACTAGCTGGAAAAATTGAAACTTTGTGATTCGTAAGAAAAATCGGAACAATTTACTAGGGAGTATTTGACAAGACTTGAATGGCTCAGAGAGAAGGGAATGTTCACCGGAGGTAAGAAGTGAACTGTTTATCCAGTGGAATGCTGGGCTGTAGGTTTTGAATAAAATTAAGGTGTTACCCTTGTATAGATTCTCTTGGTCCATGCTAATTTGTGTAAAAACTTGCCTTTTTAAAAAAAAAAAATTTATAGGTCTTAAAGAGCTCAAGGAAATATTATAAAATAATAGTTGAGATAATACATTCTCTTATGAAAATAAACTAAGATGTAGGTCTATTGTTAAGAATTTTTTTTGTAGCATGAAATTTATGTTCTACATAGGAAAGTATATAATGCTAGGAAATTAAATACATGAAATGTTAGAGTTGCCACCTTCCTCTTGCTTCTGTCTGACAGGATAAGAATGAGAACATTTCCTATAAAAAATGCAAGTATTAGATAAGAAGTGCGAACATAATAGACCACAATCTATCATCAACATTTTTTTAGGTAGAAGATTCAAAATGCTTTAATTAGTGAATAAAAAAGGAGCATGAGTTTGAGGCAATACAGTGAGAATTGTTGCAGTTAGAAATGTTTAGACTGGTGAGGGGACCCTTGTGCTAATGTGCCTGCTTACTAGTTAGAGCTAAGATTTTTTTTTCATAATGCAGAGAAGTCATCGTCATCGGAACTCGCTTTGTCTGCAAAGAACGACATATATGCACAAGGCAACGTTACCTGGGTCGGGAAGTCTTCCATGGAATGCAGCATGTTTATGCAACAAGTACGTCTTCTCACCATCGTAAATTGTGACCATGTATGGAGCTTTGGTATCATGTAAGGGCTGTTGAGGTTGGATGAGTGGAGGAAGACGATATTGATTGTCAAGCTCGATAAATTTTTGTAGGAAAGCCTATTACGATTAGACCCTTTTCCTTTGCTGCATCTTCTATCCTGTTCCCATTTACTCTTTGATTGCTTTGTCTTTTGCTTCTGACTCTGGGATTAGTGACTAAATGGAACCACTTGCTTGTTTATCTTTTTCTGTATCTCTCTTTATATACGCACATCTCTCTCTTTCTCTTGCTCGTTCTCTCTATAACTTCCTTTGTCTACCTCTCTCTCTCTCTTGCAAAGATAGTCTTAGAGGACATGCTCAAGAAGGGCATAGAAGGGCCAGGTAGAAAGAGAAATAGGGAGACAGGGACAGCGTAAGGGAATGGATAGCTTGGAAGTTTAATGGTGGTTTTTATAAGTTTAAAAATAGAGAAGGGTGGAGAAAAATACTTGACCAATGATTTTCACTGCTCAAAAGTTGATTGAAGCAATGTGAATTTATATCTTACAATTATTTCAATTCAGAATTGCATATTTGCACTTTCTATCATTATCTTTAGCCATTATCATGTTTTTAAAAAAATAATATTCATCCTTTCCGTAAGCTTTCCCTAAAATCTTGAATCAGAAATAATTACCTTTGTTCCAAAATCATTGCAATTTACTTTTTTATTTCTTAATTTATTGAATTTCAGGAAATTGATGGAAAGGTTCATCAGTTTTTATCAGCGAAGTATTTGTTTGCTGCGAGGAACCCTTTAAACAATATGTGAGTATCGGTGTGTCTTTTGGTTTTTATTTTTCTTTTATTTGTTTTTTCTTGACATTTGTTCACCATTTTATTCAAGTTTGCTAAATGTAAGAGCTTTTATTTCCACAAAGAAAACTTTGGCAAATACATAAGTTGGTTACCCTGTATCGAATTTGGCAAGAAAATAATTTGGAGTCAACATTATGTTTATTTTCCATTAAAAATACTATAGATTTATATGAAAGTGGCCATAGAAGTTCAGGTCATTTTGTCACAACTGTTGATTTTGTGGATTTTTTTTTTTTTGATTTTTTTTTCCTTCAGGGCTGGCATCATTAACCCATTGGACCCCCAGACACCTGAAGAGAAAGCTGCGTTTCAGCTCGGAGAGGGTGACTTAGCCTGTCTAAAATATTCCTTTAAAATTTTTATTACACCTGAAAGTATACTTATAGACCCTGGGTATTTGTTAGAATTGATCTCAGATGTTTAATTTTGTCTGCAGCTTGTCTAGATAAGACACTCATACATTGTATTGATTCAAGACAAAGCTCATGGTTACTACAAGTCAAATTTGCACAAGAAAAATTTCCATTACCAATAATATTTTTGTGTGCATTGTAAACTGTTTTAAACGAGGTAAAGTTTGCTTTGCTTAGCTGTACCTCAAAGGCAATAAGACTTTCGTGTATTAGCTGAATATTTTTCATGCACAATCATACGAGTCATTGTTTTATTCATTTGTGGACCTTCAGAGAACAAGAAGAAGAGGCAGCAGGAGGGAACAAAATCTCTGCTGAAGACTCCACCCTCTGAGGAAGAACGACTCATCATCCACGACATCTTCCTCTCCACTTTAGACCAACAGTAAGTCTTTGGCGATTTTTTTTTCTGAGTCTTTCTACTTATTTCTGATCATGTTAATGTAAAAATGTTAGAGCTGTGAATTTCACATGATTAATTATTTATGAAAAATGTTTTTGTAAATGTACAGTTGAGTTCAAATAATTCGATACTGGATAGTTCGAATTCTTGGATATTTCGAAGGCATTTAATTTTACCGAATATTTCTCTCTTTAAGCTTTGTTGAAAAATATCAGTTAATTGGAATTCAAAGCTATTTTGGTGACATTTTTCAATTCTGACACAGTGAAAGTACTTTCCTGGCTTGTAAAATAAAGTAGTGCTATGCTCCCCGCAGTAAGCGGTTCTGGTGTGTGTATGTGTGTGTGTGTTCCGCCCACCTACATTACAGGCAAGAGTCTGCAATAAGGCTTTGAAAGGGAAAGGGATTAGTTCATGGGACCAGGTGACCTATTATAGTCACCAGAATGACATTCCTGATCTTTCATCAACATTTGTTTAACTCTCTCTATGTATTCTGATAGTTCTAAGTCCTTTTTTTATTTTTTTATCACAATTACTTTGAAATAATCAGACTCAACTGTAATCCTGTGTTGCTTTTAATGCTTCATCGAAGTTGGTAAGTTTTAAACTCATTAAATTTTAATTTTTTTTTTGTTTTGTTTTTTTGATTTATTGATTTTCCTTGTTGTTCCTCTGTTGGTCGTCACATCCGATGGTCCTAGAGAAACCAAAATGTGGATGTAGTCAGTGCCAGTCCCAAAAATGTTTTGATCTGATATGGTTCTTGTGACAAGAATGTCCAGAGATTGTTGACATTACCGACGACAAGAGAAACAGTTAGAGACCTGTCTGAATTGGCAACAGTGCTATTTTTTTTAACTAACTTTACCCAGAATTAGATAGCTCTTCTTCTAGAATGAAACTGCTACCCTCATAGTTCTTGTTTGATGTCTTGCCAAGCCGTTCGCTGCTGGTGGAAAATGTAGAGGGATGGACAAGTTCAGGACATGTATTTCCTTCCCACCATTCAATTCTCTGTTCTTTTCATGAAAATTTTGATCTTGTATTTTTCTGAGTAACTTCTTATGAAACTTTCCTAAATGATGAATTTTGTTTTGTTCATCTTATTCATAGATCTGGAAGTCTGAGGGTGCGCCTTAAGCCAGAAAACACAGTGTGGATGGAAGACACTATTCTCAAGTCACTCATCATATGCCATCCAGAGGTAGGACGCATGTCATGTTACGAACTTGTGTGTATAGCCTGTTAAATACTTTCCAAACATCATTGGCTCGACACCCTTTCTGTGTTAAATGATATTGCTTTTGTGCTGTCTAGACCTTACATAGACCACTGCACCACTCTGCCCACAGGATCACGCTAATTCTTTGGCAAATTACAAATGTGGAGCTAGAGAAATTTACTGGGAAATTTTATTGCTCAAGGCATATATTATATGTGCAATCCTTTTCCCCCCTTTCCACAACCCGCAAAATAATAAAAAAAAAAATAATAATATTTAGTCTTTGTAGGGCATTTTTTATTTTAGAGTACCCTGGTACCAAGATAGACCTGCCACTTTTTTAATCAGCAGATTTTTTTTGTAAGATAATCTACTGATCATCAAATTTGTCCTCTATTTTTTAACCCAGCAAAGGAATTTATACAACAAGATATTTGGTGGTTTTCTCATGCGACGGGCATATGAACTGGCCTGGATTACAGCTTCAGTTTATTCGTAAGCAAAGCTTCTATTTCTTTTCTCTCTGTCTTCTCACTCTCTCTCTCTCTCTTTCTCCACTTTCCTCTCTTTTGCAGTCATTATTGTCATAAAAATTTGATCAGTAGGAAGTACGGAAGTAAAGCTCGTGCAACTATATCTTTCAAGACTCGCAAGATAAGATTTGTTCTCTTTTATTTAAATTTATCCTACTTGCCTCATGTTCAGAACACATCCTTTATGTAGAAAAATGTGAGAGATTGGGAAGAATAAGATCCTGCTGCGCTAAGTAATTTTTAAATTTTTTTTTTTCATTTCTTTATTTATGCTTATATATTTTGATACACCTTGTCTAGTTTATTGTATGAAAATTCATCTGGAAAGTGAGTTAATAAATGAAACTTTGAAACATTAAAGTATAACTCCAAGTTAAAAAAAAGCTTAACTACTTTGATTGAAGAATGCCTCCTTTCGGGATCAAGGAGTACTCAAGAATCAGAAATGAATTCTATATCAAGAAGTAAAATTTAGCAAGGAAGCATGTCATGAGTTGAATATTAGAAATTTGAGTTTTAAGAAAGGCATTTGAAATTAGATAGATTCCTCTTTTTCTTACTGCATTAAAAAATTTGTTATACCTCTGGAGATGTTAAATTGATAGTTTAATGATGTTTTTACCAAAAGAAGGTAAGAAAAATGCATCGTTGCAAATTCATACAAATGTCCTAAAATGTGATTCAGTGCTACAATTATCTTACAGAGAGACAGTTGAAAATCAAATCTCAGTGTAAAATTTATAGTTTCTTTGTTTCACCATACATTTTTTTCCATCGCCAAAAAATGAAGATCTGAGGTTCAGGTTTATGAAGTCCTGTTTGAACAATTGCTACACAGCAGCCTGAACTATAGCTTCCGTGTGTTTTATTGATCTTGATCCAGGAAAAAGAGGCCGGGCATGTGCAAAGTGGTGGATGACATTCTGTTCAAGAAACCTGTGGAGATTGGCTCTCTTCTCTTCTTATCCTCTCAGGTATACATTTAGTCCAATATCTTCTCTTCTTATCCTCTCAGGTATACATTTAGTCCAATATCTTCTCTCCTTATCCTCTCAGGTATACATTTAGTCCAATATCTTCTCTTCTTATCCTCTCAGGTATACATTTAGTCCAATATCTTCTCTCCTTATCCTCTCAGGTATACATTTAGTCCAATATCTTCTCTCCTTATCCTCTCAGGTATACATTTAGTCCAATATCTTCTCTTATAATCCTCTCAGGTATACATTTAGTCCAATATCTTCTCTTATAATCCTCTCAGGTATACATTTAGTCCAATATCTTCTCTTGTAATCCTCTCAGGTATACATTTAGTCCAATATCTTCTCTTATAATCCTCTCAGGTATACATTTAGTCCAATATCTTCTCTCCTTATCCTCTCAGGTATACATTTAGTCCAATATCTTCTCTCCTTATCCTCTCAGGTATACATTTAGTCCAATATCTTCTCTCCTTATCCTCTCAGGTATACATTTAGTCCAATGTCTTCTCTTATAATCCTCTCAGGTATACATTTAGTCCAATATCTTCTCTTATAATCCTCTCAGGTATACATTTAGTCCAATATCTTCTCTTGTAATCCTCTCAGGTATACATTTAGTCCAATATCTTCTCTTGTAATCCTCTCAGGTATACATTTAGTCCAATATCTTCTCTTATAATCCTCTCAGGTATACATTTAGTCCAATATCTTCTCTTATAATCATCTCAGGTATACATTTAGTCCAATATCTTCTCTTGTAATCCTCTCAGGTATACATTTAGTTCAATATCTTCTCTTCTTATCCTCTCAGGTATACATTTAGTCCAATGTCTTCTTTTCTTATCCTCTCAGGTATACATTTAGTCCAATATCTTCTCTCCTTATCCTCTCAGGTATACATTTAGTCCAATGTCTTCTCTTATAATCCTCTCAGGTATACATTTAGTCCAATATCTTCTCTTGCAATCCTCTCAGGTATACATTTAGTCCAATATCTTCTCTCCTTATCCTCTCAGGTATACATTTAGTCCAATATCTTCTCTTCTTATCCTCTCAGGTATACATTTAGTCCAATATCTTCTCTCCTTATCCTCTCAGGTATACATTTAGTCCAATATCTTCTCTCCTTATCCTCTCAGGTATACATTTAGTCCAATGTCTTCTCTTATAATCCTCTCAGGTATACATTTAGTCCAATATCTTCTCTTGTAATCCTCTTAGGTATACATTTAGTCCAATATCTTGTCTTCTTATCCTCTCAGGTATACATTTAGTCCAATATCTTCTCTTATAATCCTCTCGGGTATACATTTAGTCCAATATCTTCTCTTCTTATCCTCTCGGGTATACATTTAGTCCAATATCTTCTCTTATAATCCTCTCAGGTATACATTTAGTCCAATATCTTCTCTCCTTATCCTCTCAGGTATACATTTAGTCCAATATATTCTCTCCTTATCCTCTCAGGTATACATTTAGTCCAATATCTTCTCTTCTTATCCTCTCGGGTATACATTTAGTCCAATATCTTCCCGTATAATCCTCTCAGGTTTACATTTAGTCTAATATCTTCAAAGACGTCTTTGTATCTAATTGTATATCATAAATAAACTAAAGAGTTGAATTCAGCAAGTTATATTAATGGTAAAGATATCATTTGGAACAAAAAGGAAAAATTATGAACGGGTTTTTCCATAAGGTTATTCAACTTTATTTACCAAATCATTTAGCAATACGTCTTAGTTGTAATGTAAAACCATTTTTTTTTGTTCAATATTTTTAGGATAAAAGTAAAATGAGCCCTGAACTCGATCCAAGTGTAGGGGAGCCAGGACTAGGGTCCTGATTTTCCTTGGCATACAACATTGAAAGGTATTTTGCCATTGCTTTCCTCACAGCCTTTACTTTTACTTAGTCTAAAGAGACCTAGCTAACCATCTAATCCTGGGTGGACACAGGGGAGCTGAAACACTTATAAGCCTGGACTGTGATTTGAACTCGGGACTTCTAGATTGATAGTCAAGTGGACTAAGACTTGACCCCTGCTCATCCCACATTTTAGGATATCATGTTTAAAAAAAGTTAATAGTCAGGCCATTTATCCATTATCTTCACTTCTTGCATATTAAAATTATTTCCCTCTCCTCTCATTGCTATTTTATGTGTGATCGCCTAGGTGGTTTACAGCAACGGGCCAGACCTACAGGTCCACATACACGCTGAGGTCGTAAACCCTCAAGAAGGCACAAGGGAGACAACCAATGATTTCCACTTCACCTTTGACACAGGTGTGCCTGATTTACCGAGAGTCATGCCCAAAACTTATGCAGGTAACCCTTGACTGCTCTTTTTCTTTCCATCTTCTTCCGGTTTCAGCTCAGGTCTCCCTCTGCATATTGCAAGATTTCTTCTTGTTTCGCATTTTATTATGATTGTTGCAATTCATGTAATCTGTTAGGTAACCTTGACCTCTATATTTCTTTCCATCTTCTTCCAGTTTCAGCTCAGGTCTACCTCTCCTCCTTCCAAAAGTTCTCCTTGTCAGCATTTTACTAGGATTTTTGCAATTCGTGTAATCTGTTAGCGTACTTGAAAAGGTTAAAGAAGAGGGATTATTTCAGTGAAAATCTGTGGCCCATGTAAATCTCAGAGTAACAGACTCACACACTTGAAAGAGCTGGTACAAACCTGCCTTGGAGTTAATTGCCGTTATGAGTTGTTCATAACTGTTATGCCTGTTTAACTTCTTTTTCCTTTTTTTTGTAAGGACATAAAATCTCATAAGTTTGACGCCAAGCAATTTATTTTTAGGTTGAAAATTTTTATAGCAAGAATATGTAACCTTAGTTTCACATTTGTTTAGTTGTTTTTGCTTGTTCATAATCTCTTGACCTTAAATTATGTAGTTATCTTTGCTTGTATAGAATCTCCTGATATTAAATGTTGTGTCATGTTTATATACTTATCTTTGTCTGTATAGAATCTCTAAAGGTTAAATTTAGTGTCACATTTATATTTTTATCTTTGTCTGTATAAAATGTCTTAACGTTAATTTATTTATTTCTATCACAGAATCCATGATGTACCTTGTGGGCAAGCGTCACTATGAAAGCTGAGAGAAAGTTCTAGGAGCTCTTGTCTGAAATATCAACTTTGCATTTTGCTTCATTTTCTTAGACATGTGTTTTATATTTTGAGACTTCTAGACACTCCTTTCATCGATGATGTTGCTACGGTAGAGAACAGCTAACCATCACGACAAGTCAATTTGGACAAAGGGCAAGAACTGCTGGATAAACTTTGGGGAAAAAGAGCAATGGAGTTATCCCAATTATGATCTTTTTTTTTTATGTATAAGTAGTTGTAAATATTTTTGACATCCTGTGCAACTCCTCTCAATTTAATAAGATCATTTTTATTTTACAGTTCCTCAAGAGACTTAAACCTAAGAATAAAGCCAAGCATTCTGACAAATCTGTTCAGGACTAAATCATTGTTATCTAAACAGTGAATGATTCTTCCTCAATATTCATTAATTTGTGAACAATTCAAACAGTGGCCTGATTCATTTATGTTGGAATTTGTTGGACAATTCGACCAGAGACTAAACTTGTTGTTATAAGATGACCCTAACTGTTATCATATCAAAATGTCTTTTTGACTTTTCCCCTTTTTTACTTATCTTTTAAATAAATCTTTTGGCTGCTTTTTTTTTTTAGCCTAATGCCTTCAGCAGAGTCCATTCAAACATTATAAAAGTATCATATACCTATCTTTTAAATATATCCCCAGTCGCGTAAAATTATTACTCTCAAATCAGCTAGGTGATAATTCAAATTGTATCAAGTGTTTCAAAGGATTTGAACTTAAGTGAAATGCGCTCTTTTATTTTTTAGCAGTATACCATGATCTAGACTCTTCCGAAATTTGAATCAGTCTGTAGTGACAGTAGCGCTATTCCAGAGACTAAAACTAGTTTGTAATGACAATTTCATAGTGTATCAGCCTTTTGTAACTTATTTATACAAGCGGAAGCTAAACATTATTTTTGTATGGGTTCAGAAAATATTCCAGAAACATCTGGTATGATTTTGGAAGATTACTATAGCATTCAAATTTCTGATCTACAGCAAAGTGAGTAATTTTTCACTGTAACTGCAAATTTGTGAGTTCTTTAGGTGATCATTTTCTTTGAGGTTTGAAGAGTTTTTGTCAGTTTAAGTGATTTGAAATATGATTTCGTCTTTTTTTTTTCCTCCATTTGCCTCAAAGTTAAGTTGGTCCTCTGAACTGCCTGAGATGATTTGTTACACACCACACTTGTTCCTGCCTTATTTCCACTGACTACTGGGTTTAGAGTGTGTTTTATCATCTGAGACTCTTGTAACTTCAACACTTTAGATGTCATGGAGAAAAATTAATCAGCTTCTGAAGGTTGAAATATTGTAATGCTAAAATTGCCAATTTTATCATTTCAAAGTATGCATTGAGAGTGTTAACTATTTCACTACCCCGCCATATTTCATGGCTAGACCCAAGCAAATATGACCTTGACTGCTAAATCAGCGTACGGTGGACTTAATGTGATAGTAACGCTCAAGTTATCCGTCAAAAACGATGTAAACAACTGGAAAGTTTGTACATGTGTATGTCTTCTGTAAAATTTATCAGTTTACAAAATTCAAATGAAACTGCGAGCAGGTAAAATCGACTTAGGGGCGGGTTTTTAACTGAAATCGAGCCGGTAGATCTGGCTTAGGGGAAAGAATTAGTTAATTGTCACTTTGGGGCTAGTCAGGTAACTTGACAAATACATGCATAGCATTTTCACTATTGGTATGAAAGTGTTTATTGTCACTTCAACACCAGTTCCATTACACAAGAAATGCAATTACCATTGTCAGTAAAATTGGTATGAGAGTGTTAATTGTCACTTCAACGTCAGTTTTATTACACAAGAAATGCAATTACCATTGTCACTGAATTTGGTATGACAGTGTTTATTGTCACTTCAACACCAGTTCTGTACATCTGACATGAGAAATGTATTTACCATTGTCAGTATAGTTGGTATGAAAGTGTTAATTGAGGCAAGTCCTGTACAGGGATAATTTTTTAGCATAGCATGAAAGTTTCCATTGTCACTGAATGGTATGCTAGTGTTTATTGTCACTTCAAAGTTAGTCTTGTACAAAGACATCAAAAAAGTTATTAATTTATAGATAAATGATTTTTTTAAGGAGATTCCTCCAACATCCACAATGTAAAAATTGTTGCGAGTGTTTCAAACAGTTTAGTGTAACATTCTGTTGGTGTTAAAATTCTTGAATGTTACTATTACAACTCTCAGAATGGGACTAGCCTAAATAAATAGTCAGACAAAAATTGTTGTAAAGGGAATCCAGACATACATATTGTTTTGTCCATAGCAGTTATTAGTAGAGATGGAGGAGTCTGAATTTGTAGCCATACCATGAGTTTTGTTTTTTGTTTTTTTCCTCCATGAGAAGAAGCATTGGTTTTTAAATTCAGTAGATCACTGATTAACTGAAATTCTAGGGACTCCCATAAATATTTTGGTTTTAACATAATTCGATTTAACTAGGATCAATTAGAGTGGGAAAAATTGAGTCGGAGAGCACGACCATTTTGTTTTAAGAGTGTTTTGTCTGTACTATGTACTTATGCCGTTGAGCAAAACCATCTTTTGCACTCCAAACTAATTTTTGTATTTGATATAGAGAATAGCTGTATGTTTTATGCTGCATGGTAATTCCTTATCTCTTGCCACATATTTCAGGCCTGTTGGTGGCAAGAAGAACATGTTGATACTGGAACTTGAGTCTTAATAAAATTCTGACACTGTGATACTTCTTCAACTACAACGCCATGTTCTACGATCTGACCAAAGATGTTTAATCTACCATTGAAAAAAGCAACTTTTCTTTTGTATTAATATGAATGCTTGTTTTTTTCCTGCTTTTTTTCTTTGAGAGATTGTGTGTAGTTCTCAGGTTTCTGTTTGTTTGTTGTTGTTGTGTTGTTTTATTTATTTACCAATGTGTATCTACTTATTCTAATTTCATTTGGAAAACATTCTGTTCTATCTGTCATCTTATTTTTGTAATTAAAACTGTTTTGCCTTATGCGAAGTGAAAAATGTCTACTTCCTCTATTTGAGTGAGATTCAAGTGATTTGATTATTAAGGATCAATATAAACTACTGACACTTCATATCGCTGCCAACTCCAATAAATTTTTAGACTGTCAATTTGCAACAGATATTCATTCAGGACATATCCGCTATATTCAGCTCTGTTTTATCTCTATACATTCAATCAAGTACATGTAACTCGGTACTTATTGTGCTTTCGAAATTTTAAAAGGAAAAAAATTCGTTTTCAATTTGATAAATTCAATTGAAAGAATCATTATACTTGTAATTACCTTTTTAAGAAGGGGGTGGATGCTGTGTGTGTTTTTCAATAGAAGGGAAGCAATCTCGGCGTAAATATGATCAATCTGTGTCGAAAATTGCCACACAAATGTTTGGTTGGATGCTTTTATGAAAGATCACTGTCACTCAACAGGTTTATGGAATCTCTTCCGCTTGTATGTTTCAACTGAAGAGTAGACTGTCACTAATGACTCTATCATTCTTTTCTCTCACTTTCTCTCTCTCTCTCTCTCTCTCTCTCTCTCTCTCTCTCTCTCTCTCTCTCTCTCTCTCTCTCTCTCTCTCTCTTCTCTCTTTTCTGTGCCTCCTACCTCCTGTTCAATCTTCTTTGTACCTGTATGTCCCTACATCATTTTGTATGTTTGATCATCAGTGATATCATAAATATCTCTATATTGCTGCGCTAACAAAAGCATAATAAAATAATTTTGTTAAAATTGTCATTTATTCTCATGCATATATAATTGCTTTTAATTTTAAAAAATGAGGAATCGCAAGATATCCAAAGCAATTAATTCAGGCATAAGTTACTCATTACTTGTTTGTATACAGAGACTCATATATAGATAGAAATTAGTTATCTATTGTTTAATTTATAAAAATGTTTAAAATGAAGTAGCTGCTAAAGAGCAGAAGTTATCTTTTTTGTTATACCAAAGACAACATTTTTTTTTTCGAAATTCCTACTTATGTCTGTGCGCCCCCCTCCCCCCCGGAACGGTATCTTGAAATTATTAACCTCACTTTAAATTAAAAGTTTTATTTCAAAACTGCAGATCTAGTTCAAGAGTTTTCTTAGCTGTAATTTGTTTTTCATTTGAAATTCAATCAGTGTTATTTTTAATACATGTACGTGTAACTTAATTTCTGTATCAGAGCATCATGGAAATCTCTATGAAAACTGGCTGTAATGACCTTGACCTTGATAAGCGAGGTGGCAAGCGTGGATTCCACCAGGTTGAAATGGTTGCAGAAAATTAGGTCAACTCCAGTGGCGTGATCCGGGTTGGAATGTCAAGAGCCAGTTCAGGGTCTGTTGAGTGGAAGTTAATCGTGGGATTTAGGTCCAAGCCATGGATCCGTGTACGGCCCTCCTAGATCTAGATCTAGATCTGTAATAATGATGTTCACTTCGTTATCTTATGTCAGGCTCATTTAAAACGCAGCAAACCAACAAGCAGAGAAGGAAACCAACTAGTTCTCTTCTTTCTCAATCTGTTTTTAGATCCTTTCCAACGCTTATTACACGGCTACGAGTGTTCGCATTCAGTGCATACAAGTGCACTGCCTTGCGAGAATTCTGAATTCTTAGCCGCGCAGTTATTTAAATCTACAAGATAATGAATGTTGCTTTTTTTTTAAATCTACAAAATAGATTTTGATTTTACAAAATCAGTGGACTACATCTATTCTTATTCATCTGGTTCTCAAAAATAAGTAAACTTTATGTCAGACTCATCGTACATAATGATTGATTTGCATACATCTTGCGTGATGGAGGATGGTTAGTTTTCGGATATTCTTCATTGCAGAGCTCTGTGTTCTGAGGGATTTGGGCTTTGAAGAGTGTGGAGAGGACATGAAGAATCTTTGCCAGATATCGTAGAGAAATACAAGAGTAAATCTGGGGAAAAGTGTAGAGATGACATGAAGAATCTTTGCCAGATATCGTAGAGAAATACAAATGTAAATCTGGGGGAAAATGTGGAGACGACATGACGAAACTTCGCCAGATATCGTAGAGAAATACAAGTGGAAATCTGGGGAAAAGTGTGGACATGACATGACGAAACTTTGCTAGATTCTATCGAAGAGAAATACATATGGAAATCCTGGGTTTCTTTGGTGAAGTGATAGGGGGATGGGGTAGAAAGAATGAGAGAAAGAGAGAGGTAGACAGGTGGGTGGACAAACGGACAGAGAAACGTTACAGAAAGACGAGTGTAAAAAAAAATAAACAAAACAAAACTCTACTTAAAGAAAACTGTGTACTCTCAACCCCTGAACGGTTTCAGACCTCTCTTACAAACCCCGCAGAAGCTGTTCTAATCAGCTGTTGAGATATACTGTACCAGCGCCCAGTTGCAATCAGTTATCATTTTGAACAGGTGAGTGAAAGTAATAATTAAAAAAAAAACCCACCGACGTGTGAGTGATGGGTCTACAAGACTTGTACGTTCCTGATAAATTCTATCATTTTCAGGCTGACAATCTCGACGTGTGTTAAGTGTTATCATACAGCTATTCAAAGAGGCCCGTATTGTGATTTTAATACTTCAGATAAGAGCAGAACCCCAGAGACGGAGCTTCCAACTGTCCCGGAATATTTCGGATTTAGATGTAGGCCTTTTGAAAATCAAAATGATGCTTGCTCTTTATTATTTGACCTCCGTTTTCATAGATTTTCGAGTCTTTTAACCTGAAAGGGGCCATTACTAATGTTCAGTTCATAGTTTAATAATTATTTTAGTTGTATCAAATCTGGCATTCCTTGGTTACACGTTCAATCGAATCAAAATCAAGCTATAAATAAATTAACAAATCATTACAAAGTCGCTCCGCTCTGTTGTGGCGAGCTCTGTGTTTACACGTGACGATCTTATTTCGATTTATTGTTGCATAATGTAATGGTTAAAAAACGAAAAGACGAAAAATATAATTATGCTGTAGCACAGTGGCTACAATGGAGTCACGCGCCTGAATGTGTGTATGTGTGCTCGCGCATGTTTCCTGTCTGCTTATGTGGTGGGAAAAAAGGAAGGGGGGCTAAAAGAGTTTTACAGTCCGTCGCTCAAGCGATCCTTTACGTAGATGATAGGGGCATATTACAAGGAAATCAATTGAAGTTAGGTCTTTAAACGTAGAACATACGTAAAGCATAATACAAGGAAATGAATTGAAGTTAAAAGTTTCCCCGGAAAAAAACTTGTTTGGATTACGCTTATATAACCTATCCGTACCTCCATTTCCCTCCGTATTTTTTCTTTACTCTCTATGACTCTATCTTTGTCTTGCTCTCTTTTTATTCTGCCTTTCTTCGCTCTTAACGCTCCACTTTCTTTGCACTCCCTCTTCGCAAGAACGTCGCATCATCACTCTTTGGTGATGGTCAGAGTGAAAGGGACAGAAAGAGGATGAGAGAGAGAGAGAGAGAGAGAGAGAGAGAGAGAGAGAGAGAGGTGAAGGAAAAAGAGAGAAAGGTAGAGATGGGAGACAGAGAGAGAATCGTATAGAAGAGAGAGAGAAAAGTAGAGAAAGGTGAAAGGCAGAGAAGAGACAGAGAGAGAGAGAGAGAGAGAGAGAGAGAGAGAGAGAGAGAGAGACAGGCAGACAGACAGACAGACAGACAGACAGACAGACAGACGGGCAGGCAGGAAGACAGAGAGACAGAGGTAGAAAAAAAAGAGAGAAAGGTAGAGAAGAGAGAAAGAGATAGAGAAAGGTAGAGGAGAGAGAAAGAGAAAGGTAGAGAAGAGAAGAGAGAGAGAGAGGTAGAAAAAAAGAGAAAAAGGTAGAGAAGAGAGAGGGAAAGAGAGAGAGAGAGAGAGAGAGAGAGAGAGAGAGAGAGAGAGAGAGAGAGAGAGAGAGAACAGAGAAAGGTAGAAGAGAGAGATATTATAATTTAAGTTAATTTCTGTGTTTGAAACTACAAAGTTGGATCCAATGGTTCAATGCAGACACTCTATGGACATCTTTGTTTCGTTAACAGTCTGATGAAACAGTGCTAAAATATTTAATGAGAAAATTTGGTAGTTATTAATATGCTATTCTGGCGCATGAATTAATTTGCACATGACTTGGTTTGCCTGCTATATGATTAGCCTGCTATATAATTAGGTCTAGATTCATTGCTCCAACGATGTTTTACAAACAAAATGTTATTATAGAAAAATCAACCACAAACCTAGATCTAGCTCGAGACCGACAAATAAGGCGAAAGACGTGAAAACATTACAACAGATGGAATGAAGAGGGATCGAACCTGCACCTCGAGGCGGCACCCATCGCCTTGCCGAGACAAGACCAGGCCCTTAACCACTGAGCTATCCGCATCTACGTTTGACTGCTTTCTTTATTTCTGCAAACTAAATGTTGGAAATTATAAAAGATCCCACGCAAGCACTGCATAAAGTTTATAACTGCAGACAGATAGAACGTAGGTATAGAGCGCTAAAAACATCTAGATATTCTAACTCCATTCGGCCAAAATCAATTACACAATTCTATGATAAATATAAAAGATGAAGACTGGACAAGACGTGTGTAAATACTACCACTAGGCCTTCACAAAACTAAATATAACATCTCTTTTTAATTTTATTTATAATATTATACGTTAGATTCTTTATGTTCTTTAAACTGTGTTGAAGATGTGATTTAAAAAAATAACAATGCCATATGTGTACAATTTATTTATTTATCCATTATAATCTTTTCAAGGAAAACAACTTTAGATAAACTTATATGACACCTTTTTTTAAACTTTTTTATACGCAGTGGTTTTTTATGGGGAAAAAAGGGAGAAGGAAGCACTATAAGCAGAGAGTGTTCTAACTTACAATACACAACTTGAGACAATGTGCAAGGCAGTGATCATAGAAACAAATTTTTTTTTAGATTTTAATATCATCCGAGGAGGGTGGGGGTCTTCATTAACCGAACGTAATTTCGACTTTGTTGAGTCTTTGCATGTATTTGGACACAACATACAAATATCTGTAACGATATAGAATAGCATGATATAGTTTATTTCTGATATTTTCTTAAAAATATCTGAGTCAGATTATTTTGAAGGGCTATTTGTAATTCTCGTTATGTTAACTGTTACACTTATGTCTAACGTTGTGTTAAAATATAACATTTCGATACTTTTGGAGAGGTTTAAAAGTGTTATTTCCAGTATTCTCATCTTGAAAACTTCTCCATTTCAGAGCAAGATAACAGATTTCTATTTTTATTGATCTTGGTCAGCGGAACCCTAACCTCATGCAGCTACTGAGAAATGGAAGGAGACAAAAGACTTAGTGGGTTTTATTTAGCAATGAATTACAATGGAGTAACGTTGACTCATAACCAAGGCCTTTCGACTCATACAGTGAAAGAGACAAGAATTCATTCAAGAAACAAATGAGGTGAAATTGATGACAACACATAAAAAAAAGAATATTATTCTTTCTGAAAGAAGACTATCGAAATTGCAAAAACTCTGCCTTAATTTATTTTTGGTCCTTTTTCCTTGTTCTCCTTTCTTCCTGAAGTACGTGATTGATTTAAATTACGTTCCCTCCACCGTGCCCCCCCTCCCCCCCAAAAAAAATCTCTCTCTCTCTCTCTCTCTCTCTCTCTCTCTCTCTCTCTCTCTCTCTCTCTCTCTCTCTCTCTCTCTCTCTCTCTCTCTCTCTCTCTCTTCTCTCTCTCTCTCTCTTTCTCTCTCTCTCTATCTCTCTCTCATCACACCCACCGCTAAAACCTCAGTAAAGGTCTTTGGGAAATAAAACTTCCAAAAATTAGTCTGCCATTTTGAGATAGCATTTGAAAGCTCTGGGCTTTAATGTATTCTAGGAAATAAAATTATGTTCTTGATCCCACACAGAGTATGAGTTGGTATTAAATTAGCTGGGCCTCATAAGAATTTTAGGGTCGGGTGTCAATTTTTCATGAATCCCACTTCTAGGGATTTTTTTTAATCTACAATGCAATTTCATGAAGAATCATGCTAGATATAGCTAAAAACCTTGAAGTAAGTCTTGAAAATTAAAGCATAAAAAATACATGAAAAGTATTAACTGTAATTTCTTTTTAAAAATTAAATTGCGCACCTTTGTGCTGTGATAGTAGTACTCCACACTTTTGAATGCATTTATACATTATCTGGGTTTAAAAATAGATTCCTTCGACCACTGATGACATTGCTTCATGGCCTCAGGACTTACTATGACTCGTTCCTACTGGTTTGTGAATTCTAGAAGCCAACTGATTCTGTGAAAACCCAACCTGTTTTTAGATCTCTCTAAAAGATTGCTGTTAGGCTGTTTAGATAAATATAAAAAGGACCTATATGAATTCTCTTCCTATTGTTTCATAACATTGCATTGCAGGAAATTTGTAACTACATGTACCCATGTCTGTGTACTTATTAGATAATGTGTGATAAAAAGAGTCTTTAAATGGGTTAGAATTTTAGAAAATTATTTCACAATAGAATAAAAAGTTACAAAATTGTTTGGCTATTCTTATTGGGATTAATTTTAAAAGTTGATCTTCAATCTATTAGTTTTATTTCCCAAATAAATCTCAGTCAAGAGAGAGAGACAGAGAGAGAAAGAAAGAGAGAGGGAGATAGTGAAAGAGAATGAGAGAGAGAGAGAAAGAGAGAGAGAGAGAGAGAGAGAGAGAGAGAGAGAGAGAGAGAGAGAGAGAGAGAGAGAGAGAGAGAGAGAGAGAGAGAGAGAAACAGAGAGAAACAGACAGACGAAGAGTGAAAGGGGGAGGGGTGGAGGTGGGAATTCCATAATTTATAAATATAGCTAAATACTAAAACAGATCTAGTGATGGGAAGATTTTCTAGTAGTTGTTTGATATAGTCCGTTCGCAGCTTGTTGATCTCTGGCTTCTATGCACACCAAACTTAAGCCCCCGTCAGGCAGACCAGAAATGAAAATACCAGAGATGACCTATCGATGATGTGGAGCTCCAACCCGGAAAAGAAGTTTCCGCTCTACCCCACTAACCTCCCCACCCCCCCCCCCTTTTTTTTTTCTTTCTACTTCCCCTCCCCCCCCCCCCCACACACACACACTCAATCGCTTCTGATAAGAAACAAGAGAGGGAGACAGTCAGGGACATGGAAATAAATAAGAAGATGGAGAGGAAAGGATGGATCAGAAAGAGAGAGAGAGAGAGAGAGAGAGAGAGAGAGAGAGAGAGAGAGAGAGAGTTAGAGAGAGTTTTTCTATTATATGGTCACGTGACCTTGCCTGACGTCCGCCATTGGTCCACTTCTTAGATTTTCTCGGGATTTGTTGCATTACAGTTCTAAAAATACAACAGATTAGGGCTCCATGCTACCAGTCAGACGAGTTTTCCTCCAGCGGTTTATTCATAACACATCACTGTCCTCAACATCTCAAACCTTACATATTAATTTTCTCCAGATTTTTTTTGTTTTTGTTTTTAAATAACATTGGTCGAAAGATTTCGCGGGACCCAGAAGGGAGGAGGGAGGGATGGGGGGCTCTAAAATACACTTATTGTCTGCTAACCTGAAGTCTGAAATGCTTTCAGCTCTCACAAATCCTGCTGCCTGTTCAAAAGAAGAGCTTTGCTCTGCTGCCCACGCCTTCAACATATACCTCTCCCTCGTCCTCGTTCTCCTTCTCCTTCTCTCCCGCCTTCCCCATATCCCTCTTCCTCCTCTCCGCCCCCCCCCCACCCCCCTTCCCTATCTCCCTCTTCCTCCTCCCCTCCCCCCAATTCCCTATCTCCCTCTTCCTCCTGTCCCCCCCTCCCCTTTCCCCATATCCCTCTTCCTCATTCCCCATCTTCCAAAACTTTCTTCTCCTCTCCCCACCTTCGCTCTCTCCCTCTTCTTCCTCCCCCCCCCCCTCCCCTTTACCCAACTCTTTCATCCCCCTTCCCCAACTTCCACCACCTCCATCCCTCCCTCTTTCCCACACTGCCCCTTCCTGGCCCATCCCCAACCCGCCTTGAACTAGTTCCCGATGTGTTGATAAACCGATGTAGATTCAGATCTTGAGACTCCCATGATTAGTAATTGGAAGTTACATGTATTTGTGTATTAACTGTTGAAAGTTACATGTATTTACTGTGAAGCAGAAGAGGCAAGGATCATTGCTAACAAGAACATACTTTCTTCGTGGTCGTCCCTTACGGTTTTTGCACTTTCCTCTTCGTTAATCAGGTGTGTTTTTCTCTTTCTAATATTTATCTAATTAGGATGAACGCGTTAATAATTATTTTCCAAGGAAAACAAGTGTGTGGGGATTTTTTTCCTATCTGTGGCAGTGCTATTTGTGTTTATTTTTAATAAAAGCAATTGTCTGCTAGAACCGACAGTGAAGTAATTATATTTTACACGAGCAAACATCAAGTTTTACCATCTGCCATCAACAGCACAACATCAACATGGACAATTTTCTCTTCTCTTTTTGTCATCTTGAAAAATTAAATTTAAAGACTTAACGCTGAGGTTTCTCGCCAAAGTTATTGCATTAATCAAGAACCATTTTTCCTCATGGTACAATTTCAGCGCAATATGCTGTGTGTTGAGGGGTGACGGATGTTGGTATGAGAAAGTTTGTATGAAGACAAGATTTTAATTTTTGCCAGAATCTTGGCGAGTAGGTGCGTTGGTTGCATTTCGGACAGCACTAAGGCGACATAATGAAGTTTTCTAGTTGCTCAGAAAAGAGAATGAGAAAATATGTTAACTCAAAAAAAAAATAAAATAAAATAAAAAAAGGTGTGCGTAGGTAAGCGAATGAAAGCCAGACAGACGCATTGAGAGAGACGGAAGGAGAAAGATAATGAGAGAATCAGAGTGACAGATATATATTAATTAAATATATATATGTATGTATATATATATATATATATATATATATATATATATGTATGTATATATACAGTGGAGCACGAATTCTTCGAATTCATTGGACAATTTTTTATGCTCGAGGAACCGTGTTCGAGTATCTTTGTAGATTCAAGGACTGTTTTATTGAGGTTAGAATTTATTTGTTTCATATTCTGTATGCAGCTATTGCTTAGCTTTACGGTGTTTTTTTACTTAATATTTTGTGCAGCTTGTTGTCTCTTGGGAAACACTTGTGTAGGAGCCAAAAAACATTTTCCCGATATTTTCGGTGCCATTTACTCTGAATGAAGGATTCAACTTTCTTGTTCTCTTCTTGTTTTTTTCTTTGTTCGTCTCCTTCTTCATTGAGTGGTGTTTTTATTTCTCCAGTAGCGTGGTTACGATTTGTTTTGACGGCTTGGTCTTGTGGGTTTTCGTTTTTCGTGTATTTTATTTATTGTTTATGGCCGTTTTCCCTTTGTGCGGCATTATATGGCTTTGCTGCCTTGTTGAAAATATTAACATTAGCGGAGTTGTTTGAGAGGCGTAATTCTATACCTTTCGACAAGTGTTTAATGAAGGGGGTTGGACTGTTGCTATCACGGAGGACATACCGGTAGTCGATTGTGCTGTTTTCTTACATTATTATATATAATATTATATCATATTATATTATATTATTTTATATTATATTACCTTACCTTACCTTACCTTACCTTATCTTATCATATCTTACCTTCTCTGATAAAGGTATGCATGTAAATTAATCTAGATTACCCATCCCCCACTTATAGACCAACTCGCCTCGTCCCCTCCAGATCAAACATGGGATTCAACCCGGTTCTCCTGGGGGGTGTCGTTGCTCTAGGTTTGGGCAATATGTTCCACATCATTGGTCTAGCGACACCAGAGTGGATCAAGGTGGGGAAGGTCACCGTCGGGCTGTTTGAGGGTTGTTTAGACGATGATTGCGTCACCATTGAGGACAAACCTGGTAAGGTTTTTGTTAAAAGGCGATTTGTGGTGATTTGATTTTATACACAAACTTGTTTTACTCTGCGGTTATTGTGTGATTGACAAGGATTTTTATATTGTGCTCTTGACTTTTAAACTCAAGCAATCGCCATTTGAGGCAAATATTTCGTTATATTGTTTTCTTGTTGACAACAATAAGAATATTATTTTCAGCCACGGCATGTATTTCTTCTTTTAGTTTCGAAGCGGTTAGCTATTTCATGTTCATCATACAGACCCATCTTAAATTTGAAAATGCTTCCTTTCTAACCATCGCAGCATAAAGAAATCTAGAAAAATACTACTTGATGCATATCACACGCCATACACAACACGACTATTTGATTGCTGAACAAGCCATAAATAATGGTATCTAACCAGACAAGTTATGGTATACATTCTGGCCTGGGTATAGCGGAGATTTATATCCAAGACTGGAAACTTTTTCACTTTTATTTTCTAACCATGCATACAGATTTTAATAAAGAAAAAAATAAAACGCTTTAGAATTAGGCCTATATCTTTTTAGGTCTTAAAGTAATTTCGCTCAAATATTTCAAACCTGATTTTTCTATTTTTCCCCACAGTGATCTTCTGATCCGTTCAAGTTTACCCAACTCTCACATGTGTAACTTGCTACGGCGACCATGAAGCAGGAGTCCTGCTAGATCTGTGCAATTCAGCTGCTAGTTTCGTTTTAGCCGCACATTTTTTGAAACATCCCACAGTATGCATGCAGTCTTTGGGATGCTAGTAATGAGAATGTTCCTTTTTTATATTTCTTCCATCCCAGACTGGCTTAAAGCATGTCAGGCCATGGCAATCCTCGGGATGCTTTTAGGGCTCATGGCTGTCGCCTTGGCGACCTTCATGTTTGTCAAGAGCTTGAAGAACAACGATTCGCCCAAGTCGCTGGGCCTCCTTACGCTCTTGGCAGCAATTCTTTCACGTGAGTTTTAGCGTTTTCGAGGTCACTCACTTAGCAAATCAGATATAACTGCTGCAGTCACTTTCTAAGTTTATTTTTTTACTCTAAACAATTGATCTACCCTTCTATGAATTCGAAATATCTTTCTATCTTTTTATCGATTGCGTCTGCTTGTCTCTCTATTGGTCTGTCTCTTCCTATAACTAATAATAGATTACAATGTAATTCCTTAGTTGTATGTGGCCATCAATGCAGAGTTGCGGCCCTGTGGCTTCTCTCTACAGAAGGGTGCAGGCAATGAGAGGGGATCAGGGTTGACGTTCGAAACCAGGAAACGCTTGTTGTGACACAACGTGAGAAGATCTCCTTTCCGAGGCTTGAGTGTTGGCGCCCTGGTCAAGTTTTGAAATTTATCTTCAAAACAAAGAGTGCGCTCTCTTTTTTATTTTTCATGGTGTCTTCACTTTTTTTATTATTATTATTTCCCATTGGATATTGCGTTCGATTATGTTAATAAACCACTTCTTTAAAAACAGTAAAAAGGAAGAAAATAAGGGTAGTTACAGTTCGATTTATATCCAAAATTAAAGTACCTGATTTAGAAATCCACGAGAATCAAGAAATATGCCACGAGTAAGAAGTCATGACTTTTTTTACAGTCAAATGCATTTCGAAGTTCTCCAAAGAACTGTTTTGTTGTAAACGTTTGCGCAATTTATACTTTTATTTTTTCTGACTTCATTAATCTAGAAACAGTTTT
Organism: Elysia crispata; assembly: GCA_033675545.1. Lineage (NCBI taxonomy): Eukaryota > Metazoa > Mollusca > Gastropoda > Plakobranchidae > Elysia > Elysia crispata. The sequence goes on along the minus strand of JAWDGP010003317.1, from coordinate 6,022 downwards.
ACTCATATCAGACGCCATTGTTTCACATTTAATTTATTTTTGGGCACACCTTTTATTTCCCTCTGATACTCAAGTAATTGTTTCACTACAAATGGTTGTTTTGGGACCTATGGAAATAGAATACATAGGAGCAAACCAGTGCGTGTAATAAGTTTTTTGTCTTTATCTGGGCCTCCGAGTACGTCTGTCCGTATCAGTGCTAAAAAGTACGTTTTTGGCAGCACCTGCTAATCGGAGGTCAAAATATAAAAAAAAAAAAATTATGCTTGGTGGACCATTCACAGCTTGCAGCCATGGTGTTTTTGTTAAAGTTATGATAAGGAAAAATAACATAAAAAGTTTACAACGACTTATAAGTAACAGGTAAGCTTGTAAACGTTTAATTAAATTGTTAAAGTCAATATTGATAACTGCACTTAATGGGCTCCATCAGCCTTAGGTTTGCAGCGACTTATTTTATTTATTCCTCAAAAAATCTGTTTTTGCATTTCTTAAGTAGGCGGCTCTGAGAATAATCTACATTTTGGCTCTGGGATTTTTCTCTCCACAGTTATCTTCATCCTCATCTGTGTTATCTTGTACGCCGTGGAGATAAAAGACTTACACACCGGGCCGGATTTTGGTTACTCGTTCGCGCTCAGCATCGTCGGCGCCATTCTCATCCTTCTGGGCGGGACACTCTCCTTAGGCGGGTCTCGTTAAACACGAATCAGACAGGAGCGCCGACATAGGGTTAATGAAAATGAAGAATCAAATGGGTTGTTTGACACGAAACCATATTTGAGAATTGACATGATTTCTAAAAATCATTGAATCATTAGAATGGAGGGTCTTTTACTGAAGCCGAAAAATGATTTTTGTACTTTATGAGAAAAAGAGAAAACAACGACAGCAACAACAACAATAATAATAACAACAACAAGAACCACAACAACAACAGTGACAACATGAAATATGTAATCGTCTTTACCCTTTTCAGTATTTCGCATATACCCCTCAAGATGTTATTTCTAATTCTATATTATAGAATTATATATAATTCAAGTTCCGCTTTGTTCTTGTGAAACGTATTTTTTTTTTTTTTCGAATGATTTCAAAGCTGAATATTTTGCCTTTCCAAACTTAAATAAATTGCTCTTAGACCACAGTGCAGAAATAAACAACCTGTTGCAATATTTTTTTCTTTTTATTTGTTCTAGCTCCATGTAAGCTAAACTTTTATTTCGCTTTAGTGTAAAATAAATTTGACATTGCTTTGTGTACCAGTATAATATTATATATTTACGTATTTTTGCAGATAAAATACGATATTTTATAATAGTTAATTCTCAAAAAATGTTGCTTGTGCCATGCCTGTGTTGACGAACCTATAAAGTACTTTTCCGGTATTAATGTTTATTATCCATACCTCATATACAAGAACTATAAAACAATTCTATCTAGGTGAGTGCTAAAATGGGCTTCCACTTCTAAAGATTAATAGTAATATCGAGCTGAAATTATTTTCAGTTGAGAACTAGATCTATATGTACGGTAAAGAAAAAAAAAAAAAAAGAAAAGCTATCAAAAAGAAGATAATTCTCCACTAATCAAACAGATCCGTCGAATTACTTCCCTTGCTAACATGTTTCGAGACTCAAGACAATGTACTTAGAAAACTCAATGCTGTAGGGACCGACCTGTTTTTTTAAAACAGTTAAGAGTCGAACAATAGAGACCTTTTTTTTAGACTTGAAGTAAAACAAAAATAAATGATATCCTTCTAGATTATCTCCCTGTGCTTCATTCCAAATGTATTTTCTTACTCCCTTAACATCTTTACACAGGAATAAGATTAAGAGACGAGCGGAAGTAGATAACCTTTACCTTTGCTAGACTCATGTTTTGAAGAGAGCGTCAATATAATCCTACTTTATCTCTTCCTTCACTACGGCGAAGCGTCTAGTTACAGAAAGGTGTGCACAGAATGAGACAAAAAAATATTTTTGATGAAGTTTTAAGTGGTTTGTTCAGCGAATACAAGGTGAACCTGAATCTTTCACATTTTAACCAAATTTATATATTTCACTGTAAATGTAACATATTTTGATGGGGGTGACTTGTTGGGCTTTGTTTGCCTAGGGTATAAAAAATACACAGCCAATCACACGACTCGTCTGAAGTCCGCAAAAAAAAATGAAAACTGTTTAATCCAACACAAGAGTTTGACTATAATCACTGTAGTTGACTCTTAAAATCACCGTATAATCACTTAAGGTAGACTTGACGTTGACTGCCTGAACATAATTTCGACTCCTATTTATACAAAATCTCGTCGAATCATCCAGAAAAGGAATTACATAAATCGTAAGAGAATATTCTTGGTACACGTCATTATCAATTAGCAACCAATCAAAACAAAGGTAAACAAGGGGTGACGAGATCATTACTATGCTAGAACTAGGTCGGATATTCCAGAAGAATCTTGACCATACAAGTGCGGGCTGCGTTCAATAAACAAGACTAAGTTCTTAGGCTTAAAATACAAACATTATGCAACTAAATAAGATATTGTACACAGATCTAGTTGATCCGCTACCCAAAAATTACGCACCAAAAAAGGTGAAGATAATAGATCAACTTATAGCACAATGCGTTACAGTAAATTAAATTCGAATTCAAAATTTTTTTTGTACAATTTTTCACAGCTCCACTAACAGGCCTGGGGTTGAGTTCTCCGTTTATAATTCTCAATAAAATTGTTTTTTTTTTAATCCCTATACGTTCGATCACTAATAATAATATTATTTATTAAACCCGCGGGTTTTTAGGGTTTCTTTTTTAATTTTTGTGTGTGCTTTCTTTATTATACGGCAATGCTTAGTTTTCTTCTAGCATCTGATCTCGTGGCCGCAAATCTAAAAACTCTAGACATGTGAAATAAGTCTAAAACACTTTATGTCAAAAGTGCTTCCAGGATCGTGAGGTTTTTTTTTTAAAGAGATTCTGACATGCTGTAACTTTTTCTTATGTTTTTAACGATTTTTTACATTTTTTATTGCTGTAATATCTGTGGTTTTATATGGAATAAATACAGTTATAACAATCTCCTTTTGACTTGTTTGAAGTTTCAGTTTGTGGTACATAATGTTAAATTGGTTTTTTTTTCCAGACTGCCACTACTTGTATTCATAAAAACAAAAGGTCAAGGACAAGATAAAAATTTAAGTTATCTATAAGTAATATAAATAAGTGTAGCCCTTGTGATGATAGTATTGTTGTTGTTTGTTTGTTTGATTTTTTATTATTTTGTTTTTTTGCGACAGATGTAATTAAACAATTATGTCGATACACTGCTGGTGTGAGTAGAGTCAAAAAATATTTTTATCCTTCAACCCACATTAAGTAGGTAATGTTTGTTATAAAATGTTTTCATTTATGAGTCTGATACCTCTTCTCTCATTCCGAAGCTATAAACCTTAAGTTTACAGTTCATCATCATCATCATCATCATCATCATCATCATCATCATCATCATCATCA
>JAWDGP010003316.1:487500-509279 GCA_033675545.1 Elysia crispata | reverse complement strand
AGGACATTTTATTTCTTAATTTTTGAATTTTTTTTTTTTTGAAGGATGAAAAGGTTATCGAAATTTAGAATATCTTTTATAAGGGACTAAACAGTTTCAATATTTACCTGTAGAATGATGGATCTCGCTTGATGAAAAAACGTAAACGTTTGGATATAAGTCAAAGATATTAACTAGTATCATTCTTCAAGTTCTGAAAATGCTAGATTTCACTAATTAATAATCTTGATGATCAATGAAGATTTGACTATTGAACCATTAAACAAATCTTATCGATCCCTTTTTGGTCTAAATGAAACAATAAAAAAGGCGGTCACTCTTGTGATGCTGCAAGGACGGAAGGTGAGGTCTGCAGTAAATCTGTTCAGATCAAGTCGGCCGCCGATAGACTAAAAACATTTCCCACGCCACCAGTCTCCAGACATCCTGCAACGACAAGAAAATGAAACAATCTGAACTAATGTTAGATCGCTTACTTCAGACAACTCCCCTACTCTCCATACATCTTGTAACTTCAAGAAGCGGAAACAATCTGAACTAATGTTAGACCGCTTACTCCAAACAAACACTCTCCACACGTCATGTAACGATAAGAAGTAGAAACAATCTGAATTAATGTTAGATCGCTTATCACCAGACAAACACCCTCTACACGTCATGTAACGATAAGAAGTAGAAACCATCTGAATATTTAATAATGCTTAGACCGCTTACTTCAGACAAACACCTCCGTCACACGTCATGTAACGATAAGAAGGCGGGAAAAAAGTAAGCGCAAACCATCTGAATTAATGCTAGACCGTTTACTTTCCTAGACAAACACTCTCCACACGTCATGTGCAACGACAAGAAGTAGAAACCATCTGAATTTAATGTTATGGATCGCTTACTCGACAAACACTTCCACACGTCATGTAACGATAAGAAGTAAGTTCAATTCTGGAATTAATGTTAGATTCGCTTACTTCAGACGCAACACTCAATATCATCATGTAACGATAAGAAGTAGAAACAATCTAAATTAATGTTAGATCGCTTAAATCAGACAAACATTCTCCACACGTCATGTAACGATAAGAAGGTAAAACAATCTGAATTAATGTTAGACGTTTACTTGTATTAAACACTTCCAATAATGTCAATGTAACGATAAGAAGTGAAACAATTGAAATGTTGGATGTTAGATCGCTTACTTCAGACACCAGACAAACACTCTCCACACGTCATGTAACGATAAGAAGTAGAAAACCATCTTGAATTAATGTTAGATCGCTTACTTCAGACAAACACTCTCCACACGTCATGTAACGATAAGAAGCAGAAACAATCTGACTTAATGTTAGATCGCTTACTTCAGACAAACACTCTCCACACGTCATGTAACGACAACGATAAGAAGTAGAAACAATCTGTGAATTAATGTTAAACTGCTTACTCAGACAAACACTCGCTGTTTCTGCATAAACACTCATACGTCATGCGTAATCGATAAGAAGTAGAAACAATATGAATTAGAATGTTAGATCGCTTACTTCAGACAAACACTCTAAGCCGCCAAGTCATGTAACGATAAGAAGTAGAAATAATCTGAATTAATGTTGTGGATCGTTTACTCCAGACAAACACTCTCCACACGTCATGTAACGATAAGAAGTAGAAACCATCTGAATTAATGTTAGATCGCTTACTTCAGACAAACACCTACACGTTCCACACGTCATGTAACGATAAGAAGTAGAAACAATCTGAATTAATGTTAGATCGCTTACTTCAGACAAACACTCTCCACACGTCATGTAACGATAAGAAGTAGAAACAATTCGAATTAATGCTAGATCGCTTACCCGTGACAAACACTCTCCACACGTCATATGAATGATAGTAGCGGTAAAAATAACGGAATTAATGTTAGATCGCTTACTCCAGACAAACACTTCCAATACACGTCATAAAAATGACAAGAAGTAGAAACAATGTGATTTAATGTTAGATCGTTTACTTCTTGACAAACACTTCCACACCTCATATAACGATAAGAAGTAGAAACAAATCTGAATTTTTCATCGTTAGATCGCTTACTTCAGACAAACACTCTCCACACGTCATGTAACGACAAGAAGTAGAAATAATATGGAAATTACCGCAGGATCGCTTACTTCAGACAAACACTCTCCACACCTCATAAATGATAAGAAGTAGAAACAATCTGAATTAATGTTAGACCGCTTACTTCAGACAAACACTCTCCACACATCATGTAACGACAAGAAGTAGAAACAATATGAATTAATGTTAGACCGCTGGTACTTCAGACAAACACTCTCCACACGTCATGTAACGATACAAGAAGTAGAAACAATATGAATTAATGTTAGATCGCTTACTTCAGACAAACACTCTCCACACGTCATGTAACGACAAGAAGTAGAAACAATGTGAATTAATGTTAGACCGCTTACTTAGACAAAAAGACTCTCCACTTTAGCTGTAACGACATGGTGAAGACCAAAATGAAAGTCTAGATCGCCGGAAATTTGATTTCAGGTGGATTCACTTGAACAACAACAAAAAAAGACAACCGTTATGGAATCACTAAGAATAAGATAGCACGAGATTGAAAAGTTATGTTTTGTGGTGTTTTACCATATCGGGCTAACAGGACAAACAGCACGAAAAAAATGGGATTTGGTTTGGAAGAATGTGCAAAATGTGGTTTAAATGAACTTCAAGTCAATAAGATTAGTAGGCTAATTTTGGTAAAAATCCAAAATTTTTTTTTACTTATCTTTACACATTCAGTAAAATATCACCGAGGCTTCCTAAAATACATACAGGCCAAGTCACCTAAGAGAACAAACTTTTATAGTAAGTGTAAGAGTGAGCCATATCATTTCACTATTTTGCAGAGTTAGGACAAAAATATGTTCTTTGCTGTGTAGGCTGAATCAAAAGTGCGCGTTCTTCTAAGTACAATTCTGTCCTAACTATGCCCAAAATTTAAAAGAAATAGATCATTATAACTCAAACATGTGCAAACGTTGTTTCTTTTTTAACTGCGATGACTATGCGCTGCAGCATTAGGGAAGCCTCGCACATCACTTAAAATAAACGGGCAGCTAGCTGGAAGTTCAATGTATCAAAGCATTGCACCTTTTGTTGTAATGCAGAGCTTTCTGTTTAGACTTTAACCCTGTCCCTGCAAGACTTTTACACTGTAGTCGTCTAAAAGGTGGTCATTATGACCCTTATATTTTTTAATGCAAAAATAAAATTCTTGTTCTTCATATCTCTTCAAGGTGTATCATATTTAATTGGTATTATTTACTATTATTTGATGTAAATTGAACGAGTGAAGACTACAAAGAACTTTCTGAATTAACTCAGCAATATATGCATGATTGCTGTTGCGTAGAAATGTCATGAAAATATGGGCCAGAAATTTGAAATCCTCTGTTTTATATACGGGTGATAATTACCCACCATGTATATGTATGTATAGTAAAAAATTAATGGCATACTGTCAAACGCATAAAGCTTGCAACTTTTCAAAAATTTTGTATATAAAATGTAGATTGTTAGGTGAGGGTGACACATCCGAAAGCTCAGTACAATAGCACTTAATTTGTATTTATGAAAGTAGCATTTGCACACACCTCAGGCTAATATGACTCGTCTAAGCTTTGAGTTAAAAGGATCTTAATATATTGTACTGTTACCTTCAAGTTTGACCTGGAAAATCTGTTAAGTGCACCATTTCCCTTTAAATTTGACATAGGATATAAAACGAAATTTATCATTACGTTTTTACAGTGACATCGGACGTAAAACGAATTTTCCATTACCTTTCAAAGAAACATCGGATAGAAAACGAAGTTTACCATTAACTTTCTGAGTAACATTTGGCATAAAACAAAATTAATCATTACCTTTCACAGTAACATCGGACATTAAACGAAGTTCACCATTACATTTCAGAGTAACATTGGACATAAAAAGAAGTTTACCAGCATTACGTTTCATAGTAACATCGGTTATGAAACGAAGTTTACCATTACCTTTCGGAGTAACATTGGACATAAAAAGAAGTTTAGTATTACCTTTAATGATAATGATGGACATCCCTATGCAGATGACTATTGTCTGGAACACATCAGTCCACACGACACTCTTAAATCCACCGATGGCTGTGTACAAGGTCCCCACAGCTCCGAAAAGGGCGATAGACACCCATAGAGGAACGTTAGCAGAGGCCTGATTTAAGAAGAGATGGGTTTATCTTTTTTATTTGATTTCTTTTCTTTTTATATTTTACATATACTGATGTGGGATTGGTAGTTAATTTATATATTGACTACTGGTTGGTTAATCATAATGTGATTGATCGATTGATTGATTGATTACCTGGTTGATTTATGGTCATATGACAGATTTGTTTCACGGATTGATTGATAATTAAGATCGATAAAAGATGGATTAGTAGAAAATAACAGAATGTTTTATTACTTGATCGACTGATTAATTCATTGATTAATTGATTGCAAAATGAGTGACTTATCTTTTGAATGGTTGATTGATTGGAAAAATTACAAAGTGACTGATTGCTCGATTGGTTGATGATCCGTAAAAGGTTTAATATTTTCCAAGCTGTTAATTAGTTGTCTAATAATTCATTAATTTCCTACAAACTGATTGATTCGTGTATTCATAATCCATTTATTGTGAGTTCTAACTGTTGAAAGAATATCGTTGCCTACAACGTTTTCAAAGCATCTTGTTAAATTTGTTTATTTATATTTTGTTGTGGCTATTTTGAAAAAAAAAAAAAAAAAAAAAAAGGATGTGCAGATATTTAAGCTTTCAAACGGTTTCTCAATGGCTAATGAGAGTAAAATTTCATGAAAGTGACAATGTAACAGACACTGTATTTTTCTATTGTTTCAGAATAAATCTATGAGAAATGGACTTTACAAAAATTAACAATATTTCGACCTTTTTCCGAAAGGCATCGATATAAAGTCTAAAAACTAAGCAAAATTATAGATTACAACCGTGGAACGTTTTTATTTTTTTATTTTTTTACATTTGCCCCTTGATTTTCTTTGACCTGTTTAATATCGAGTTGCACTACTTATCAACATTACCCCCAATGCCAAGGCCGGTGAGAGAAGAGCAAGGGCCATGAAGCAGATAGTCGTGACCATGCCTATCATAGTGCTAGCCACACGCACCAACTCTGATTTATATCTGAAACCAACACAAATTTTACATTTATCTTAGTTATAAATTTAATTTCTTTATTATCTTTTTTTTCCGAAATAGAATAATGTAGTTACATTTCAAACGGACTGTCATTTTAAGGAAAGCTTGGAGAGGGAATACACATTATTATTGCTGTTACTTCAATGTGAAATGCTTTGAGCCGTGCTCGGCACGACAGCTATAGGAATACTATTTTGTGTTGGTCGTACTTTTATAACAGTAGATTCTAACTTAAATACTACTGCTACTACTACTACTACAACTACTACTACTACTACTACTACTACTACTACTACTACTACTACTACTACTACTACTACTACTACTACTACTACTACTACTACTACTACTACTACTACTACTACCACTACTACTACTAGTACTAAAACTACTACTACTACTACTACTACTACTACTACTACTACTACTACTATTACTACTACTACTACTACTACTACTACTACTACTACTACTACAACTACTACTACTACTATTACTACTACTACTACTACAATGACTACTATTACCACTTCCACTACTCCTACTGCTACAACTACTACCACTTCCACTACTCCTACTGCTACAACTATTACTACTACTACTACTACTACTACTACTACTACTACTACTACTACTACTACTACTACTACTACTACTACTACTACTACTACTACTACTACTACTACTACTACTACTACTATACTACTACTACTACTACTACTACTACTACTACTACTACTACTAATAATAATAATAATAATAATAATAATAATAATAATAATAATAATGCTGCAGCTGCTGCTTAATCTGCTATTATTACAACTACTAATGCACTACAACTTGTAATATTAATAATGATAATAATGATAATAATAATAATAATAATAATAATAATAATAATAATAATAATAATAATAATAATAATAATAATAATAATAAGAAGAAGAAGAAGAAGAAGAAGAAGAAGAAGAAGAAGAAGAAGAAGAAGAAGAAGAAGAAGAAGAAGAAGAAGAAGAAGAACAAGAACAAGAAGAACAAGAAGAAGAAGAACAAGAAGAAGAAGAAGAAGAAGAAGAAGAATACATTTCATACTGTCCCTACTATTAATACTATTAAACCTACTAATAAATCTATTCCTTTTACTATTAATATAAATGATTCTTCCCCAAGATCTGTTTTTTTTTTTTTTAAAAGAGAGAGTGAGAGAGATAGAGACAGACAGACACCCAAAGACATAAAGATATCCTTAATGGCATTTCAAAAACTTTCAAAGAGCCACATGTTATCCTTCCTCCTAGAATCAATTCACCTGAGCTTCAAATATTCGTAAACACTTGTGATGTGGAGAGGGTACATCAGCGGGACAATGGTGAAGGACCCAACGACATAGCTGAGACCCAGACCAAATCCGGCCAGAATGTATATTCCACCATAGAAATAGGCTTCGACAGGGAGTCCAAGCTGGGATATTCCCGACTGCATGTGAGAGTAAAGTATTGAGTCAAGGGAATTCAAAAGATCATTATTACGTTTTACGGTTTTACCACTAAGGAGTGACGAGCATAACTCTTGCGTATTACAGATTTATGAAAATTACTTCGACTTGCTCAGTTGAAGCCTTTTCACATCGATGTAATAAGGAAAAAAATGAATATATAAAGGTGTGTAGTAAAAATGGTTAACACAAAGCATATTGATAATAGTGGGGTTGTTTATAATACAGCTAGTAATAATGGCGATAAAATTAATCAAATTGAAGATGATGATGAGGATGATGATGATGGTGATGATGAGGATGATGATGATGATGATGATGATGATGATGTATAACAGCAACAACAACAACAACAACAACAACAACAACAACAACATCAAGGACAATAGTAATAACAATAATAACAACAATAAGAACAGTAATAATAAAAATATGTAATTACGATAATTTCCATGGGTTCTAATATTGTAAAACAATATCAATACATTCAACAACGGATATCAAAGTGATATCAGTGCTGGACAGCGGCGTTAGATCTTTAAAATAGTAAGCTGTATCTACCACGATAAATTCTATTTGTTTGTTTGAAATCTAATATTCTGTTCTTGTTTTGCTGTATATTAAAATTCATAGGTTTGTTTTGCTGTGTTTTAAAATCTGATACAGATTACAATGCATTAAAGAATCAAACTTTTTTATTCTTTTTTTATCAACTACTCTTTAGTCCACTTACCTGGAAAGTTATAAATAGAGACAGAGTGACAGGAAGCAGAGACATCTGACGACCTCCGAGGAGATATTCTTCCCTTGTCGACCTATTGGCGTCCATAATGGCGTACCATATCCCGACAGACACTGGAACCAGCAAAATCAAGATGGCGACCACGTAGTCCACAACGTCCAAAGGAGCGCTAGAAGACATTATTTTCTCTCCACTTTACAAGTTTTGTTGTGTATTGATATATATATATATATCCACCTGGGTTTTCTAATCTTTTTTTTTTAAGTCCTATCGATACCTCTTTACTTACGAAATATCGCAACTTGGGCAAAGGAATTTCCAAAATCTTTGATTAAAGCATTCTTGTTTACTTTTACAAGGTTAAGAATCTTTGACGATCTATTTATATCATTATGAATCCATAATTTTAGCAAGTATATCCTACTTCAAAGACAATTCATCACCTCAACCTGCCTTTTTGAAAATGTGAGGCGTATCGAAGGAACGTAACTTTTTATATATTTTGATACCAAATAAATTTCCATCCACCATACAAGTAACCATCTGTTCCGAAAATTAATGCTGCTTAAATTTATCTATGTCTCACTTAATATAAAAATATGGACCAGCATAACCCATTGATTAATTTGATTGTATCCATGTCCTACATGCTGATTCATTCTATCAACTCAGATCTGGCATAAATGTGGGAGCAGACTGCTGCATAAAAAGAAAATATTTAAAATACATACATTGGTGACTGTTTTTTGTTGTTTTATATTTTGAATACAGCTTTGTTCACCTCTGAATTTCAAATGGCCCATAACCTTAATGCGTATTTTTTTCTTTTTATTTATTGTTTCGAGACTTGTGACCTAGCTTGTCTGGATAAAGCAGAATCTCGTTAAATTTAGAGGCTAGGATTAGGTATGGTAATCAATTATTGTTTATTTGATTAAAAAAAAAAGCTCTATGAATCGGTTTTGTTTAAAATAATGTCAATTATTTAAACAAAAAGATGGGATGGATTGTGTTTTGATAAAAATGTTGTTTGGCTCAGTTATTTCTACTTGTCGACGATTCCATCAAACTGAATGCCATGCTTGCCCTAATTTTACAAAATACAAAAGCTAGCGCTCATGGACTCTTGGAAGCATTATTTAAGTGATAATGAGTTTTCTTTTATTTTAATTTGTCTAAAAGATATAATAGAATATATATGCTGGTAGGCTGTTATAATCTATGCATGATTATACAATGCCCCCCCCCCCCCCTTTTTTCCACTCTCTCTTTCTCTTTCTCTGTCTTGCTTTGTTTGTCCCTCCTTCTCTCTTTGTCTGTCTCTCTATCTCTCTCTCTGTCTGTTTTCCTTTTCCAATCTGTAATTTATTCTTTCTTTCAGGCAAGTATGCTCCATCAAATTAGATGTTGATTGATGCGTTGCAATTGAACTATGTATTCTAGCCCCACCAGAGTCAGACCATTTGTATTAAGTTTGTCATACCCATGGAATGTTTAAACTGGCTTTCTTTCCTACCAAAAAATATGCTTTACATCAAAAACTTTTTTGTTATCCTCAAGTAGAGCCTAAGAAGGTAGAAGAATGAATATTTCCACTGTCATATTAACACTGAAATAGATTTATTTACTTTTTTGAGATATGGCTTTTTTAAATAGATAAAAAAAAGTTGAATAAGTAGTTTACTTTTCATAACTATTTAGTTATTGTGCGCCTTGGATAAATCTTAATTTTTTTACCCTTTTAATTCATTTCCTTATTTCTTTCTTTCCCTTGCGTTATTGTTTGTTTGTTAATGTTGTTGTTGTTGTTTTGTTTTGTTTTTCGTCGTCCTTTTGTTTTTGTCTTTTACATGTTTTTCTTATGATTACGGGCATTAGTAATAACATAGTGTTTTTTTGTCATTTCGATTGTTTTCTTTTTCCTTTTTTCTGTACTTCTAATCACCAAATTTGTCAATAACACCTCATTTTGTCTTACAGAGTATGATTGTGTATGAAATACTTCATCAGATCTTGAGAATTGTTTTTAATATGCACTTTACTAAATCTCAAATGGCTCGAGAGCACTTCAGTTTGCTCTGCCTCCCACCCCTCAATCGCTGGGTGTGTTCTTGAACTCCACATTTAATTTTGTTTTTGAACTGGCCTTTTTGTTTTAATTTATCTTAGTCTCAATGTCTTCAGGAATTGCAAACATTCTGATATAAATTTTCTCATTATGCTCATTTTCAACATGAAAAGTAAGAACACTTGCAAATTTCTTGGGTGAAATTGCAATCTGTTGGGTGCTTGAGCTTCCACTCGGACAGAAATATTTCAAGATGAACAAATCATGTTTATAATATAATGATACAAATAGTCATAGCTTTAAAACAACTGCCAAAATACACAGATTTTTGCATTATTTTTTTTTTTAGAATTTTTTGGGGGAAGCAAGCACGTGATCATGGCATCGCTACTTCGATAACTGGATCCTAAAACAATTTCTAAGCACCCCATACTCCTCCCCTCCCCCCCCCCCCCTCATTTTTTAGCCATCGTATGAGTGCCTTAAAGAGGTACTGGACACATTATTTTTATTGCACTGGAATTTTTTCAAACTTCTCTTTTTTATCAAGTCTTATCACACTGAGATTTAAAAAAAAATCCCAACGTCAAAGGGGGTACAGATCCTTTCACAACACGTACATACGAAAAGAAGGAAATGTAGCTCAAAGGAATGTGAATGCAAAGAGAAGAGATATAGAGGTATTGAAGGATGTTATGTGTGTGTGTGTGTGTGAGAGAGAGAGCAATGTCGGGGGGGAGGGGGAGAGAGAGAGAGAGAGAGAGAGGGGGGGGGGGGAGAATAAAGGAGAATAATGACGCAATAGAGAAAGGAATGAGAGAAGAATGGAGAAGTCTAGAGGATGCAGGTATTCATCTAATCTAATTCTGTTTCTTTTCAAGACTGTTTTCTCTAAACAAAAGTTTAGCACTTTGGCAGCTTGAGCACTAGTTCTTTAAAAAGGTAAAGTAATAACTTAACCTCAATAGTGAATTCTTTAAAAAATGTGGGCAGTTTATAGTACCAATCTTTATTAAGGTAAACCAATGATCTTTAACATTAATAAACAATTCCCACACATAAATTCTCTAATAAACATGGGCAGGTTCAGTACCAATTCTTTATTAAAGTGAGGTAATACATTTAAACATTAATGAACAATTCCCACAAATGATTTATTTTACACACATGAACAGTTTGTATATCAACTCTTTAAAATATAATGAAACTTAAAATAAATTAATAATTTTCCACACATTAGGGGGGTAGTGGGGAAAATAGGTATATAAGTATTAAGGTCATTGATACCCCTTTCATGGACCATCATTTCTCTCATTCTTTCGGAAGCATCCACAAGTTGCAAAGACAAAGATTAGAGACACAATCATAAAGACTGAAACATATGTCGGCCGACGCATAAAAAAAAAAAACAAAAGACGAGGATTGAAATAAAAAAAAGCTGATGTTCGGAAGTGTAAAATATATCCCCCTCTCTAATGTACTCACTATATTATTATAAAAAGGGATATCTAATTTTACTCTAATTTATAAAATTTGATTTATAACTCCTTGCAAAGGACTCAAATTCTATAAAAACAAATTAGTTTTACTTAATTTAAATTAATTATAATTCATAATAAATTTTCTTTTAATTATAATGTCACAAACATATATATAGATTCATATGACAAAATCAAAAACCCAACAATATTTTAGAATTTTAAATTTTTATTTTAATGAGTTCCCCTCTTCTACATAATATAAAAACAAAAAAATAATAATCTTAAGAAACTAAATAAACATATCTATAAAGCAACATTATAAATTAAACCTACGCTATTAATTCTTATATAAATTCTATCTTATCAATTACATTTTTCTTTTTCTTTCCTTGTATTCCACGTCTTGCTTCCAACTACCAGATCTTTGTTCACACACCAGTTCTTGTTTGTTCACACACACACCAATCCTTGATTGTTAAAACACACCAGTTCTTGCTGTAATAGTCCCTTTTCTTGACTTGTCTTTCTTTACACAAAATTATCTTTTTCAGAATATGTATTTTTTTTTTTTAATCTCAGTTTATGAGACCGTTTTCTTTAGGATCTCTCAGAATAAGTATAACTTATTTCTTGCTTGTCACTTAGGACACAATTGCCTTTTCAATTTTTTTTGTTAATGATTTTTCATACTGAAGATTAGGAGATTTAAAATTTTATTTTGTTAATATTTGTTTCCTTTTGGTTTCTTCTGTTCGGGGCTAAATTTTTAATATAATTTTTCCTCTCCCGATTTTATCTCTACAGATGTACAATCTCCCGTCTTTCTTCTCGATCAATGTAATGTAAAGTGAAATAGGATGAACCTTAGATTTCACTGACTTATATAGGTCTAAGGCTAAGCTTGCCTTCATTCATACATTCTCGCCCTCTCACCAAGCCTTTCAGTCCCTCACTGCCCGTGAACTTCACTCACAGGAAGGAATCCAACATAGCATGATCTGTAAAGGTATAACAGATCAGCTACATTATAAGTGTTTGAGAAAATTGGCTTCTAAAAAGAGCCGCACCCTTAAGCAAGGAGACTGATGACAAAAAGGTTGTAACGGTGAAGAATCCCTGATAAATATTAATTCAAAGATCAGAAAGAATGATGGAAACGACAATTTCGACAGTGGGTTGAAAAGCACTACAGTACAGAAACATCAGCAGAAAAAAAAGTGGTTTAAGGAAAAAATGGAAGACCAGTCATAGCCATAGACAGAGCGTGAACATTAATGTGTGTTGAATAAAATGTAAATAAGGAAAGATATATTTAGAAAGATTTATAAAGACTTCAAAATCATGGACAGAGAGAAAGAGAGAGAGAGAGAGAGAGAGAGAGAGAGATGGGTATAGAGGAGGCAAAGAAGAGAGAGAGAGAGAGAGAGAGAGAGAGAGAGAGAGAGAGAGAGAGAGAGAGAGAGAGAGAGAGAGAGAGAGAGAGAGAGAGAGAGAGAGAGAGAGAGAGAGAGAGAGAGAGAGAGAGAGAGAGAGAGAAATAGAGGGAGACAGAAGGAAGAAAGTGTGGAAGAATCAGGAACAGAAGAAAGAAATAGCGACACACCGTTAGGGAGAGAAAGAGTAATAAAATATCATGGACACATCTATAATACACAAAAAAAAATTGTTTTGAAAAAGACAAAGAGTGGCAAAGAAATGTGAGATAGAGGTAGAGATAGAGATAGATCGATAAATAGATAGATAGATAGATAGAGAGAGAGAGAGAGAGAGAGAGAGAGAGAGAGAGAGAGAGACAGACAGACAGACAGACAGACAGACAGACAGAGAGACTGACATAGACAAAGAGAAAGAGAGAGGTGGATAAAGAGGGGCAAAGAGAAAGAGAGAGAGAGAGAGAGAGAGAGAGAGAGAGAGAGAGAGAGAGAGAGAGCGTGGAAGGGAAATAACTTGGGAAAAGAAAAGAAATAGGGACACAAAGGTACAAAATAATAGTTATTTAATTACAGACATAGAGATAGAGAGAGTGAGAGAGAGAGTGTGTGAGGCAGAGGTGTACAGAAGGAGAGATAGTTTGGAAGAGGAACAATCAGGAAGAGAAAAAAGAAATAGGGATACACTGTTAGAGAGAGAAAAAAGGTGATAAAGGCCCATGGACACATCTATTTAAAAAATGTTTAGAAAAGGAAAGAAGAGAGACAAAAAAAAAAAAAAACAGAGAGGGAGAGAGAAGGAGCGAGAGAGAGAGAGAGAGAGAGAGAGAGACAGAGAGAGAGACAGAGAGAGAGAGAGAGAGAGAGACAGAGAGACAGAGACAGAAGGGATGAAAAATGAACTACCAGAAAGAGATGGAAGAAATAGCGACACACAGTTTCAGAGCTAGAATGAGTAATAAATGATTTAGAAACGGACACAAATAAAAAACAAATTTATTAAAAAATAACAGAAGAGTCACAAAGAAGAGAGAGAGAGAGAGAGAGAGAGAGAGAGAGAGAGAGAGAGACACACACACACACACACAGACAGAGACAGAGACACACACAGAGACAGAGACAGACAGACAGACAGACACATAGAAGGGATGAAAGATAAACTACTAGAAAAAGATGGAAGAAATAGCGAACCACAGTTAGAGAGCTAGAATGAGTAATAAATGATTTAGAAATGAACACAAATAAAAAAACAAATGTATTAAAAGATAACAGAAGAATCGCAAAGAAGAGAGAAATAGAGAGAGAGAGAGAGAGAGAGAGAGAGAGAGAGAGAGAGAGAGAGAGAGAGAGAGAGAGAGAGAGAGAGAGAGAGAGAGAGAGAGAGATTCAAAGGGAAATAAGCTGAAAAAAAAAAAGAAATAGGGACACACAGGTATGCAGAAGAGTGAGTTATATACAGATTTAGAGAGAGAGATGGAGAGAGAGAGAGAGAGAGAGAGAGAGAGAGAGCTTCAAAGGGAAATAAGCTGAAAAAAAAAAGAAATAGGGACACACAGGTATGCAGAAGAGTGAGTTATATACAGATTTAGAGAGAGAGAGAGAGAGAGAGAGAGAGAGAGAGAGAGAGAGAGAGAGAGAGAGAGAGCTTCAAAGGGAAATAAGCTGAAAAAAAAAAGAAATAGGGACACACAGGTATGCAGAAGAGTGAGTTATATACAGATTTAGAGAGAGAGATGGAGAGAGAGAGAGAGAGAGAGAGAGAGAGAGAGAGAGAGAATGAAAGAGAGAGTGGAAGATGAAATAGAAGAAAAAAAAATAGTCCCACACACCAAGATAGAAATTGTTAGTAATAAACTGATATAGACAGAGACGGAAAGATTTAAAAAGGTATATATACTGAAAATGAGAGAAAAGAGGCAAAGAAAAAAGAGAGTGAGAAACACAAATTGAGGAAAAGACAGAAAGAGTTAAAGTGTTAAAGAGGAGAACCAGGAAGAGTAGAAAGAAATAGCCTAAAGAATTAATCATTTAGTAAGCGTATGAACTCTTTAAAATTCGTTTGAAATGCACAAATATATTAAAAAATTAAAAAGAAATGTTTCGAAAATGAGAAAATAGAGGCAAACAAAAGTGACATAGAAAAGAGAAAGACAAAGAAAGAGAGAGACAGAGAGAGACAGAGAGAGACAGAGAGAGAGAGAGACAGACAGACAGACAGACAGACAGACAGACAGACAGAGACAGAGACAGAGGCAGAGGCAGAGACAGAGACAGAGAGAGACAGAGACAGACAGACAGATAGACAGAGAGAGAGAGACAGAGACAGACAGAGACAGAGAGAGGGGGGAGGGAGGGAAAGAGAAAGAGAGAGGGAGAGGAGGGAGGGAAAGAGAAAGAGAGAGAGAGAGAGAGAGAGAGAGAGAGAGAGAGAGAGAGAGAGAGAGAGAGAGAGGATGAAAGATGAAGAACCAGAAAGAGATGGAAGAAATAGCGACACACAGTTACAGAGGCAGATTTATTAATAGGCTGGTTTAAAAAAAAAGATGAAAATATATTAAAAAGAGAGAAGGAAGGGGCGTAAAGAAGAGAGAAAGATATATATAACTTTGGCCATTCTCTCTCTCTCTCTCTCTCTCTCTCTCTCTCTCTCTCTCTCTCTCTCTCTCTCTCTCTCTCTCTTCCCTCTCTAATATATACATACATATATATATATATATATATATATATATATATATATATATATATATATATATATATATATCTTTTTTCTGTGCATCGCTTCGCCCACTAAAAACATATTTTAAGGTAAATATATTTTTCTTTTATCCGTTTCTATGTAAAATAAATTACCTTCCACTCTAAGTGTTATCTCACCTTCTTTCTTCTTTTTCTGATCTTTCTCTTCCAGTCTCTCTTCCAGTCTCTCTCTCTCTCTCTCTCTCTCTCTCTCTCTCTCTCTCTCTCTCTCTCTTTTTTCTCTCTCTCTCCTTATCCCTCTTCATCTTTCGCCCTCTTTCTCCTTGCCTCTCTTTTCTCACTTTCAATATAGATTTCTCTTTATTTTTGTGTCTGTATCATTTTATTCCTCACTCTTTATTTCTAATTATATGTCGCTTTTCTTTCTTATCTTTTGATTGTTCCTCTTTTACTCTTCCGCTTTTTCTCTCAATCTCTCTCATACTCTGTTTTTTATTTGCTACTCTTCTACCAATTTCGGTACATCGTTTTAAACTTTTACGTCTCTGTCTTCTTCATAATTACTCAATCTTTCTTTATACCTATGTGTCACTATTTCTTTTTCCTCTCTCTAGTTCTCAGTCTTCCTCTCTCTCTCTCTCTCTCTCTCTCTCTCTCTCTCTCTCTCTCTCTCTCTCTCTCTCTCTCTCTCTCTCTCTCTCTATCTATCTATCTATCTATCTATCTATTGCTCTTTCTTTCTTCTTTGCCGCTGTTGTCTAACTTCTGATATATTTTTGATTTCTTTTGTCTTTTTCTTGGTCAATACATTACCTTTCTCTATATGTGTCACTATTTCTTTCTACTCTTTCTTTTTCTTCGTGTTCACTCTCTCTCCTTCTCTCACTCTCTCTACATCTCTCTCTCTCTTTCTCTGTCTCTCTCTGTCTCTCTCTTAATCTCTGTCAGTCTACCTGTCTGTCTCTTTCTCTCTCTATGTGCAACATCGGTCCAATCAAGTACGGCTTACCTTAAAGATGATACATACCATGGTTGTCTTTCTTTGTGCAACAATATGTCTCTGTCTCTATCTATCTATCTATCTATCTATCTATCTATCTATCTATCTATCTATCTATCTATCTATCTATATATTGTTCTATCTGTCTCTTTAATTTTTTTCTCAATCTACCTACGATAACTTAAGAACGGCATATCTTGTGGATTCTGTTTGACTGTGCAACAGTCTACCTGGGCTTCTATCTTAGAAAGGAGTAAAATTTGTAAGAGGATAGACGGAGAGGTGGAGATAGAGAGAGTTAGAGAGAGAGAAAGGGAGGGAGAGAGAGAGAGAGGAACAGAGAGGAATAGAGAGGAGCTGACAGTAGAGATCGACCAAGGGAAAAATACATAAGAAATGCAAGCACCACCTGTCTAATCACCGTAACAGGGTGCAGCACTAGGGACAATAATATCAATAGCAACAGTTATAACTTCAACAACAACAACAGCAACAACAACAACAGCAGCAGCAGGAGCAGCAACGCCCCTAAAGTGGAGGTGGCTGGTCCGTTAGAAGATTGGTAATCTATGTAGTTTCATCCCTAAAACCATATTAACCAGGGCTTAAGAACTTAGGACCAACCTACAACATATAGTCTCTATCAAATTGTTTATAATCTTGGGAAGAAATGGAAAACAAAACAGAAACACAGGAAACGTTACGAATGAAAAAAAAACAAACAAAAATCAACAGTTGGAAAACAAAACAGAAACACAGGAAACGTTACGAATGAAAAAAACAAACAAAAATCAACAGCTAACAACGGGATCTTTAGAATTCTGATAAGACAGCAATGAAAATGCACGCGAAAAAAGCATAAACAACAAGAACAACGACAACAACAAAACTATAAAAAAAAAATCAAAGACAAATGAATCTCGAACTCTTTAATAGTCTTCGCTTCTTAAATTATTTCAAAACAAAATTACTGCTTTTGTGTAGATAAAATTTTTATCTTGCCCATACCTTCTCTTTCTCTCTCTCTCTCTCTCTCTCTCTCTCTCTCTCTCTCTCTCTCTCTCTCTCTCTCTCTCTCTCTCTGTGTGTGTGTATGTGTGTGGGTCTCTCTCTGTGTCTCTCTGTCTGTGTGTGTGTGTGTGTATATATATATATATAAAAAGAGAGTGGAAAATGAAAAAAATGAAAGAGAACAAAGGAAGTAAGAATTGCAGTTAGAGAGAAAAGTAATGTATTGACAAAGACACTAACAAAAGAAAAAAAATGGTTATCATAAGTGGTGGAAAAGACGCAAAGAGAATAGAAGAATCAAAAGGCAGAGCGAGAGAGAGAGAGAGAGAGAGAGAGAGAGAGAGAGAGAGAGAGAGAGAGAGAGAGAGAGAGAGAGAGTTAAAGAATAAGAACGAGAGAGAGAGAGAACAAAGAAATAGCGAAACACGGATAGAGCGAAAAAAATCATAATGTGCTGACATAAATAGAGACATAAAGATGTAAATATATCGAAAGTGACAGAAGCGAGCCAAAGAGGAAAAAGACAGAGACAGAGAGGGGTGTACACAGAAAGAGACTGTCCGAAAGAGAAAACAGAGAGAGAGTGTTTAAGAGGAAGAAGGGGAAAGAAAGGAAAAAGGAACAGAGAGAGAGAGAGAGAGAGAGAGAGAGAGAGAGAGAGAGAGAGAGAGAGAGAGAGAGAGAGAGAGGAAGAGGAAGAACCAGATAGGGAAGAAAGAAATAGCGACACATTGAAAGAAATAAACTGATATAGCCAGGTTAAACAAATTAAAACAAAAGTATAGAGAGAGAGGCAAAGAAAAAATAAGATCGAAGAGAGAGAGAGAGAGAGAGAGAGAGAGAGAGAGAGAGAGAGAGAGAGAGAGAGAGAGAGAGAGAGAATGGAAGGGAAAAAAGAAAGCGAGACATACAAAACAGAAAGGTAATAGACGAAAAGAAAAAAGAAAGACTAAAAAGCCAGAGAGAGAGACAGACAGACAGAGAAAAAAGAAATGGTGAAACACAGTTAGAGAGAGAATCAGTGATATTGTCATAGACAGAGACATAAAGATGTAAGAAAATTTCAAAAGTAAGGGAAGTTAGTCAAAGAAGAAAAAAAAAGAGACAGAAAGAGAGAGACAAAGTTGTTGAATGGACATATATATATATATATATATATATATATATATATATATATATATATATCAAACAAATTTAACATAAATAAATTGTTCGAGCAAAGTAATTCGTATTATGTACCTCAGTTGTAGCCACTAGGGTGGTAGTGGGGAAAAGAGGTATATAAGTATTAATTTGTTAAGTTCATTGATACCCCTTTCATGGAACATCATTTCTCTCATTCTTTCGGAAGCATCCACATGTTGCGAAGAAAAAAAATTAGAGACACAATCATAAACACTGAAACACATGTCGGCCGACGCATAAGAAAACAAAAGAAGAGCATTGAAATAATAAAAAAAAAACTAATTTCGGAAGGCATCCAACATAGCATAATGTGTAAAGATATAACAGATTAGCTACCTTGTAAGGTTTTACGAGTAAAACTGGGTTCCAAAAAGAGTGGGAAGGAGACTGATGACAAAAATGTAACGGTGAAGGATCGCTGGTAAATATTAATTCAAAGATCAGAAAGATTGATAGGAACGATTAATTTGGGCAGAGAGGAGAAAAGCACGGAAATACAGAAACATCAGCAGAAAAAAGAAGTGGTTTAAAGAAAAACGGAAGACCCTGGGTGGGCAGAGCGTGTACATCGATGTGTGTTCAATAAAGAATTAGAACTAGAAATAACATGTAAAAGAGGAAAGATTTATTCAGATGGATTTATAAAGAAGTCAGAATCATTGAGAATGAGAGAAAGAGAAAGAGAGAGAGAGAGAGAGAGAGAGAGAGAGAGAGAGAGAGAGAGAGAGAGAGAGAGAGAGAGAGATGGTTGGGGTGGGGGGCAAAGAACGAGAGAGAAAAACAGACGGACATAGCGGCACACAGTTAGAGAGAAATACAGAGTAATCAACTGCCATAGACACTTCTATTATAAACAAAAAATTTATTCATAAATGACAGGAAAGAGGCAAAGAAAAAAAGGTAGTGAAAGAGAAAGAGCGAGCAAGAGAGAGAGAGAATGGAAGAGGAAGAACCGAAAAGAGATGGAAGAAAAAGCGACACAGTTACCCAGGAAGACTGAGTAATATTCTGATTTAGAAAAGGACCAACAAAAATTATTCGAAAATGAAATAAGCATCGTAAAGAAGAGAAAAAGGAGAGAGATCGAATGAGCAAGAGAGAGAGGGAGGGGGGGGGGGAGAAAGGCAGAGAGAGAGAGATAGAGATAGAGAGAGAGAGAGAGAGAGAGAGAGAGAGAGAGAGAGAGAGAGAAAGGGAAATAACTAGAAAAAAAAAAGAATTAGGGACACAGAGGTATAGAGAAAGACTGGGTTATATATAGACAAAGACAGAAAAGAGAGAGAGAGAGAGAGAGAGAGAGAGAGACAGAGAGAGAGAGAGAGAGAGAGAGAGAGAGAGAGAGAGTAGAAGAGGAAGAACCAGAAATAAAAGAAAGAAATAGCTCCTCATGCTGAGATAAAATAGTGAGTATTAAATTGACATAGACAGAGACGGAAAGATAAAAGAAATATATCGAAAGTGAGAGAAAAGAGGTAAAGAAAAAAGAAAGTGAGATAGAAGAACTAAGAGAGAGAGAGAGAGAGAGAGAGAGAGAGAGAGAGAGAGAGAGAGAGAGAGAGAAATATAGAAAGAGAGCTAGTGTGGATAACCAGGAAGAGTAGAAAATAATAGCCTCATGAAGTTATCACTCAATAAGCGCATGAACTCTGTTAATTACCTGTAGGAAAAGTAAATGTTGAATTACAAAATGAACGACAACTCATGTATAATAATTAGTAAAATAAAAAACCATACACAAGCGTCTTTTTCCTATTCCTGCGTCGTAAATTGTATTAAAATATTAATAGCTGTTGAATGCGCATAGATCATTTAATTCAAGTAGAAAAATTATGAAACAAATGTAGCAAAAAGATTTCAATAATTTTCCTATACAAAGGCAATAAAGTTTTCGAGTAAAATGATTATATATAATTTTATATACCCAACCCACACCTTTGAAACTTTGCAGGCGTCCACAGTATTCATGTTAGCAGGTTCTAATTCATAAATAAATCTACAAAACTGCTTTCCTCGATTTTTCCAAAATGTTTTGTTTCATCAACATAAGCTAACTTACGATCACCAATTTCGCGCGCCATTTTGTCATTCTTTGACAACGGAAGTCTTTATCAATCGACTTGAAGTGTAGATCTAGGTTTAAATAATATTGTGGCTAAGGAATCTCACAAGACAGCGCATTTTTATGCACTTAAGGCGAAAACTTATAGCTTTCTAATTTTTTAAGCGTTTAAAAGGATTAAAAAGAAACAGACTGGGAAAGAATAGAATATTTAGTTGATTTCCTTCATTCCAAAAGGAATTAAGTTCTATATCTAAATTTTGTGTTTAGAATTAGAATTGCCGAGATACCTAAATTCTAGGTAAATATTGATAGGTGGAGGCATATAGTTTTATCTGGATCATGCAAGTAAAAGGAGAGATGTCAAGACCATCTATAAGCCTCTTCAAATACATACGTGAATTAGAGAAGATGGGTATTTAATAATCTCTCCATGGTGAACATTTTATTTCCCTTCTAACTGTAACAGTAATTAAAAGACAATAGACATCCAAATGCGTGATGAATTGTGCAAAGGGGAAACAAACAAAAATTTAAAAAAATATTTTTCCAAACACTGGTTGCTGATATATTATTGCATCTTGATACTCAGCAGATTTAAGAGAGAGAGAATGAGAGAGAGAGAGAGAGAGAGAGAGAGAGAGAGAGAGAGAGAGGGAGGGAGGGAGGGAAAGGTAGATAGATAGGTAGATAAATAGCGCGGGAGAGAATGAGAGAGAAAGAGATAGATAGATAGATAGATAGATAGATAGCGAGAGAGAGAGAGAGAGAGAGAAAGATACATAAATAGATAGAGAGAGGGCGAATGAGAGAGAGAGAGAGAGAGAGAGAGAGAGAGAGAGAGAGAGAGAGAGAGAGAGAGAGAGAGAGAGATTTATGAGATGAATAGGAGTGATGTTAAACTGTACCTTCCGCTGAAATCCTTAGGGGAAAAAAGTGAAAGGAAAAAAACCTGCAAAACTAATAATGCCGTTACAGCAGTTCATGTGATTTTGGGGTCACTTTCGGATAACTTTGTAGGCCTATCGAATGTGATAGTTCTATTATGAACACGGCTTGATTTGTTGATGGATCTACATTTTTGAACACCACCTTAGAGAGTTATAAACAAAAAAAAAGGTTAGGGTCGATGTGTCTAGGTACAAAATATTCTCCTAATGGTTTCTTTTATTATCCGAACATTGATCTAGATCTATAAGTACAATATCTAGACTTTCTCTGTCTTCCTAAGAAAAGATGACCAATAAGTATAATCTTTTAAGGATATGTTGATTAGAAAAATAGGTTGATCTAATGCTTCCGATTAGGCCTGGAAATATTCGCGCATTGCTCCGGTCTTTTGAAAAAGGGCC
>JAWDGP010003316.1:460000-485000 GCA_033675545.1 Elysia crispata | reverse complement strand
GATGGTGTTTACCTCTCTGATTAGTCTGCTAGTTTTCCTTGGTTTCTACGAATGTAAACTTTTCTTGATTAGGAGACGTTCTGTTGACTTCCTCCACTATCAAAATCTACGTGCGCTCACCCAGATTGGGTTTCCTTTAAAACACACTGTATTAAAGTCTGTTGACTCTCTTCGCTCTCCTTCACCACAAAAGTGCGTCCTGCCCCCTCTTCAACTGGACGATCCCCTAATGATGTCCTTTGTGCGGAACCAACGGGCCATTAAGTGCCCTTTCGCGACTTCAGAGTGGGTTCACGTCCAGAACGGGACGCTGGTTTACTCAAAGGAGGCCCTCGCCAGTGTTGGACAGTTTATGTGTGACGTATCCCCGCTTCTTCGCCGGCCAAAGGACGATAACGTTGTGCAATGGGGAAAGACGATACACAACTTTTCCAGCGGCACGAAGCTCGTCTCGGATTTCTTCAAAGTTGAGTGTCGTCTGCTGAACCGCCTTGCAAAACCTACGCCTCGAGTCCCACCTGAAGCGCCTGCTGCTGAAGTGAGAGGAAGACCCAGAGCCTCGGTCGGGCCGCCGGTTAATTCCTTCTACGACTACACCGATATCCTCATGGGCGTGTCTCCGGGGAACGAAGCCGTGTGGTCGCGGCTACGAGACACGAAGCCCAATGCTAACGGGCTGAGCGGCCTGTCTGTCCTCATGCTGGGCTTCGACTCTATGTCCAGGATGTCCTGGCTGCGCCGCATGAAGTCCTCCAGAGAGTACCTCGTGAACCGACTCAGAGGGATCGAGCTGGAGGGCTACAACATCATGGGGGATGGTACACCAGCTGCACTGATTCCGATCCTCACCGGTAAGTACTTCGGTGATCTTCGAAATGCGTTGAGCCCAAATGCTGCTCTTTCAAAACCAGGTGTTTACACAAGTGACACAAATCCTCAACCTGTTTCTGTTTCTCCATGGTTTTCCAGGGCGCCACGAGACTGAGTTACCGGAGTCGAGGCGTCACCACAGACGCGCCAAACCTGTTGACGGCTATCCCTGGATTTGGAAAGATTTTGCCAAGGTCGGCTACGTGACCTCTTGGGCGGATTCTGTCGTAACCATAGCGCCTTTTAACTACAGGTCTATGGAGTTTTTTTATGTCACCAACTTCCGGAAACTTTATTGATTTTAATTTTATTGAGATCAGCTTATCGATGAAATTCAATACAAATAGAATTAGATTTTAATTTTATCGAGATCAACCTATCGAGGAATGTAATAATTTAGGAAAGCGTGGCTTAAACCGCTGTGGAAAAATTCGCTTTTATCAATATTTAGTTTTATCGAGATTAGCCTGTTGGTGAAATGAAATTCTCTCCTCTATATTTATTCACAAACAATTTTTTGCGATATGTCCTATGATCGTGACAAGGAACAAAACAAATATTTTTTGGTTGTAATTTTATGCTTGTGATCTACATTTTTTTACTCGTTATTTAACAAATTCCGTGTAATAATATAAATGATTCAGCCGATGAAGAATCCCAAAACAATTTTTTTTTGTGGTCATGGAATCATTTTGCGGATAAAAACCTAAATTAAGTCTCAGAGGGCTTCTATGAAATCTTTGATTGGGTTTAATTTTCTGATCAAGATTAAATATGAACTGCAAAGGCTAAAAAATATAATAACCTACTGATCGCAAGCCAATTTTCAGAAAATAAGGTACAAGAACAACAAAAAGATATTTTATTCTGATGTAGACATTTTAACACTTTGCGCAGTTCTCTATAAAATGGAGGCAATGAAATTTGAATAAACGCTTTCTTTGAGACACTGAGGTTTTGTTTCAAAGATTAAGAAAAAGAAAGAACGTCCAGATTTTACCTCTACCTGTGGACTGGATTTATGGTGAAATACAATCAATCAATCAATCAATCAATCAATCAATCTATTAATCAATCAGCCAATCAGTTACTCCTGGCCATCAGTTTACTACTTGCCGCTCTGTACAACTCTTGGATCCTCCAGGTTACTCGGCTTTAGAGATCCACCGACTGACTACTATGCGCGGCCCTATTACCTGGCAATGGGAAAGGACGCCAGGGATCTAAAGCACGCTCCAGACTGTCGGTCCGCTACCCCGAAGCATCGGGACTGGTTAAACTGGGTCAAGGACATTTTCCACATGTACCGCGACCACCCGAAGTTCATGATGCACTTCTACGCCACACTCAGCCACGATGACAACAATAAGATCAGCATTGTGAGTTCTGGCTATTTCACGTAAAATTGAACATTTCTGATTTACAATTTTTGTTCTTCCTCTCCCATACCATTCTCACCATAACGACAGCAGTCGATTGACACAATGCATAAAGGGAAGCATGTGACCTAGATACGGGTTACTTAAAACTTCTTTGAAAACGTTGGTCGTTCATTGGCCCCCTTTGGTCTAGAGTGAAGCTGTACCCAGACGCTGGCGCCGATTCCCTCTTTCTCAACCTCAGAAGTGTGTTTCAGGAAGATCTGTAACAGTTGTACGATTTTTATTACTAATCCATATGCGGTGTTATTTATCTACAACTGTCGCCTTATTCGTTTGCAAACGTTTGATTTGTATAAAAAAAAATTCTGATTCTCTTTAGAAATATATCCCTGAAACTATTTTATATAGACTACTGACTATTTTCTCTGGTGTGCTGTCACTTTTTTTCATTTTGAGCCCCGTTCTCGCAAACTCCCTATCATCAAAGAGAAGAGGACGCGGGGAAGGACTAGGAGAAGCATGGCAGTAGACCGAGATAGGAAAAGAGTGAGGAAAAGGGGCGGGGGAGGTATAAATGAAAACAGAAGAGGTAAAAGCAAGACGGACGTGTAAGAGAAATTGAGGTTGCTGGATTTGGTCTTCTAAAAATGCGAGTTAACCAAGACCTGTGAGTGCAGTTATCAACAGACTTATGATACTATAAACTGCTACTAAGTCATGAGTCACATTTATGTACATGAGATATTATGTAACCAAGAGGCAACGAGCACCCAGTTGTTGAATTTCAGAAAAATTTCTCATGAGTTGGATTCCTTATGTAGGAAATCGATATTACAGATAGTATTTTTACGATTATAAGATTTATAAAGGTGACCAGCTCGACAAGAAATTATCAGCTTCAGGAAAAATTTAGAGTTCAATTCGTATTTCATTATTCTTTATTTATTTTTTAAGTTTAATAATTCTAGAAGTTATCAAGATAGATTAATTTTCCCCTTTTTATACAAACTTACATTTTTCTTTCTCCTGAAGGCGGATGAAGACCTCAAGTCGTTCCTTGAGGCCATGGAGTCACACGGCTACTTGAACTCCACCATTTTAGTTCTGTTCGGAGATCACGGCGCACGTTACGACAAATTGAGAGCAACTTGGGCCGGTAGGCTTGAAGAGCGCCTTCCCTACATGACGTTTCGCTTCCCTCCTTGGTTTGAGGGGAAATACCCAGACTTGATGCGTAACTTTCGAACGAATGTTGGTCGCCTCACCACCCCCATGGACATCCACGAAACTCTGCATGACGTCATCAAATTTGACGGAGCAGGCAAAGGAGATATAAATAACCGCGGCATTTCTCTCTTTAAGGAGATTCCGCTGGATCGAGAGTGCAGGCATGCAGACATTAGGAACCACTGGTGCGCATGCCTAGATTGGAAACAGATCGAGAAACCGGAGACGGACGCAGACGCCAATCGTGCCTTACAGACAGCCTTGAGTTTTATAAATAACCTGACGGAGCCTCATCGTGGTCTGTGCGCACGACTAGAGGTCGAGAGAGTTAGCAGCGTACTAGTCCTGCAGGCAAAAGAAGATTTTCTGAAGTATAGCAAAACTCTCGGCGAAGTTGGACGCATCACCTTTCTGCATCCCTCTCCACAAACGAATCTCATAGAGTCCCTGGTTCTCTACCAAATGACTTTTATGACCAAGCCGGGCAAAGGCCTTTTCGAGGTCACAATTACGCACAAGGGCAAATCTTTATGGAGAACGTCCGAGAAAGATATCAGTAGAATCAACAAGTACGGCGATGCGCCATCTTGCATACTCAACATCAACAGACAGTTACGCCAGTACTGCTACTGTAACTCTCTAGTGGGAAGGTCCTAGCAGTCGGAATATTCGACAAATTCGACGACTTCAGAACATGTCCATCTAGTGTTTTGAGATGAACTCTCCGTTTCTTTCATAATTATGTCTATATTAAGTTACTCACCATTTAGATTAGTTCATTTCATCCTGAAAAGCTCGTTTACTTAAAACTCGGTTGTTGTTGTTGTTGTTGTTGTTTTTAATTATTTTTAAATTTCAAATCTGCTAATTTTTCTTCATAGTCGTTTTACATCCCGGTTTTCTTTTTCTTCAGGCTAACCTCTCAAGCTACTTGCACCTTTGTCAAATATAGAGCTTCTTCTTCTTCATGTTCTTCTTCTTCTTCTTCTTCTTCTTCTTCTTCTTCTTCTTCTTCTTCTTCTTCTTCTTCTTCTTCTTCTTCTTCTTCTTCTTCTTCTTCTTCTTCTTCTTCTTCTTCTTTGCGTTTCCGGTCATATCAAAATTCCAGCCTCCTCAAGGAAGCTGCTGGTGTGTTCAAGGCTGACTAGAGAACCCCAAAGTTTGTCGAACTCTTCCCAAGATCAAAGGGTATAAAAGCTCAACTTTTCATCACTACTCAATCTTCTAATACTGTCGGAAGTCTTCTTGCCTCATTCTTTATTTTTCACATTGTAAAACTTCACAGAACCAGACAAAACTCCATGGAGCAAATTATTAATAGCCAAAATACGGTTTTTTAATTATTATTATTATGGGGTGTGTCAAGTCGTTATTTCTTTCAGATATTATAAAATTAATTCTGTCCGCCTTAATACATGATGTATGTTTGAAATAAAGTTTTATTCTTTTGTTATATTAAGAGAATAATTTCGTCATAAAACAAGATTCGTAAGTATGTTCAACAATCTCGTTCATTGACAGGTACTCTTTTTAAGATATTTCTTTTTGACATAATTATACCCTCATAATGTTTTTCATGTTTTTTTTTAGAAAATTAAGTAATTTATTG
Source organism: Elysia crispata (assembly GCA_033675545.1). Classification (NCBI taxonomy): domain Eukaryota; kingdom Metazoa; phylum Mollusca; class Gastropoda; family Plakobranchidae; genus Elysia; species Elysia crispata. The sequence continues at coordinate 479,912 of JAWDGP010003316.1, read as the reverse complement.
ACGAATTTGAGGATGGAAATATTGTCATGAGAACTCGACAAAGATTTTTAATTTTTGCAGTTTCCTTTATAGTTACGACACTTTCTTACGGCATAAGTCCTGTTTTGTTTATATACTGACCGAGAAATCTTGAAAAGAGGCAGTCAAAACTCTAAAGAGACCGACCTAAAAGGTGATAAAAACATGCTAAGTCACGTAATTATATACCTTTCCAAATCTACTGAAAGATCCATTGAAACGCATTTTAAGAAATGAAGAATTTCCTCACAAGTACCGAAATCCTCAGAGCCATGCTGGAGTTAAAGCTTCGATATATAATGGAGCTGGGCAAAAAAATGAGGACCATCTAACCGAACATTTTAGATCGCCTAGGAACGTCAAATTTGGCATAAAGTTGTAAAATGCCCAGAAGATTCGAGCGGTAATATTATTTTACACCAAAATAGTTTTTTTTTTTTTTTTTTGAAAAAATTAAAGGCAAAAATATGATCATTGTTTTCTCAAAAAAAAAACAAAAAAAAAAAAAGGCGAATGTGCTAACTTCTCCCTGTAAGCGTAGCCAAATAGAGATGGCAGGAAGTAAACTATAAGCACGCATACGATGTTGGTGGTAGGGCTAGGGTTATCGGCACGGATCGGCACGCTGCGACACTCAAGGTACATCGAGTAGATTCGCGGATCGCGATACTATGCCGTGCCGTGCCGTGGTATCCGTGCTAGCTTCTCAACGGCACATGCGTACCGTCGACCTCAAACTGATTTTATACATAAAAATAACATCGTGCGCGGCGTGCATACAAATAGGCGACATTTTTTTGTTTGTTATAGACCTTCCCGCCAGACATCACTCAGCAGGCAGCACGACTCTCTGGCGGCGAGGGTCAGCCCTGTGTAAGGGAAATCTAGGGGAGGGGGAAGGTGGAGAGGGAGAGGAAGGAGTAGGATGCAGGAATGAAATGATAACAAAAAACATCAACAGGTGAAAGAAGACAGCCCTCACAGAATTAGACCGCAATCAATGAGAGGTTTGTTTTATGCACCCTACACCGGTCTCTTCATTCTTCTCTGCTCTGGTGCATTAGAATCATCCTCTCTTTTTTGTTTTGTATTTACTTATTACATTGCTGTCCCGAAGGTTTATTGTACTTTAAAATAACGACTTGGTACTCTTTCAATGAAATCGCTTTCTGTTCATTGAATAATCATTTTTCCTTCTGTTGGTATTTTTGTTTAGTGAGCAGAATTTAGTTGCTGCTGCTCTTACATAGTTCTCTCAATTTTTATACTTAATAAATTTCAGTTGCAGCAGCACGCTCAGGTTATAATCTTTATTAGTGTAACTAAAATAATAACAGATTCATGTTACTGTTATGTGTTATTCGTAAATACATAAACTATTGTTTCGCATAATCTCTGTTTTTATGTCTCTGTTTTAATTCCGTAAATTATACAGTTTTGACTTAATTCAGTCTATTTTTAAATTAGGTTTTAATTGTGGTATTAAAAAGTTCTTTTGTTACCGCTTTATAAAGGCCCAACCCTGCTCATTAAGCCACAGGCCAGCTTTTTCCCCTTTACACTCTGCAGCTGAAGTCTAATCTATATTTTTAGAGATGACCGACACTACACCTAAGGATGTGTGTGATACTGTAGACTGTGGACTAGCGGCATGTGTGTATGTCTGTGTGTTTACAAAGTGCCGGGAAGTGTTAGGGGTGTGCCGTTTCATTTGCAACTCGATCACTCGAGAGAGGTCACCTGCATTCAGTGCCGAGTCCCTAGTTTTAACTTGAGGCCCTCGGATCGGGATGTGTCGCGGCACCCTGAGCCACGGGACCCGATACTCGACGGGTAATAAATTATTGAGTAGACCCAGCACTACCTGTCACCCTGTCTCTATATATAACTTTTCAGGTAAGTTGACTAAAAAGTAATTGATAAAAAAGGACAAAAAAAAAAGTTAATTCTTTATTGCACTGTAAGCTGTATCAGATTTTAAAACACAGCAAAACAAACCTACGAATTTTGATATACAGCAAAACGAGAACAGATTAAAAAAAAAAAACAAATAGAATTTTTTTCTGACAGATACAGCTTATTGTTTTTAAGATCTAACGCCACTGTTTATTCCAGCACTGATTTCACTTTGATACCCGTTGTTGAATGTATTGATATTGTTATCTTTGTTTTTTTACTATATGAAAATCAATGGAAATTATCGTAATTACATATTTTTTTTATTATTGTTCTTATTTTTGTTGGCATTCTTATTACTATTGTTAATGTTGTTGTTGTTCTTGTTGTTGCTATTGTTGTTATACATCATCATCATCATCATCATCATCCTCTTTTTGATTAATTTTATCATTCTTATTAACATCGCCATTATTACTAGCAGTATTATAAACGGGCCCACTATTATCATCATGCTTTGTGTTAACCATTTTTACTATACAGCTTTACATATTCTTTTTTCCCTTATTACATCGATATAAAAAGGCTTCAGCTGGACAATTCGAAGTAATTTTCATAAATCCGTAATACGCAAGAGTTATTCTCGTCACTCCTTAGTGGTAAAAACGTAAAACATAAATAAATGATCTTTTGAATTCCCTTGACTCAATACTTTACTCTCACATGTAGTCGGGAATATCCCAGCTTGGACTCCCTGTCGAAGCCTATTTCTATGGTGGAATATACATTCTGGCCGTATTTGGTCTGGGTCTCAGCTATGTCGTTGGGTCCTTCACCATTGTCCCGCTGATGTACCCTCTCCACATCACAAGTGTTTACAAATATTTGAAGCTCAGGTGAATTAATTATAGGAAGAAGGATAACATGTGGCTGTTTTGAAAGATTTTAAAATTGCCAATAACGACAAATTTGTGTCTTTTGCTGCCTGTCTGTCTCAATCTCTCTCTCACTCTCTCTCTCTTTTTTTTAACAGTTTTAGGGGAAGAATATATTAATAGTAGAAGGAATAGATTTACTAGTAGGTTTAACAGTATTAGTAATAGGGATAGTATTCTTCTTCTCCTTCTTCTTCTTCTTCTTCTTCTTCTTCTTCTTCTTCTTCTTCTTCTTCTTCTTCTTCTTCTTCTTCTTCTTCTTCTTCTTCTTCTTCTTCTTCTTCTTCTTCTTCTTCTTCTTCTTCTTCTTCTTCTTCTTCTTCTTCTTCTTCTTCTTCTTCTTCCTCTATTACTATTATTATTATTATTATTATTATTATTATTATTATTATTATTATTATTATTATTATTAATATTATTATTATGATTATTATTATTATTATCATTATTATTATTATTATTATTATTATTCTTCTTCTTCTTCTTCTTCTTCTTCTTCTTCTCCTTCTTCTTCTTCTTCTTCTTCTTATTATTATTATTATTATTATTATTATTATTATTATTATTATTATTATTATTAATATTATTATTATAAGTTATAGTGCATTAGTAGTAGTAATAATAGCAGGTACTGCAGCAGCAGCAGTAGCAGTAGTAGTAGTAGTAGTAGTAGTAGTAGTAGTAGTAGTAGTAGTAGTAGTAGTAGTAGTAGTAGTAGTAGTAGTAGTAGTAGTAGTAGTAGTAGTAGTAGTAGTAGTAGTAGTAGTAGTAGTAGTAGTAGCAGCAGCAGCAGCAGCAGCAGCAGCAGCAGCAGCAGCAGTAGTAGTAGTAGTAGTAGTAGTAGTAGTAGTAGTAGTAGTAGTAGTAGTAGTAGTAGTAGTAGTAGTAGTAGTAGTAGTAGTAGTAGTAGTAGTAGTAGCAATTATAATAATAGAAGTATTTAGTTACAATCTACTACTATAAAAATACAACCAACACAAAATAGTAATACTATTTGTATACCTGTATGCCGAGCACGGCTTAAAGCATTTGACTTTGAAGTAACAGCAATAATAATGTGTATTCCCTCTCCAAGCTTTCCTTAAAATCACAATCAGTTTGAAATGTAATTATATGATTTTACTTAGAAAAAAAAGATAAAAAAATTAACTTTATTATTAATTTTTGTAAAGTCCATTTCTCATAGATTAATTCTGAAACAATAGAAAAATACAGTGTCTGCTACGTTTTAGCATGATGGGGATTCAAAGCTGAACATTTTACTCTCTATAGCCATTGAGAAACCGTTTGAAAGCTTAAATATCAGGGCTTTTTTTTTTCAAAATACCTACAACAAAATATAAATCGACATATATAACAAGATGCTTTGAAAAAGTTGTAGACAATGATATTCTTTCAACAGTTAAAAGCCCACCAGCAATGAATTATGAATTAACGAATCAATCAGTTCGTAGAAAATTAATGAATTATTAGCCAATAAGCCAACTAAGCAACGGTTGCGAAAATATTTAACCTTTTACGAATCATCAATCAATCGAGCAATCAGTCACTTTGTATTTTTTTCAATCAAAAACCATTCAAAAGATAACTCACTCATTTTGCAATCAATTAATCAATGAATTAATCAGTCGATTAATTAATAAAACATTCTGTTTTTTTTCCCTTATCCATCATTTATCAATCTTAATTATCAATCAATCAGTAAAACAATCTGCCATTGGCCATAAATCAATCAGGTAATCAATCAATCAATCAATCAATCAATCACATTATGATTAACCAACTAGTAGGTAATATATAAATCAACTACCAATCCCACATCTGTATATGTAAAATATAAAAAGAAAAAAAATCAAATAAAAAAGATAAACCCATCACTTCTTAAATCAGGCCTCTGCTAACGTTCCTCTATGGGTGTCTATCGCCCTTTTCGGAGCAGTGGGGACCTTGTACACAGCCATCGGTGGATTTAAGAGTGTCGTGTGGACTGATGTGTTCCAGACAAAAGTCATCTGCATAGGGATGTCCATCATTATCATTAAAGGTAATACTAAACTTCTTTTTATGTCCAATGTTACTCTGAAGGGTAATGGGTAAACTTCGTTTCATATCCGATGTTACTGTGAAACGTAATGGTAAACTATTTTTTATGTCCAATGTTACTCTGAAATGTAATGGGGAACTTCGTTTAATGTCCGATGTTACTGTGAAAGGTAATTGTAAATTTTGTTTTATGCCAAATGTTACTCAGACAGTTAATGGTAAACTGTATTTTCTATCCGATGTTACTCCGAAAGGTGATGGTAAACTTCGTTTCATGTCCGATGTCACTGTAAAAAGGTAATGATAAATTTCGTTTTATATTCGATGTCAATTTTAAAGGTAATGATGCACTTAACATATTTCCAGGTCAAACTTGAACGTAACAGTATACTTTGCAGTTATTCATCGTTGCAATTAAAGACAGAGATAAAACACTAATCGTGGCAAACAATAATCGACGTCATTAAACTTGATGTCGAAATACGATTCAAGAGCATCACGATTATAGCACATTAAATGGTAAATGGTGTTGCAAATTACACCACCACAATGAGAAAAACATCTACATCTGTACTTTCCCAATCTGTTTAAAGATCCATTTAACACGGCAATTATAAGGCTATTTATGTACAAACAGTGCACACCGGTGTATTCAGTGCTTGGGGAGAAATTCGTATATTTCTGACCATTAATTAATAATTTCTTGATAAAGAGCGTTCAAAACTATAGCTAACTATCCAAGATACCTTTGAGGAGAAGTGCATCAAATATCATAATTAATACAGAAAATATTAAACTTTGTGTCATGCCCAGCCAATATTACATCAATACAAGAAGCCATTTTTTGTTCTATCTATTATGATTGAGAATTATCATGACGCCATTAAACTCGCAAATGCACTATATTTTTACTGATATGAATAAAAATTGTGATAGCTTTCACCATTTCAGGGAATTGTAAATACCTGAGTTATTATTATTATTATTATTATTATTATTATTATTATTATTATTATTATTATTATTATTATTATTATTATTATTATTATTATTATTATTATTATTTATATACTAGTTGAAAGCCCGCCAATTCGCAGGATTGAAAGTTTAAATCAATACCCATGTATTAACAAATTTAACAGAAAATTATTGTACTCACCATTAAATTTAGAATATTAATGCTGATTTGAAGACAACATTATTGGTGTAGCTTGTTATAGTCAAAGAGTTGTCTGATGACGGTGCCAATGCAAATTGTAAACCATAATAGCTTTTAACTTTTGCCATAGCTACATACAACTGACCATCAGTGAAAACTGACTGTGAAAGATAAATTCCAACTTTTGTCATAGTTTGACCCTGGGACTTGTTTATAGTCATGGCATAGCACGGTTTTATTGGAAACTGTCTCCTAGTGAGTGTGAATGGGAGATGACAGTCTTTTGTTGTTGTTAGTGCAATGCGTGGAATGAATACAACAATGTGTCCAGCATGTGTACTTGTACACTTGTGCAAATTTAGCTTCTTCTCCATCTATATTTGGTTGTAGATGACCTATTCTATGGCAAACAGTGCTACTTACTCTAAAACAGTATACCCCTGCCGGTAACATGTCCTCATTATACTAAGTGATGGGAATGCGAAAGCTGAATTGTAACTTCGAATGTTATTTCGAAAACATCTAGATTTTGCAGTATCCCCCACAAACAGCTGGTGTAAATGTTCTCGTAAAGTTTGTAACTTGACCATTGGCACAGCATAGTGAAGATGTTTCTGTGGGTCACAATTTTGCGTCACAATAATGGCATATCTTTGTGGGCAACAATATTGATATTGTCATGGTTTGGAGCAATTGACGGTGTAAGTGTAGAAGCTGCCCGTCTGATGTAAGGTGGAGGCGGTAGCGGTGATGTAGATCTAATCCGTATTGGTCTATCTGCTTCTAGTGGTGGTGATCTTAAGCTGGGTCTACGTTGTGGAGACCTAGAGCTACGTCTGTTTTCACTATCTGGGTCAGATTTTGGTTGATCTATAGATCTAGATCCAGTTTGTCGTAGATCTAGATCTAGATTTCGATCAGTATCAATAGATATGGATGGTTGATCAAGTGTTGTTTGTAGTAGTGTGGTTGGGGGGATTTGATTTTGATTGAGTGTTTCTGCGTATCTGGATCGTCTTAAACGACGTCTCTTTTTCTCACCTGCCATCGTAATATCGATCTATCTTCCACAGTTAATTATATCACTCAGACTGAGGTGGCCTAGGCTATGCGGGAGAGGTAGATCTAGATCTAAATTGAACAAAAAGTAATGTCAAAGGTCTAATTTTGATCTATTGACACAAAACATTGCTTTTTAAAAAGTGGGGGTCATGTCCCTAATGTTTTGTTATTTTGAATTGACTGTGTAAGTCTGTGGTGATGGACAACGATCAATGTGTAAGTCTGTTGTGACTGGCAACGATCAAACTTTTTAGAATTACCGCTATCTAGTGAAGTTGATGGCCATTGCGAGAGGCGTACATTGAAGAACAAATAATATCAAAGGTCTAATTTTTATTTAATAACAACAAAACATTGCTTTTTAAAAAATGGGGGTCATGTATAGTATTTCATAAAAAAAAATCTATTTTGTAATTTTCAAGTGTCTGAATAAATCTGTGGAGATGCGCAAAAATTCGAGTAGGGGAGCACACAATGAGCACTAAATATAGAGAGAGATAGATAAAGATCCTTTACCCCTAGCCCTGTTAGACGCGTCATATTAGCCTGAGGTGTGTGCAAACGCTATTTTCATAGATACAAATTAAGTACTATTGTACTGAGCTTTCGGATACGTCACCTTCACCTAACAATCTACATTTGATATACAAAATTTTTGAAAAGTTGCAAGCTTCATGCGTTTGACAGTATGCCATTAATTTTTACTATGCATACACATACATGGTGGGTAATTATCACCCGTATATAAAATAGAGGATTTCAAATTTCTGGCCCCTATTTTCATGATATTGCTACGCAACAGCAATCATGCATATATTGCTAAGTTATTTCAGATAGTTCTTTGTAGTCTCCACTCTTTCAATTTACATGAACTAATAGTAAATAATACCAATTAAATATGATACACCTTGAAGAGATATGAAAAACAAAACTTTTTTTGCATTAGAAATATAAGGGTCATAATGACCACCTTTTAGACGACTACAGTGTAAAAGTCTTGCAGGGACAGGGTTAAAGTCTAAATAGAAATCTCTGCATTACAACAAAAGGTGCAATGCTTTGATGGAATTCGTAGCTGCCCGTTCATTATAAGTGATGTGCGAGGCTTCCTAATATGCAGGCATAGTCATCGCTGTTAAAAAAGAAACAACGTTTGCATGTTTGAGTTATAATAATCTATTTCTTTTAAATTTTGGTCATAGTTAGGGCAGAATTGTACTTAGAACGCACTTTTGATTCAGCCTACACAGCAAAGAATATATTTTTGTCCTAACTCTGCAAAATAGTGAAATGATATGGCTCACTCTTACACCTACTACAAAAATTTGTTCTCTTCGGTGACTTGGCCTGCATGTATTTTAGGAAGCCTCGGTGATATTTTACTGAATGTGTAAAAATATCTAAAAACAAATTTGGATTTTTACCAAAATTATCTGACTAATCTTATAGACTTGAGTTCATCTGAACCACATTTTGCACATACCTCCACACCAAATCCCATTTTTTCGAGCTGTTTGTCGTGTTAGCCCGATATTGGAAAACACCACAAGACATAATTTTTCAATCTCGTGCTATCTTATTCTTAGTATTCCATAACGATTGTCTTTTTTTTGATGTTCAAGTGAATCCACCTGAAGTAAATTTCAAGCGATCTGACTTTCATTTTGATTGTTTCCACTTCTTGTCGTTACATAACGTGTAGAGAGTGTTTGTCTGAAGTAAGCGAGCTAACATTAATTCACAATGTTTCTACTTCTTATCGTTACATGACGTGTGGAGAGTGTTTGTCTGAAGTAAGCGAGCTAACATTAATTCAGATTGTTTCTACTTCTTATCGTTACATGACGTGTGGAGAGTGTTTGTCTGAAGTAAGCGATCTAACATTAATTCACATTGTTTCTACTTCTTATCGTTACATGACGTGTGGAGAGTGTTTGTCTGAAGTAAGCGAGCTAACATTATTTCATATTGTTTCTACTTCTTATCGTTACATGACGTGTAGAGAGTGTTTGTCTGAAGTAAGCGATCTAACATTAATTCATATTGTTTCTACTTCTTATCGTTACATGACGTGTAGAGAGTGTTTGTCTGAAGTAAGCGATCTAACATTAATTCATATTGTTTCTACTTCTTATCGTTACATGACGTGTAGAGAGTGTTTGTCTGAAGTAAGCGATCTAACATTAATTCACAATGTTTCTACTTCTTATCGTTACATGACGTGTGGAGAGTGTTTGTCTGAAGTAAGCGATCTAACATTAATTCATATTATTTCTACTTCTTGTCGTTAAATGACGTGTGGAGAGTGTTTGTCTGAAGTAAGCGATCTAACATTAATTCAGATGGTTTCTATTTTCTGTCGTTACATACGTATGGAGAGTGTTTGTCTGAAGTAAGCGATCTAACATTAATTCATGTTATTTCTACTTTGTGTCGTTACATGACGTATGGAGAGTGTTTGTCTGAAGTAAGCGATCTAACATTAATTCAGATTGTTTCCACTTTGTGTAGTTACAGGATGTGTGGAGAGTGTTTGTCTGAAGTAAGCGATCCAACATTAATTCATATTATTTCTACTTTGTGTCGTTACATGGCGTATGGAGAGTGTTTGTCTGAAGTAAGCGATCTAACATTAATTCAGATTGTTTCCACTCTGTGTAGTTACAGGATGTGTGGAGAGTGTTTGTCTGAAGTAAGCGATTCAACATTAATTCATATTGTTTCCACTTCTTATCGTTACATGACGTGTGGAGAGTGTTTGTCGGAAGTAAGCGACCTAACATTAATTCAGATTTTTTCTACTTTTTGTTGTTACAGGATGTGTGGAGGATGGGGGGAGGGTGGGGGTTGTCTGAAATAAGCGATCTAACATTAATTCAGATTGTTTTTCTTGTAGTTACAAGATGTGTGGAAGATTGCGAGAGAGTGTGTGTGTGTGTGTGGGAGGGGGAGGATTGTTTCATTTTCTTGTCGTTGCAGGATGTCTGGAGACTGGTGGCGTGGGAAATGTTTTTAGTCTAGCACAGGTCGGCGGCCGACTTGATCTTAACAGATTTACTGCAGACCTCACCTTCCGTCACAGCATCTGGGGGGTGACCGTAGCGCATTGTTTCATTTGGTGAGACCAAGAACCAATACATTAGAGATCGATTGATTTGTTTAATGGTCCAATAGTCAAATTTCTTCATTGATCTATCAAGATTATTAATTAGTGAAATCTAGCATGTTCCTAGAACTGGATAATGATGTAGTTAATATGTTTTGACTTTTTCCAAACGTTTTTGTTGTTTTGTTTTTTTTTTAAAATCAAGCGAGATCCATCATTCTACAGTTAAATATTGAAAATGTTTAGTCCCTTATAAAAGATATTCCAGATTTCGATAATCTTTTATCTCCCCTCCCCCCCCCCCCCAAAAAAAAAAAAAAAAAAAAGTAAAATAATGAAGAAATAAAATGTCCTCATATGGATGATAGAGAAAATATGAACAAGCTGAGCTTTCAAGTAATTTATCATAAATTATACCCTTTATATATACAGCCAATGGGGATGCAATTTCACAAGGAATACTGCTGCTTTGTTAAGAATCTGCATTCTGTTTTGACTGTAACATTAAGCAATAAGTAGTAGATTGTGCATCGAGTAACCTAAACCGTTACAAAATATTGCCGCTAAAACCAATGCGTTCTACATAACTATGTGGCTAGTAGTATCCGTTTGAAATAAAATAAAAAAAAAAAACGGGAAAAATGCATTGTAACAAAATTTATAGCATCAATGTCGTCTTTTCAAATAATTGTAAACCCGTGTTTGTCCGTTAAAGTTCGTCAATTTTAACTAGATTCAATCTAGGTAGCCTAACTGTAAAAATCGTTTGTTTTTAAAGTTGATGAGTTATGAAGTGTAGTACTCCATCTTTGCCTTCCATTTTGAAATACCTCTACGATCCCGAGTCATTGCCGTCTCGTTGCATCTTTGTCAAGGTTGGTGCACGGCTTTAGTCAGTCAACTTTGCAGAGAATCAGCTCGATCAAGACTCTACACGGTGCTAAAGTGGCCTACCTCAGCCTCACACTATTTGTTGTAGTGTACGGAATTGTTTTCTGCTTTTTCGAACTCCTTTTCTTCGCTTATTTCTCCATGAAGGAATGCGATCCATACGAGGTAACGCATAAAACTCAGATTTAACAAATATCTAGGCGCACTGTCATTTAGACATTCATAAAAGAGAATCAGTCTTATATTTAATGCTAGATTTTACTGGTAATCAGTGTATGTGTTTACAGTATTACCCGCTCACTTATGAATTTATAAAAAGTGCCTTATCTTTCAGATTTTAATTCTCAATCATGGATATAAAACTTATACAGATTGATCCCCCTCTATGTATTTCTTAGACGATAACTGACTTGGTCGAAAGTCCCTGTAATGCTCAGTTTCGGTCACTATAGTGTCTATAACCGTAGCTTCTAGCGTGAGTTTTAGATCAATTAAAAAAAAAACAACAACAACACAACAACAAAGCAGGAGTATTGCCTTTAATAGGAATATTTTCATATGATAACCATACACTATAATTAAAAAAGTACAAGTCCTACCAAAATGTGATATCAAAATAGTTGTATGCTCCGTCTACATCAATAATCAGATGATTGTTGACTTGCAAAATTTCTGTAAAATCGTTGCAATTTCCATTCTATTGTGGCCATTACATAGACTTAAGTTGCGGCTTACCGCATCATTTTTGTAAAGATTTGAACCAATTTAGATATGGAAAGTAATCATCTAGTGATCAATAATCAATGATCGGAAATCTCTGTAATTAATCAAGATAATTAATTTTGCCTCATTGAACCATATTTTACGATTCATCCATATATAAAATAATAAATAATAGTCCTATAAGGTAATGATTACCAATGACGGAGTTACAAACCCTGTAGAGATTGATTCTTCCTCTGTGTTTAGGCTGGCCTCATCTCCAACCGTAACCAGCTCGCGCCATTCTTCGTGCTGCATGCGATGAGCGACATGCCAGGAATGCGGGGTCTGTATGTGGCCATCTTGTGCTGCGGATCAATCAGCACACGCTCCTCGGGTAAGGTTTTTTTTATTTTTACTTCATTTTTTTAAAATCGGTAAAGCACTAGATTGATGGATGGAATGATAGTTTGTACTTTAAATTGATTGATTGGTTGTTAGACTGGTTGGTTGATTTTGATATTGATTGTTTGTCGGATTGATGGAGTGAACGACTATTTAATTTATTGATTTATTCGCTGATTGGTTGGTTGATCTTGTTTATATTTACCCATCGCATGTTTTGGTTCGTTTGATATTATTCGTTTACTCATTCAATATTTATAAATATGTTTATCTGTTATTCATTTGCGTCTTCTCTATAGTGTCCCGTTCACTGTTGCTGCTCAAATAACTATTCTCCAGCCATATGTTTCATTTATCTAACCAGCAGGAAGTCATAAAAAGTTTTGCAGAATATCGGGGAAGAAATGTCAGTATTTCAGGAATAACATCTCAATAAAACAAACACATATAGCTCTTTTACGATTTTCATTTTTGCTATATTACTAAATATTGCAACATTCTTTTTGGCGCGAGTGGGGGGAGAGGGGCTTCATGGTGTCTTATTCGTCAGCTAAACACTTCTGTTGTGCTATCCAAACGCAGCAATTAGTCAACTATCATTTTGTGAATTGTACATTGATAGGATTCTAAACCTTAACTTTATCTCAAATTTTAATACTTGTTTTTTCTTCTGTTTCTCCTCGCAGGTCTGAATGCCTTAGCAGCCAACACCGTGGAGGATCTCCTCAGGTGGCCTCTTCGCAAATTGAGGGAAGGAACTGTGATATTTATCACAAAACTCATTGTCACGGCCTATGGAGGTCTGATTATAGGCCTCGCCTATTTGACGACCCGTTTGGAAGGGTCTGTAATCCAAATGGCCACTACTGTATTTGGCGCGTTTGGTTCTCCAATTCTTGGAATTTTCTTAATGGGAGCCTCTTTCCCGTGGGCCAACAAGTATGGAGCTCTTGTTGGAGCTGCAGTTTCTCTCAGTTTTAAACTTTGGATCGGTTTTGGTAGAAAAGTGTATGGAATACCACCGAACACTCTGCCATCAATAAGGACGGCTGTGTGTTCAGAATGGGCTTTCTTCACTAACTCGACGGAGCCAATTTTGGAAACTAACCTTAACAACAGCGATGCCTTCGTATTTCACAACTCAACGATGAATGACACTATACTAGTAAATTTAACGCGTGAGAGCGATCCTGACATCTTCGTGCTGTACAGAATCAGTTATGAGTGGTATAGCTTGCTGGGTACCCTAGTCTGCGTATCAGTTGGTCTTGGTATTAGCCTCTTTACCAAGCGCTTCGACCGTCAGAACAAAAATAAAGATGGCGCCGGGACCAGAAGGTCAAGTGAGGCGCAATTCATCTTCCCGTTTCTCCGAAAATTTTGGAATATGGAGACGTCGAGCTGCAATAACTCTAACGACGTGATGTACGAAACAGTGCCTCGAAAATCTAACAAACAATGTGTTAAACTTCTGAGGCATGCAAAGACATAAACATAAATTTTGATCTTGGATTATCTCATAGACAAAGCTAGAAAATTCCTTTTATGTATTTGTCTAAAGAAGGAAAGGAAGAAAAAAGCATAGTTACTTTATTATCCTCTTTCCTTATGTGGAAATCTATATCGGTATGAGAGGGAAGTAAAAGCGATAGCATGAAAGAGAGGCTTGTATGAATACATGAACAAAAAGTCATGGATCTTTCTCGTAAATCATTATTACACAAACATATTCTATTGATAGGTAGGAAGAGAGATGGGAAAGTTATTTAAGTAACCACAGATAGAACCGTCTTGGTTATAAATCCAGGTTAATGTGATTTAGAAAAAATTATTGATTCAGTACGTCCCGCATTTAAAAAAATATCCAACAAAGTAAACTATTTTATGGCGGTTTTTCTCCCACCAGTCAAACACATTGTGGCAGATTCTACATGACATGTTATGTTACAGTATCTGAAAGACAAATTATTTACAGATTCATCTTCGTCAAAGGTTGTAACAGTCAGACAAAAATAATTTATAACTTCTTTTAAATGTGATGGAATATTTAATACAAGTATAAAAGAAAGAAAAGTTTGACACAGGAATACATAAGGTCAAATATATAGGAAAAAAAATTTTAGATTCTTACTTACATCTTACACTATAACGCGTAGATCTTTTCCAGTCGGTTTTAGATCTGCCGCCAGCGACTTGTGCTGGGGTCTACTCAGTATTTAATTACCCGTCGAGTATCGGGTCCCGTGGCTCAGGGTGCCGCGGGCAAGGCACATCCCGATCCTTGGGGCGGTGATCTCCGATCCGAGGGCCTCAAGTTAAATCTAGGGACTCGGCACTGAATGCAGGCGACGCAGGTATACATAAGGTCCTATAACTAGAACCTATGGCTATCTCGGTTTGAGATTTGCCGCCACCTGGCACCAACATCGTATGCGTACTTACAGTTTACTTCCTGCCATCCCTATTTGGCTGGGAGAAGTTCTCACATTCGCCTTTTTTTATTTTTTTAGAAAACAATGATCATATTTTTGCCTTTAATTTTCCAAAAACACTATTTTGGCGTAAAATAATATTACCGCTCGAATCTTCTGGGCAATTTACAACTTTATGCCAAATTTGACGTTCCTAGGCGCGATCTAAAATGTTCGGTTAGATGGTCCTCATTTTTTTCCAGCTCCATTATGAGGAAGAGGAAGAAGAAGAAGAAGAAGAAGAAGAAGAAGAAGAAGAAGAAGAAGAAGAAGAAGAAGAAGAAGAAGAAGAAGAAGAAGAAGAAGAAGAAGGAGAAGGAGAAGAAGAAGAAGAAGAAGAAGAAGAAGAAGAAGAAGAAGAAGAAGAAGAAGAAGAAGAAGAAGAAGAAGAAGAAGAAGAAGAAGGAGGAGGAGGAGGAAAAGAAGAAGCTCTTCGATCTATATTTGACAAAGGTGCAAGTAGCGTGAGAGGTTAGCCTGAAGAAAAAGAAAACCGGGATATAAAACGACCATGAAGAAAAATTATCCGATTTGAAATTTAAAAATAATTAAAAACAACAACAACAACAACAACAACAACAACAACAACAACAACCGAGTTTTAAGTAAACGAGCTTTTCAGGATGAAATGAACTAATCTGAATGGTGAGTAACTTAATATAGACATAATTATGAAAGAAACGGAAAGTTCATCTCAAAGTGTAATGGTCACTAGATGGACATGTTCTGAAGTCGTCGAATTTGTCAAATATTCTGACTGCTAGGACCTTCCCACTAGAGAGTTACAGTAGCAGTACTGGCGTAACTGTCTGTTGATGTTGAGTATGCAAGATGGCGCATCGCCATACTTGTTGATTCTACTGATATCTTTCTCGGACGTTCTCCATAAAGATTTGCCCTTGTGCGTAATTGTGACCTCGAAAAGGCCTTTGCCCGGCTTGGTCATAAAAGTCATTTGGTAGAGGACCAGGGACTCTATGAGATTCGTTTTTAGAAAGGGATACAGAAAGGCGATGCGTCCAACTATGCCGAGAGTTTTGCTATACTTCAGAAAATCTTCGTTTGCCTGCAGGACTAGTACGCTGCTAACTCTCTCGACCTCTAGTCGTGCGCACAGATCACGATGAGGCTCCGTCAGGTTATTTATAAAATTCAAGGCTGTCTGTAAGGCACGCTGGGCGTCTGCGTCCGTCTCCGGTTTCTCGATCTGTTTCCAGTCTAGGCATGCGCACCAGTGGTTCTGGATGTCTGCATGCCTGCACTCTCGTTCCAGCGGAATCTCCTTAAAGAGAGAAATGCCGCGGTTATTTATATCTCCTTTGCCTGCTCCGTCAAATTTGATGACGTCATGCAGAGTTTCGTGGATGTCCATGGGGGTGGTGAGGCGACCAACATTGGTTCGAAAGTTATGCATCAAGTCTGGGTATTTCCGCTCAAACCAAGGAGGGAAGCGAAACGTCATGTAGGGAAGGCGCTCTTCAAGCCTACCGGCCCAAGTTGCTCTCAGTTTGTCGTAACGTGCGCCGTGATCTCCGAACAGAACTAAAATGGTGGAGTTCAAGTAGCTGTGTGACTCCATGGCCTCAAGGAACGACTTGAGGTCTTCATCCGCCTTCAGGAGAAAGAAAAATGTAAGTTTGCACAAAAGTGGAAAATTAGTCTATTTTGATAACTTCTAGAATTATTAAACTTAAAAATTAAATAAAGGATAGTGAAATGCGAATTTAACTCTAAATTCTTCCTGAAGCTGATTATTTCTTGTAAAGCTAGTCACCTTTGTAAATCTTATAATCGTAAAAATACTATCTGTAAAATCGATTTCCTGCATAAGGAATCCAACTCATGAGAAATTTTTCTGAAATTCAACAACTGGGTGCTCGTTGCCTCTTGGTTACATAATATCTCATGTACATAAATGTGACTCATGACTTAGCAGCAGTTTATGGTATCATAAGTCTGTTGATAACTGCACTCACAGGTCTTGGTTAACTCGCATTTTTAGAAGACCAAATCCAGCATCCTCAATTCCTCTTACACGTCCGTCTTGCTTTTACCTCTTCTGTTTTCATTTATACCTCCCCCGCCCCTTTTCCTCACTCTTTTCCATCCTCGGTCTACTGCCATGCCTCTTCTAGTCCCTCCCCGCGTCCTCTTCTCTTTGATGATAGGGAGTTTGCGAGAACGGGGCTCAAAATGAAAAAAATGACCGCACACCCGAGAAAATAGTCAGTAGTCTATATAAAAAAGTTTTAGGGATATATTTCTAAAGAGAATCAGAATTTTTTTTTATACAAATCCAACGCTTGCAATAAGGAGACAGTTGTAGATAAATAACACCGCATATGGATTAGTAATAAAAATCGTACAACTGTTACAGATCTTCCTGAGACACACTTCTGAGGTTGAGAAAGAGGGAATCTGCGCCAGCGTCTGGGTACAGCTTTACTCTAGACCAAAGGGGGCCAATGAACGACCAACGTTTTCAAAGAAGTTTTTAAATAACCCGTATCTAGGTCATATAGTTCCCTTGCGATTGCCTCAGCCGTTATCGCCAAGTCCATTTCAAAGCATTGTGTCAATCGACTGTCGTCGTTATGGTGAGAATGATATGGGAGAGGAAGAACAAAAATTGTAAATCAGAAATGATCAGCTTCAATTTTACGTGAAATAGCCAGAACTCACAATGCTGATCTTATTGTTGTCATCGTGGCTGAGTGTGGCATAGATGTGCATCATGAACTTCGGGTGGTCGCGGTACATGTGGAAAATGTCCTTGACCCAGTTTAACCAGTCCCGATGCTTCGGGGTAGCGGACCGACAGTCTGGAGCGTGCTTTAGATCCCTGACGTCCTTTCCCATTGCCAGGTAATAGGGCCGCGCATAGTAGTCAGTCGGTGGATCTCTAAAGCCGAGTAACCTGGAGGATCCAAGAGTTGTACAGAGCGGCAAGTAGTAAACTGATGGCCAGGAGTAACTGACTGACTGATTGATTGATTGTATATCACCACAAATCCAGTCCACAGTGAGAGGTAAATCTGGGCGCTCTTTCTTTTTCTTAATCTTTAAAACAAAACCTCAATGTCTCAAAGAAAGAGTTTATTCAAATTTCATTGCCTCCATTTTATAGAGAACTCCACAAAGTGTTAAAATGTCTACTTTAGAATAAAATGTGTTTTTGTTGTTCTTGTACCTTATTTTCTGAAAATGGCCTTGCAATCAGTAGGTTATTTTTTTTTTTAGCCTTTGTAGTTCATATTTAATCTTGATCAGAAAATTAAACCCAATCAAACATTTCATAAAAGCCCTGTTAGATTTAATTAAGGTCTTTATCATCAAAATGATTTATGAATACTTTTCACATTTAATTTTCATGATCACAAAATTTTTTTTTTCGTATGCCTCAACGGCTGATCCGTTTATATTTGAACACGGAATTTGTTAAATAACGAATAAAAAAATGCAAATCACAAGCATAAAATTACAACCAAAAAATATAATGTTTTGTTCCTTGTCACGATCATAGGAATTATCGAATAAAATTGTTTGTGAATAAATATTGAAGCGAGAATTTCATTTCATCAACAACTTAATCTCGATAAAACTAAATATCGATAAAAGCGAATTTTCCCGCAGCGGTTTAAGCCACTCTACCCTAATCACATTCCTCGATCTCGATAAAACTAAAATCGATACAAATGAGTTTTCCGGCAAGGATTAAAGCCACGCTATCCTTCAATTTCGTATCGAATTTCAATGATAGGCTGATCTCAATAAAACTAAAATCAATAAAGATTCCGGACGTTGGTGACATAAAACACTATAAAGACCTGTAGTTGAAAGCCGCTGTGGTTACATCAGAATCCGCCCAAGATGTCACGTAGCCGACCTTGGCAAAATCTTTCCAAATCCAGGGATAGCCGTCAACAGGTTTGGCGCGTCTTTGGTGACGCCTCGACTCCGGTAACTCAGTCTCGTGGCGCCCTGGAAAACCATGGAGAAACAGAAACAGGTTCAGGATTTGGGCCAGTGATGCTTTGCTTGGTTTTGAAAGAGCAGAATTTGGTTCAAACATTTTGAAGTACTTTTTTTGTTGTTGATATGTTGCTACTTGTGAGTTTGACATTATCTTTTTTTAATGTCTTGGATTGGAAATTTTGCACAGCTTAACACGCTAACAAGACCGAGCAGAGACAAAGGCTTCTATCGAGGGTGATGTATTGTTAATAATAATTGTTCTAATCGCTTTCTTTTTTTTTTTCATCCGAAAAGGTGGTAGTACGTGTGCATGCCTCCACTTAATTTTCATATAAGGAACATTGCAGAACAAATACATACAAGTTAAGAGGTTCTGTCAGTAGCTCAGGTGCTTAACCAGTGGAACAAAAATAATATCAATTACCGGTGAGGATCGGAAACAGTGCAGCTGGTGTACCATCCCCCATGATGTTGTAGCCCTCCAGCTCGATCCCTCCGAGTCGGTTCACGAGGTACTCTCTGGAGGACTTCATGCGGCGCAGCCAGGACATCCTGGACATAGAGTCGAAGCCCAGCATGAGGACAGACAGGCCGCTCAGCCCGTTAGCATTGGGCTTCGTGTCTCGTAGCCGCGACCACACGGCTTCGTTCCCCGGAGACACGCCCATGAGGATATCGGTGTAGTCGTAGAGGGAATTAACCGGCGGCCCGACAGCGGCTCTGGGTCTTCCCCTCACTTCAGCAGCGGGCGTAGGTTTCGCAAGGCGGTTTAGCAGACGGCATTCCACTTTGAAGAAATCCGAGACGAGCTTCGTGCCGCTGGAAAAGTTGTGTATCGTCTTTCCCCATTGCACAACGTTATCGTCCTTTGGCCGGCGAAGAAGCGGGGATACGTCACACATAAACTGTCCAACACTGGCGAGGGCCTCCTTTGAGTAAACCAGCGTCCCGTTCTGGACGTGAACCCACTCTGAAGTCGCGAAAGGGCACTTAATGGCCCGTTGGTTCCGCACAAAGGACATCATTAGGGGATCGTCCAGTTGAAGAGGGGGCAGGACGCACTTTTGTGGTGAAGGAGAGCGAAGAGAGTCAACAGACTTTAATACAGTGTGTTTTAAAGGAAACCCAATCTGGGTGAGCGCACGTAGATTTTGATAGTGGAGGAAGTCAACAGAACGTCTCCTAATCAAGAAAAATTTACATTCGTAGAAACCAAGGAAAACTAGCACACTAACCAGAGAGGTAAACA
>JAWDGP010003316.1:402500-457500 GCA_033675545.1 Elysia crispata | reverse complement strand
TTTCAGAAGAGATTCACGAAAGTGGCTGCAGGAAGTGAAAAGATCTTGCGCCCTTTGGTACCTTAGACACGGATCGAAAACTGTTGTTGCACCAATTTCAAAAAGTTCTGCTGTTGTTTTAAAGGAAAATTCCGGACCAAATGTTTTAACTCATGACAGATTCTTGATGTAAAAAGTCGCTTTTGAAAGTGATAAATTATAGGCTTGGTCTGTCGGAGAGAAAAAAGCAGACGTTAACCTAAAATCTGCTGCGGTTACCCCAAGCGTCTTTCCGTGGCCAAAAATAAAAAAAAAAAAATTTTTCTTCCGTTTCTTTTCTTTTCTTTCTTTCTTTCTTTTTTTTTTTTTTTTTTTTTTGGGGGGGGGGGGGGGGGGGTTGCTGTTTTTACTTTGCGTCCCTTGCGTCCCTATATCTTTCTCCTATGAAAATATTTGAAAACATTTTAACCGGCTTAGATATTTCAGGCCCCTTTTCAAAAGACCGGAGCAATGCGCAAATATTTCCAGGCCTAATCGGAAGCATTAGATCAACCTATTTTTTTCTAATCAACAATATCCTTAAGAGATTATTCTTATTGGTCATCTTTTCTTAGGAAGACAGAGAAAGTCTAGATATTGTACTTATAGATCTAGATCAAAGTTCGGATAATAAAAGAAACCATTAGGAGAATATTTTGTACCTAGACACAGCGAGCCTAACCTTTTTTTGTTTTTATCTCTCTCAGGTGTTTGAAAATGCAGATCCATGGCCAAATCAAGCCATGTTCATAATAGAACTATCACATTCGATAGGCCTACAAAGTTATCCGAAAGTGACCCCAAAATCACAGGCACTGCTGTAGCGGCATTATTAGTTTTGCCGTCTTTCGTCTTATTTGTCGGTCTCGAGCTAGATCTAGGTTTGTGGTTGTTTTTTCTATACTACTTATTTCATTATTTTCAGTCACTTGCATCTTTAGATCCTTAGATCTAGCTTCGCCTGTCGCAGCCTCTAACGTTGTTTGACTGCTTTCTTTATTTCTATATTCATTTATGCTTTTCATCTTTCTAAGATCCGTTAGAGGCTAGTTTGTGTATGTCCTGTAAAAATATGGACTTGATCGTTCTTGGCGATTCAACTTCTTAGTCTACTCAAGCCAGCATGAAAGTCACTGTTCCTGAAGCATCTATTTTTTGTAGATGCTGATAGCTCAGTAGTTAAGTGCCTGGTCTTGTCTCGGCAAGGCGATGGGTGCCGCATCGAGGCGCAGGTTCGATCCCTGTTCATTCCATTTGTTCTAATGTTTTCACGTCTTTCGTCTTGTTTGTCGGTCTCGCCCTAGATCTAGGTTTGTGTTTGATTTTTCTATACTACCTCTCTCTCTCATCATCTCACTCGCTGTCTATCTATCTCTTTCTCTCTCTCGCTATTTATCTTTTTATCAACTATCTTTCTTTTTTTCTCTCTCCCTGTCTCTCTGCCTCTCTCTGTCTCTCTCTGTCTCTGTCTCTGTCTCTCTCTCTGTCTCTGTCTCTCTCTCTGTCTCTCTCTCTCTCTCTCTCTCTCTCTCTCTCTCTCTCTCTCTCTCTCTCTCTCTCTCTCTCTTTTAAATCTATTGAGTGTGAAGATACAATAATATTTCAGCAACCTGTCTTTGGAAAATAAAATTTTTCCCTTTGCGCAATTCATCAAGCATAAGGTTTTTGGATTTCTATTGTGTTTTAATTACTGCTACGGTTAGAAAGGAAACAAAATGTTCATCAAGGAGAGATTATTAAATGCCCATAATCTCTGATTCACTAAGTGTGCACAAGCTGAAAACCCTGTTCTACAAACGGGACCCTGGTATCAATTAGCCAAGGCTGGGGTGCGTGTGTGTATTTAAAGAGGCTTACAAATGGTCTTGGTATCTCTCTTTTTACTTGCATGATCCAGATAAAACTATATGCCTCCACCCATCAATATTTACTTAGAATTTAGGTATCTTGATAATTCTAATTCTAAACAAAAAATTTAGATATAGAAGTTAATTCCTTTTGAAATGAAGGAAATCGGCTAAATATTCTATTCTTTCGCAGTCTGTTTTTTTTTTTTTTTTAATCCTTTTAAACGCTTACAAAATTAGAAAGCTATAAGTTTTCGCCTTAAGTGCATAAAAATGCACTGTCACACTGTCTTGTGAGAGTTCTTAGCCACAAAATTATTTAAACTTAAATCTACACTTCAAGTCGATTGATAAAGACTTCCGTTGTCAAAGAATGACAAAATGGCGCGCGAAATTGGTGATCGTAAGTTAGCTTATGTTGATGAAACAAAACATTTTGGAAAAATCGAGGAAAGCAGTTTGCGTTGATTTTTTTATGATTTAGAACCTAGCCACATGAATACTATGGACGCCTGCAAAGTTTCAAAGGTGTGGGTTGGGTAATGGGAGGAGTTTGTGAACAAAGCTCAAAAGTACACTATATATATATATATATATATATATATATATATAATCATATATAATCATTTTACTCGAAAACTTTATTGCCTTTGTATAGGAAAATTATTGAAATCTTTCTGCTACATTTGTTTCATAATTTTTTTACTGTAATTAAAAGATCTATGTGCATTCAACAGCTATTATTAATTTAATACAATTTACAACACAGGCATACGAAAAAGACGCATTTTGTATGGTTTTTTTATTTTACTAATTATTATAGATGAGTTGTCGTTCATTTTGTAATTCAACATTTACTTGCTTCTAACGTAAGGCCACATTAGATTCCTACAGGTAATTAACAGAATCCATGCGCTTATTGAGCGATAACTTCATGAGGCTATTTCTTTCTACTCTTCCTGGTTTTCCTCTTCCACACTAGCTCTCTTTCTATATTTCTCTCTCTCTCTTTCTATATTTCTCTCTCTCTCTCTCTCTCTCTCTCTCTCTCTCTCTCTCTCTCTCTCTCTCTCTCTCTCTCTCTCTCTCTCTCTCTCTCTCTCTCTCTCTCTCTCTCTCTCTCTCTCTCTCTCTCTCTTAGTTCTTCTCTCTCACTCTCTTTTTTCTTTACTTCTTTTCTCTCACTTTCGATATATTTCTTTCATCTTTTCGTCTCTGTCTAAGTCAATTTAATACTTACTATTTTATCTAACTGTGTGGGACTATTTCTGTCTTCTATTTCTGGTTTTTCCTCTTCTAATATTTATTCTTTCCCAGTCTGTTTTTTTTTTTTTAACGCTTAAAAATTAGAAAGCTGTAAACTTTCGCCTTATGTGCATAAAAGTCCAATGCCTTGAGAGATTTCTTAGCCACAAAATTTTTTAAACCTGGATCTACACTTCAAGTCGATTGATAAAGACTTCCGTTGTCAAAGAATGACAAAATGGCGCGCGAAATTGGTGATCGTAAGTGTTAGCTTATGTTGATGAAACAAAACATTTTGGAAAAATCGAGGAAAGTAGTTTGAATATATATTTATTATTATATATATGTGAATATATATATATTTATATATATATATATATATATATATATATATATATATATATATATATATGCCGCTCTTTTTAGAACCCAGTTTTACTCGTAAAACCTTACTAGGTAGCTAATCTGTTATATCTTTACACATTATGCTATGCTGGATGCCTTCCGAAATTAGTTTTTTTTATTATTTCAATGCTCTTCTTTTGTTTTCTTATGCGTCGGCCGACATGTGTTTCAGTGTTTATGATTGTGTCTCTAATCTTTTTCTTCGCAACATGTGGATGCTTCCGAAAGAATGAGAGAAATGATGGTCTATGAAAGGGGTATCAATGAACTTAACAAATTAATACTTATATACCTCTTTTCCCAACTACCACTCTAGTGGCTACAACTGAGGTACATAATACGAATTACTTTGCTCGAATGATTTATTGTTTTTGTATTATAAAATGATTTAGATCGTTATGTTAAATTTGTTATATATCTACGTGCATTCAACATCTTTGTCTCTCTCTCTTTCTGTCATTTGCCTAACTTCCCTCACTTTTGATATTTTTTTTTACATCTTTATGATCTTTGCTGATTCTCTCTCTAACTGTGTTTCACCATTTATTTCTTCTCTCCTTCTTAATCTCTCTCTCTCTCTCTCTCTCTCTCTCTCTCTCTCTCTCTCTCTCTCTCTCTCTCTCTCTCTCTCTCTCTCTTCCCTCACTCTCAGCCTTTCAGTGTTTCTTTTTTCTTTTCTTCTCTTCGCCCACTTACGATAAATATTTTTTCCCTCTTGTGTGTCTATGTCAATACATTAGCTTTCTCTTTGCCTCGCTTTCTTTTTTCCCTTCCATTCTTTCTTTCTCTCTGTCTCTCTGTCTCTCTGTCTCTCTGTCTCTCTCTCTCTCTCTCTTCCCTCTCTCTCAGTCTTTCAGTGTTTCTTTTTTCTTTTCTTCTCTTCGCCCACTTACGATAAATATTTTTTCCCTCTTGTGTGTCTATGTCAATACATTAGCTTTCTCTTTGCCTCGCTTTCTTTTTTCCCTTCCATTCTTTCTTTCTCTCTGTCTCTCTCTCTCCCTTTCTCTCTCTTCGATCTCTTTTTTTCTTTCCCTCTCTCCCTATACTTTTGTTACAGTTTGTTTAGTTGTCAATATCAGTTTATATCTTTCAATGTGCCGCTAATTCTTTCTTCCCTATCTGGTTCTTCCTCTTCCACTCACTCTCACTCTCACTCTCTCTCTCTCTCTCTCTCTCTCTCTCTCTCTCTCTCTCTCTCTCTCTCTCTCTCTCTCTCTCTCTCTCTCTCTTTGTGTGTCTTTTGTTCCTTTTTTCTATGCGTCTTTTCCAACACTTAAGATAACGATTTTTTCTTTTGTTAGTGTCTTTGTAAATACATTACCTTTCTCTCTAACTTTATGTCTCACTTCCTTTGTTCTCTTTCATTTTTTCCCTATTCCACCCTATTATCTCTCTCTCTCTCTCTCTCTCTCTCTCTCTCTCTCTCTCTCTCTCTCTCTCTCTCTCTCTCTCTCTCTCTCTCGTTTTGAGTCTTTAGACTGCCCCTCTCACAACCAACCACTTGTCGAGTCTGTGCCAAGCTCTCCGAATTTTATGTGTAAAGCGGGCCCTCCACTACGCAGATCTATCGTCAAGCCATACGATCAGGTGTAGCTTGACGATAGATCCCCATTGTGTGGGGCGAAATCGTATTCAGATTCATCTGAATCCGATGGACAGATCTGAGCCGCTGAGATATCAAGCAGTGCTTGATATTTTCAGATTGGTCGTCAGTCAGCTTAGGCGGGACGAAAAAAAGTGGAATAAAAATTGTTGAATTTTGCAAATCTGACTTCAGAATCGAATTCACCGTCGAATTTCCATGTAAAATGATACTAAATAACAAGGGCTTACGCACTTAATATTGTGGTTTTTATTTTAATTCTGCTCGCCGCGATTTCTTTTTCACCTAGTAGGGCGGGATAGGTCCTGATGGTCCATCTGACTAATGTGGAGACACATTATCGTCTGTCCGTTTGAATCAGTTCAAACATCAGATGGCTTGATCGTATGGCTTGACGATAGATCTGCGTAGTGGAGGGCCCGCATAACCCGTCATCATCTCATAAATCGAATTTCTTTTTACTCTACTCCTTGGGTAGTTGAATTTGTTATTAATAACCACGCAAGAGGCAGTCAAAGTCATAGGAAAAAATAAACAAACCCATGAGCGTATTCACAAACTGAACAAACTCATTCCTAGATACAAAGGACAACTATTTCAAGAGAAGAAAAAAATATTGAAGCACAGTTACATAAAAAGTTTCAGTAATAAACTAATATAAACAGAAACATTAAAATGTAAATTATATATGGAAAGTGAGAGAAGTGAGGCAAACAAGAAAAAGAGACCGACAGAGAGGGATCCACTTAAAAAGACTTAGCAGGCCGCATGGAGAATCAGTGACATAGAGAGATATAAAGATTTAAAAAAGTATTGAAGGTGAGAGAAGAGAGGCAAAGAAGAGAGAGAGAGAGAGAGAGAGAGAGAGAGAGAGAGAGAGAGAGAGAGAGAGAGAGAGATACAGAAAGAGACATAGTCTGTAAGAGGAGAACCAGGAAGGGAAGAAAGAGAAAGCCATAAGAATTAATCCCTCAGCAAGACCATGAACTCTTTTAAATATGTATAGGAATCTAAATGCGGTCTTACGTTTAGAAGGAAGTAACAGTTGAAATACAAAATTTGCGGCAATTCATGTAAAAAAATTATTTAAAGAAAAAACATACAAAATGCATTTATTTCATATGCGTGTGTCGTAAATAAGTTTAATATAAAAAAAAGTTGTTGAATGAACATAGATCTTTTCATTCAAGTAGAATAACTATCAAACAAATTTAATGTAACGATCTGAATCATTTTACTCTACAAAGACAATTTTCTGTTCGAGCATAGAGTTCTGGGTTGGATGATGGGGTAGAAAGGTATATTGTATATAAGTAGCAATTTGTTGGGTTCATTTACACTTATTTCATGGACCCTCGTTTTTCATATTTTGTTGGAAGCATTCGCCAGTTGCAAAGAGAAAAATTAGAAACACAATCCTTGAGGTTGAAACAGATATCGGCCGACGATTAAGAAAATAAAAGACGAGCAATGAAATAATAAAAAGCTGATGCTCGAAAGGCATCCAAAAAAGTATTATGTGTAAAGATATATAACAGATGGGTCACATGTAAAGTTTTGCGAGAAAACTGTCCTCCACATAGAGCGGTAACGTAAAGCAAGGAGACTTGATGACATTAAGGTTGTAACGGTGAAGGACCGCTGGCAAATATTAACGTCTGCAATTTTAATTTTTTTTTTTCTTAATTGGAAAAGGTGGGAAATATGAATTTCTTATGAATTAAAGGGCTTAATTCATTATGAAATGTAATTATTTTACACTTATAATTCTTAAAAGAGCCTTGTTTAAAGCACTGAAAAATTATGATAGCCACTTCTTTTTTTGCAGGGTTTTTTTAGGATAATATTTTTACGGATTTGGTTATGAAGCTTTACATTTTGTCTTTGAGATCAAATTTCTCGTTTTAGATCAACTGATTTTTTTCGGATCTGATCTAATTTGGTCCTGTCTGCGTTACTGCAGGATCTAACAGCTCGCATTGGCCATTCATTGCTTTGACTTAAGATGAAGTTCAAGGTTTTATTCGTCCTATTTCTTCTGCCCCATTTTTTTTTTTTTTCTTTTTTTTGGGGGGTCTCTTTTTGGTGTAATTGGTATGGTTTTGCATGGTCTGAAACTATTTTTCTTATTCTATATAAATTCTGAATCCTAAAAATGGAGAGAGGTAGTACATTAATATTTGATTGAAAAAAATTTCTTTGGCGGACCGGTTCATCGAATCTGCGCGACGACAATATTATTTAGCCCCCACTGCTAGCACCTTTTAAGAAATCTAAGAGAGATAAATCTGCTTGATTGTACCCACCATTTTACAGTTGATAGCACAGCACAGCTGGCTAGTCTTTTATTATTTTTTTTAAAACTTTGTGCGTCGTTACATCTAAACCTAATGTAACATCACAATCTAATTGTGTCCTCTCAAGATAGACATAAAAAAAGGATTATCTTATTCCGGGCTCTGACTCATTTTCAAATCGTAATTTTATGAGTGACATATAAATTATGTGTATTTCTTTATCCTGTAGCCACATTAAATATTTGTGTTAGCATAATATTAAATGGAAATTCAAAATACTTTCTAATGTGTGCTAATTGTTTCCAATGTAAAATAAAAGCAAAACGTGCGGGATGTGATAAATAAGCAGCATGGTTGAGACTCCCTCTGCCAGCGGCTGACAATTCAGCTATGTTGATGTTCATGATCCGCGCGCAACATCGTTGCTAGTCCTTGGCAGCAGTAGGCGCAAGTAAGCGAGTTGTCATCAAAGATATTCTAATGATAGCTATTATTAGAACATTTTTGGATGTCTCGTTTTGGTATTATTTGATAGAGATACCCGAGACTAAGTATTCTTATGTCTTGGGAGATACTCCATTCAAAAGGTATTCTGATGTCTTAGGTTGGCCTTTGATCTTCGAAGCCTAGACAATGCGCATGCGTAGAGAGCTTGGTATAGAAATAACTCACAGACTTGTGACTTCGAAAGTGAAAGTTGATAGGCCTTCCTTTTTGTAGAACTTCAACAATTTGATCAGCATTCAAAGGTAATCCAAGAAAAACAAGTGAACTAATATCTAAATTGAGTCTATCGCTAAGGTTAATAGAGGGAAAAAAACTGCGAAAATTACATTATATCCCCAGGGTTATTAGAAAAAAAACCACGAATATTTACATTCGTTTTATCGAGAATTAAATCTTGATCTAGACTAAATTTCTAGAGCAACTGTAATCATCTGCAGTGATGGAACAGTAACTAGCTCTAGATCTTGTCTACCTTTGAATTGCATGACAGCTAAAGCATGTCTTTTTGTGCCTGTTTTCCTTGGGACTACAAGGATACGTTTCAGCACTTGCCTGAATCATGAGTGATTCAGCATCCCAGTCACAACTCATCAGATGAAGTTCAGACGAGTCAGAAGTAGATACTGAAAATTCTGCTTAGAGGCTCTGTGTAAAAAAGACTTTGTTTCAGGCCACACAGACATTCTTTTATCTCCAATATTTCTCGTTAACCTACGGTACCTCTATCATACTAAAGGGGACTTCGTTTGACTTCTAGTTAGTCAAAGATCTTGCCTAAATTGAGGCTATGAAGAAACTCTCTAGAACTGAATTAGCCTATGTGCTATTTAAATGATTATGTAGACCTTTAATTTTCTTGTATGTCCAGTGTTGAACAACTAATGACATACAGAGGCTTCAAGCTCAAGCATGTGCTCCAATTCAGATTTTTTCGTTGGAAATGAACAGGGATAGTTCCAGAATGGGTAGTTGGTATTTCTTCCTGTTATTTTATTGTGCATTTAGATATTTATTGTGGGTGGACCTTCACAAAGCACGGGGACTGGAATTTTGATTAAAAAAAATGGAAAGAATTATATGAATGCTATACATTTTTGTCTCTCAGATCCATCTGATTGTTAATACTCTTAAGACCCTGTGATAAGCCCTGCTTACTAATACAACAGAATCAAAATTTCACCTTAAAATTCAACTAGGTCAGGGCTCATCTTTGAATATAGGTATTAAAAGGGTTGTGAATACATAGGTGGTGTGTATAGATGGAATTCCACTTTCAAATGTCTAAATGTTTAATAAATTTTCATAGAAATTTACAATATGTTGAAATAAGCAACCAGGGTGTCCATCAAGTAGAAAAAGATGGAAATTTGATAGTCAGGTTGGAAGAGTCGGAAATGTTAGGAAATCGACCATCGAGGTGAGAAAAAGAGAGGAAAAACAGCGTTCAATAACTAGGCCAAAAGCCTTTGCTGATAGCAAGGTGTTAATTATACTAATTACTAGTAACTTGTATTTATTGCCTGCTTTAAAAGTTGAATCATCATCATCATTTCTATTATTAAACCTGTCTCTGCAAATTCTCTGTCTATTATCCTTGCGCAGTGGAAACCGACTTTGGATTCTTCCAAAATCCTAGGTTGGAAATTTTAGGATGAGATGTTGCTGGACACCCTGAGCTGCATTAAATGAATGGATATTATTTTGTTTTATTATCCTTCAGTATCTTCAGATAAGAGATACTTATGATAGAATATGATTTAACTCAAGATCAACCTTCCACAAGTTTGGCTCACCCTCACCTCACTTGCACTTACTGTCTTTTCAAGCCTTCACACACTTGTCAAATAAAGATTGAGAAATTTAAAATTTATATATAGCTACTTTAAAAGAAAAGAAAAAAATCAAATTGACTCTAACTCGAAGCCTCATATTTGGAGCATGCAACTATAACCCTATTTTGAAAAAGTGGGTGTTCTTTTGTTTTAATTAATGTATTTTTTTATCTCTTTTTTTTTTCTTTTTCAGAATAAAAGAACACATTCAGCACAGCATTGTAGAGACAGTTTGCTTTACTGAAAACAATGGACATATGGGTGGGAGCTGTGCTGCTTGTTGCATCTTTGGTAGCTGCTCCTATTGCTGTTTTCGCAATCCTGTTCTACTTCTTCCCTCACATCCTTGTGAGACTTTTCATGAGGTATTTCAAAATCATTTTTGAGTACCTAACAATCAGTTTGCTGTTAAAAAAAAAATTGTTGCTGAAAAGCTTAAGTTATAAAGACTTGCATAAGTTGAAAATAATTGGAAAGATACACTTGCTTAATAACTGTTAGAATCACAAGCCTGCTGAAAAATTTGAGTTGAGATTTAAATTTCATGTGCCATTCAATCAACCAGGTGCCATACTCTTGAGCGTAGGTGATTATGAACTTTTATGCACCTTTATCCATTGTCACTTTCAGTTCATCTTTCATTCGTCCTACTTAGTTATAGCCACTTCCTTAGTCTATCCAATATCTTTTCGCACTGTTTTTCCCTGCTGCTTTTTCCTTGGATCATTCCAGTTGTCCCAAGATGTTCTAGTTTCTCTCTTCTCATCATATGGCCAAGAAAGGTTGCCTGGCCTTTACATATTCTATTTATGAGTGATCTTGTTGTGTCAGCTTCTCGTAACACTCTTGCCTTTGACATCTCTGCAGTCCTTGAGATTCGAAACATTATCCGTATGAACTAGAATCACATTTCTACTGCATCCAACAAAATTGCGTTTCACTACATGATTACTTTGTAATCCTTTCTTTGGTCTTCAAAAAGTTCATGTACTCTGCCCATCAGTCTTGGATTTTTTCTTTTTCCAAAATGATGTAACTGTTTTTTGACTTGACACATGCTGTGGAGCATATTTTCTTTTCAGAGATTTCTTCATTGTTTTTGTACATTGTCTGCTGCTCAGTACTTCTGTGGTGTAGTTCAATGTTCTGCACATGTCATTGATCAACTTCTCTTTGGCTTTATCAAATTAATTTTATTTATTCTGATTTACTTCAGCAAATTTTTATATCTTTTCTCGATTATTTTTTACTTGCCTTCTCTTTTCCATGAAGCCCAAAATATCCTCAATGATAGACTTTTTTTTGTGTTTTTCTTTCGATTCACTGCTTCTGTGACAGGTACTTTGAATTTTAACCATTATTGGTCCTCTTTTTCACCTTCTTCTAAGACTTCAAATTTATTTTGAACAGCCACACATGCACAATATTTTTCTGAAAGGACCTGGTTGGATTTTAATAGAGCCAAGTCAAGTTTGATGTTTGTAGGTTTAATTCAGATTTTCTTACGTTTCAGTTTGAATTTAGCAGCCACTGGAAATGATCTCTTCAACAGTCTGCTCCAGGCTAGATCTTTGCTAAGAGGTGCATTTCCTAATCTTTTACTGATCAGGAAGTAATCGATCTGGCATCTGCTTTCATCTCATGGGCTGTTCCATGTCCTTTCCTTCTTATTCAGTTATTGGTTGGTGAAACCAATGTGTTTCTGATATTAAGATTGTTGGTATGAAACCATTCAACTAGTGTCTCTCCTCACACAATTCTGATGCTCAAGTCCTTGGGGTCCTCCCACATTTTCTTCTCTCCCTTAACCTACTTTTGCATTCTAATCCCCGATGATGATAAGAGTCTCCTGCTGTCTCCACTGCACCTTTGCTTGTTCTAGATCTTCATGAAATTTTTCTATGTCGTCATGGCTACTAGTTGATGTTTGTGCATTTGAATGATGTTAAGGTCCAATGGTGTTCCTGCAATCTTTAAAAGTCAAACTGTATCTGATAACATCAAATATCCTTTGATTGT
This sequence comes from Elysia crispata, assembly GCA_033675545.1. Classification (NCBI taxonomy): domain Eukaryota; kingdom Metazoa; phylum Mollusca; class Gastropoda; family Plakobranchidae; genus Elysia; species Elysia crispata. The sequence goes on along the minus strand of JAWDGP010003316.1, from coordinate 445,724 downwards.
TTTTGTCATGTCTTGGTCCAGCATAAATGATAATGATCACTCCTCTCTCATGTTCTATACCTCCTGAGTAGAATACTCAAGAAGTTCCTGATGTTATCCTTCCTGGGCCTGGCCATCTGACTTCACTGATGCCTAGAACATTAATTTTCATTCTTTTTATTTCTGGTTTGATGTTATCTGACTTTCCTTTTTGTCGCATTGTTCTAACATTACATATTGCTACAGTTTTTAGTTTTGTTTGGGGCAGACGCTTGTTGATGATCGGGCATCATCTGCGGCACATGACAATCCCTACTGTACAAGACTGGCCTGCCTATCGCAGACCAGCCATTCACGTTCTTTATTTTTTTTTCTTGATTTGTGATTGATCTTTACAAAGATGCTTATAGTTAGTTGCAAATGCGTTCTATAGGAGCCCAAAACATATTGATTTTTAATTACATGTGCCATTAAATGCAATTAAAAATGCTGATATTTATATTATGTGTAATTTTTATTTATAAAGAAAATACACCGAATTGGAGATATACCTTTTTCAAATAGATCAGAACCTGAGTCTTTTGTGCCTCAAAGAATTCAGTATTACAAAACTTATTCAAAACTAAAAGCATTTCATAGAAACTTCAATTGGGATTCTCTAAAATCATTAAAAGGATTTCAAATTAATAAAAGCTAAAAAAATAAAAAAAATAAAAAAAGAACAGGTACTTTTAAAACTTATTTTCTTTTATTAAATCAAATAATTTTTAATGTTCAAAAACTTTAAAACAATGAAGCAAACACATTTTTTCAGAGGTCTGTGTTCTTCTTAAACAACAACAACAACAAATGGATGAAAAAAGTATAGTTCAAATCAGCTCAGTAACCATATTATATGAGCTCTCTTTCATTCTCATCAAATTTTGAACATTGATGCTGTTGCCATCGAAACCTACTTGTATACTGTAACCCTTTGTTTCCAAAACTTTTGTAAATATTTTTTGTGTAACTCAGATACCAAGCTTATAAATCTGGAGTGGAAATCAAGTTTGTGGGTAATCAAGACAACGTGTTTTGTTATGGAGAGAAAAATGCGCCTCGTCCCAATAAGACCAGCATCGTATTTCTCCATGGTTTCACCTCTTCAAAGGATCAGTGGGTTCCTATAATAAAGGTGATTTCTAGGTTTTTGAGTTAAAATAAGTTGGCAATGAAATATAACAATAACAACAACAACAAAACCTCTACTTAATCATCTCTGTCTTTTTTCTTATAATTGCATTATTGATTCACTCTTTATGAAAGCCATGTAACTAGACTGTTCTGTGTGTGCTAAATGTGAAAATCCATCACTTATATAAAACTTTAAAAAATAGCATTGATTATAGCTTGTTTATAAACATATTTTTTTTTCTGTTACAAGAGATATCTATTCTTATTAAGCCTATTAGTACTATAGGTATGTGTTATTCAAAGCCAGTTTGTCAGAAATTTAAATTCATTTTTTTTTTCTTGTTTTGTTTGATCCAGCGTCTTCCTGCTGACATCCACATGATTACTCTAGATCTTCCTGGCCATGGTGATTCCTCTAGACCTGGCGAGGACAGTGACATGAGCTTTGATCGGGCTGTAGATCTCGTTAATGCGGTATGTACCGCACAATCAGGCTGAGATAACTTTCAGTATTGTTTTAATATGGGTGCATAGGAGAAACCTTGAGCTGGAGAGGGCTGCTTTTAAATTATTTAAGTTATCAACCTTCAAATAATCACATCCTTATTTGATATTGAAAATTTGTCTCTTAAACATTTTTTGTCAAGGAATTGTACACCCAATGTAAAACACCAATGCTTAAGTTTTTTTCATTTAAGTAAATGTTTTGAAGAAATATTAGACTAATAAAATTCGTTTAAAATACTAATTTACATCTTAAACTGCAGAACCCTTGTTAAAATTTCTGTTTAGTTTTTTGTAAGTTTCTTGGGGAAAGTCACATTAATTCAAGCTAGCAGCAAATGTCTCAAAAGGAGTTCTAATTGGTTGTTAACGTTTAAGAAGATGGTTTTGAAGTTACATATTTTTTACTTCCCCCGTTTTTTGTTTCAAATTGTTCTGAAACGTTTAAAAAGAATTTTACCCAGGAGAAACGTTTTATAAATGCATTTCTTGTAACCTCTCTCTCTCTCTTGCTGTTAGATTTTTATTCCTACAGAGTAGTCATGGAGATTTTCTATTCTACCAAAGCTGGGATGGATGTATATAGGTGATTGATGAATGAGATTGTGCAAAGGTTTATGTAAAATTGTAAAATTCCCATTTAAAAGAATATATATGTTGTTTTTTTTTGGCTTTGAACTAGAATCTTTCAACATAAAAATATCTAAAAGCTCATGTTTTATCCTATGAGATTCATAAGATACATATTGAAAAATTGAGAAGAGATGTTTTAAGTCCTTATAAGGTCTTCTTTTTCAAACTGCACTTATATGTCCAGCATGTGAAATTTTCATTTAAATGCATAATTTATAACATTTTTTTCAAATCTTCTTAAACATTTCCTTCAGTTCCTAGAGTTGGTGAACCTTGGTGATAAAAAAGTTCATATCGTTGGCAGTTCCTTGGGTGGGGCGATAGCTGGTCTCTTTGCTGCCAAATATCCTGACAAGGTGGACCGCGTCACTATGGCTTGCCCTGCAGGTAAAATAGATGTATTAGAGCAAATAACAAAGTTGAATAAAGTGGGAACGCATACATTAGTATCTTCCAGACAAGATTAAAAAGTGTTCTTCCTATCCTTGAAGATTATATATACATAGTTATATCTCAGGTACTAAGCCCATATTGTCAATGGAATTAAAATACAATTTATTGGTATTTCTTTAAAGTAGAATGTCTTAGAACAAAAGATCTTTGAGGCTGCATTCCTTTTTAAAGGAGCATTGAAATAATTTAATTTCCATAACACTGGAGCAAATGCTGACATAAATTACAGATGACCTATGAACTGAAGTTTGACAACTATTCCAAGCTATGTCTATTTAGACTTGTTAGTTACATCTAATTCATGGAGTAACTTCCTTTTTCTCTAGACTGAGACAAACATTATGCCATGATTGGTCTGTAAAGCTCAAGTAACTCTATTAGTTCCTCTTTATTTCAGTGCAAACCCCAGTAGACACAAACCTTCTGCGTCAGGTGAAAAAAGCGACCAGTAAAGCAACTGATCAGGTCACTTATGAGGACTGCATGCTATTGACAGAAAATTTACAAGATGTAAAGGACATGTTGCTAAGCATTTGTTTCAGCAAAGACCTGGTGAAATTCCATGATCAGGCAAGTCTTTTGAGAAGTGACCTATGCAAAAGGTTTTAAGTGGTGCAGAGCCTCAACAGCCTGTCTAAAGTAAAGGTTACATTAGTTAAATTTTGTCTTCCTTTAATGAGTTGTTAAGTCAAAGGAAAAATTTGCTTTTCAGCTTGTAAATTAAGCTGAAAGTCAAGCTTTCATTAAAGATTCCCCTTTTTTTGTGTGTTTTAATATGAAGTTGTAGCATGTTATGGCAAACGGTAAGTAATTAAACAAAAAAGGGTGTTGTGAAAAAAATAATTCTTTATGCCCACTCTCTGAAAAATTATGTAATTTAATCCCAACCTCTTATCTCTTTAGTTCCTTTGCAGTTTTGTTCTTAATTCTTAGTGAGATGACATGAGTTTGTTCTGTTTCAAGCAAGAAAGGCTGATATTTTAAAGTTTGTCTGCAAAATGTTGGTTCAAAAAAATCTAGATCTGAAAAAAAAAATTTTTTTTTCACATACTCTAAAGAAAACAAAATTTATGGTTACTTTTCTTCAATAATTCCTTCTTCAAAACTCTTGATATCTAAGTGTAGTTGTCTCCCTGTGCCTGACCTCCTGAAAGACGTGATCACTGATTTTTATCATATTATGGGATTATATAGCAACCACTGTTTATGAATGGCTTTGTACGTGAGAGATTAAAATATATAACAAGATCGCCAGCTTTGATTCAGTAAAGCGTATTATGATATGAATATTTTTCAATGACATTTTGTACCTCCTCAGATATTTCAAGGCTTTTTAACGCTGCGCTTACCCAAGCTACCATATTTTTTAAGGCGTAAGTACTTTTATTTAAAGGCCTTCCACTTTTTGAAAACTTAATTTGACAAATAATGATTTAGAGGAACTCTCTTCCCTCATGAGGGTTTTGCATGCACCAAGTTCTTGCAGGTTAATTTAAAACAGATGTAAAGACTTAAATAAATGACAAATGAGTCAGAGTAATGAAATATATGTGCCATATTTATAACACAGTCTTCTCCCATGACCTCTATTCTTTGTACAAATATGTGTTCCTGCAATTTTGATAAAAAAAATCTATTCTTATACCTTGATTTAAAAAAAATTTAACCATTTTGATCGAACTAGGATAATATTTTTAGGAAAAAGGGTATGAGGAGAAAAACATCATGTTGAATTTGCGATGTATTTTGATTTAACAGTTTTTAACGCATTCTTAAAAACTGACGCACCCTTTGAGTTTGTCCTCAAATGAAACCCAAGTAAAGGTCTAGAATACGAAATCCCTTAATTGATAGTTGGATGATATATGATCATAGAGCCAAAAATCTGCATGACATGCAGTCATACAATAATAATAATAGCCAAGCACCTTTGTACATCTACAAACAGAAGTTTAATTTTTAACAACATGTTAAAAAACCTGAAATACAGCTTGCAAAGTATTATTTTATCTAAGTTTCTTTCTATTTCCTTTATTTTCTGTGAACTCTTCTGCCTCTCTTCACTGTTTTTTTCTTTTTACTTTATCATGTGCAAACAGTTTTCCAATCGTTGACAACTGTGAACAAGTTGGATCATCTTGAGAAGATGGCCGATAAAATAACAGTCCCGTCTCAGCTAATATGGGGACAAGATGATGAGGTACTTGACCTTACAGAGAAATTATATTTGCATCATGAAAAAAAAAATAAAAAAAAGCCATCAAACAAGACATTGACAGCAATTACTTAGGTGAAATTAAGATTTTGACTAAGTCTTTGGCAACTTCCAAAAACAAAAAGATTTGTTAGTTGAGTTTTGCTAATCAAGAGGGTCTGGGTTTGATTGGTTTCATGACTACAATGACAGAATTCATCACGCTAGTCTTAGCGATGATTTCAATAACTAGGACTGGAATTCTTCCTCCTTTTGGATGAAATCCTTTCTTTTGGGGTGATATTCCCTCACTTTTATATCATTAATATTATTTTTTTTTTCATTTCAGCCTAACTATGGATAGCAGTCCTCATCCCTGAAATAAGATCTAAACCAATAGAAAAAGGCAGCGAATGGCTTATTTATGCCCTAAACAGAAAAAAAAAATCCATTACTCCCATATTTCCCTACAAAGGACTCTCACCTATGTTGATCATTTCCTCTCTTTTGTTTTGGACCACATAATAAAATATATACATTTATATATACCTGACTATACCCAATTTTTTGATCAACCGGTCACACAGACAATATTCATGTGCTGAGTAATTTACTCAAGCTCTTTAACTGTCAATCACCCAGATTCTACATGTGAGCGGGGCTAAGCTTCTGCGACCCAAGCTGGGTGACTGTCATCACGTCAATATCATTGAGAGATGCGGACACGCTATACATATAGATAGGCCAGGGGCTCTAGCAAAGCATATCATTAACTTTTACAGAGACGGAGAGAGTGGGAAAGATGACTAGGATTACAACTTTGTAAATATATCTGTCAGAAATAACACTTATGAGTTCATAGACTTTATAGTTTGATATCTTACATTCCATAAGTAAAATTTGAATCTGGGGTTATTGTTTCCATGGAAAATGTTTTAGAATTCAAAATGTAGCTAAAATTCATTTGTGATAATAGTAACAAAAATCATAAAAGTTACTTGCATTTTGCTCGAGGTGGGGGGTTGTTTTTTTTATGTAAAATTTTTCTTGAGAGATGTATCAGAATTTTTTATTTTGACTTACAGTCATCCCATCATGATCGATGAATTTTAAGCATAGTCTGGTAATAGAAGGACTGGATTCTTGCCATGGACAAGCTGTATATAATGGCTAAGGAGAGAAACAATCTAGAGTGTTTTCCCTTTATGATTTTGGCTTTATATGCGGGTCATAAAAGTTATTCAATAACATATTAAAAATGATGGAAGACAATAAGAGGTTGCTCTAATTATCATCTCTTTGTTTACTTTCAAGTTATGAATTTGAATGCTTTTTTGTGGATTATTCTTAAGGATACAACTCATATCTTTTGTAAAATACCTCTTGCAGAATCTGTTTTTAAAGCTGGATAGATTTTTTGAAAATATGACTCTGCTAAATTTTTTAAGGCTTTTGCATGCAAATTTTGATACTTTTTACAAACTTATGGTTAAGTATGTTACAGTGTATATGATTATTTAATCCTTGTTTTTATTTTTATAAAGATAAATCTATTCTATTGCTGTTGAAGATGAATCAATCATTCACATGCCTTGCTTTTTAACTGAGGCGATCATGACCTTCTACGCATCTCCATCTCTTGTCGCTGTCATTGCATCTGTCACTCATCCTACTTTTAGACACTTTTTAGGCCATCCCACATCTTTTCTTGTTGTTTTCCCAGCTGTTTTTTCCTTTGATCATACCTTTTGTTATAAGATGTTCTAATTTTTCTCTTCTTGTCACATGTTGTTACAGATGCAGATCATGAAAAGAAAATTTTGCACACTGATCTATTTATCACATAAGTAATCCCCTAAATAAACGATACCCAATTTAATCATTTCAATTTTATGTCTACCAATAATTCAGCTTTCATAACTCTACATGTATGTATTTGTTTTATTACAGGCTTTGTTTCTGAATCTGTATTACTCCTTCTCTACTCTATGAACATCAGCTGATGGGAAAATTTGGTATCCAAGCATGCAAAAGGGAAACTAATTTATGGAAATTTCAAAGAGTCGCCCCTCCCAAAAATAAAGTTTAATAACAGGTCACCATTTTTATATTGTTTTCAGGCAAAAAAAAATGTTTTTAATTAGTTTGTTCAAGACTTATTAAGCTGATTCCCCAACAAATTATTAAACCTGACCCTCTGTGTGAGGATCTTATTGAACTGTCTGAAACTCCCAACTCATACAAAGAGGAAGAAATCCATACATTAATGTTGATTTTATGAAATATTTGACTTTAAAGTGTAAGACTTAAATGAAAGACCTTATTAATGAGTTTTAAGATTGTGAAATATGAGCATGTCTCCTCTTTTTTTTTCTCCGTTCATTTATTTTGTAACTGTGATAAAAGCCTGTGATGATAAGAAATAATGCTAAAATCTCAAAATTGTTAAAAAGAAGAAAAACAAGAAAACTATCCCAACGGAACCTCAGTTCTTTGAACTTGTTATGATTCTCATACTTTGAAAAAGATTCTGGAAAAGTGTTTCCAGATTAATCACAAAATGGGTCTTGTAGTTATCAATTCCTCCTAAGAAATACAAATTTGATATCGATGTCCTTGGAAGATTTCATAAAATGCTGTTTAAACATAAGTTGACAATGACATCTGAGCGTGATAATGTAGAGAAAAAATGAAGTCATGCTATTTTGCATTTTGCTCATGTTTCATTGTTTCTGTCTTGATGTAATTTTTTAAACAGATTTGATCAAATATAATCTATATTTGCTGAAACCATTTTTTTTAAACATTCTTTCAACTCAACCATGCTGATTTTAAACATTTGAAAGTAAATTGCAATAGCATTTATCTAACACAAACCGAAATCATGTGCAAGATTATAATTTAAATAAATTTTTGATTTCTTGGACAGACATAGAGAACATTTCAATTTTTCCTGTAAGTTTTAAAGATTTATACTTTTTTTTTTAATTTTGTCAAATTATTCTTTTTAAAAGTTTTCAATATTTTTTGGTGTGGAATTTTGCTTAACGGGTCAAGATGAAAAACTATTTCAACGTTTTGATTTTAAGACTACTTCATGCAAGGCTCACCAGATTGGGATTGAGGCTTCAGATATACTTAATTGACACACAAAAACAGAATAAATTTTGTTATGATTTGTCATGGTGTTGCAGGTACATGATGCTAACACTGTAAATAGGCAAAAGTGCCATCATTTATGTAAGCATTCTCATTGTGCCTTTTTTTTACATTATGAAATTATTATTTTTTTCTGCATTTGCAATAACATTAGTTTCATTTCTGTTGAGTTTTCAGAGATATCATTCAAGTCACAAAACTCGTATTTTCCTTTTTATGTTCCACACTTGCACACACATTACTTTTTTTTTTAATAACCTGTTTTGAATATCTCAAGAGGAATATGTGATGTGGAATTTTTAAAATATGCTTTAGTGGTATATAGAATCTTGAGTGAAATTTAAAAAAAAAATGATTTTTGTCAACGAAACGCTGACAAAATACAGAATCCATTTCAAATTTTTTATTTCCCTTTATTTATGTAAATTGTTGTCTCTTTTTGATTTTTTAAAATCTGGTTATTATTTTCTTTCTCTTTAAAATTATGTTATTGTTCTTGACAGGTTTATTTTCAATCTTTCATTATTAATGTTAGGCCGTCCAAAACGAGATTGGATCATCTTTAATAGAATGTGGGGTTTGAACCTCAGAATGTAAGTCAAAAAAGCATCAAAGGTAAATTTTTATTTTCAGTAACTCAAATTGTCCTGTCCATCATAGATTTGCAACTACATGTATGTAAGAATCATTGAGTATTTTTAAACTGCTCTTTTTCAAGCAAATTTTTGCTATGTGTATCCCAGTTTTTGAGTTTCTTTAAAGTAATTTTAACAGTTTTGATCCAAGCAAACTTTTTAAGTATGATATGTAAGATGATGTGGATGTAAGGAGAAACTCAGTGGAAACTTTGATCCAACAGAAATGTTGGTTACGATGAAATACATTGTACTCAAGGTTTTGTTGATTCCAGTATTATTGTACTTCTAGAAAAGCTGTTTTGATTATTCTGGCTTTTTCTCCTCCGTATAAATTTTTTGCTCAAAGAAGTTATCAGTTATGCATTTGTTTTTGATTGAAAACAAAGAGCTTAAAAAAGTCAAGGGGACTTGCAGCTCTCAGTTTCGCAATAGCCTTAAGGGTGCTAATATATCAAACCATGAAGCAGAAAATATTTTGTTAAAAAAATAAACCTCAGCTGACGGTGGTATGGCATACTGGGCCCTAGTACTTCTAAATTCTTTAGTGTCCCCTAAGTTTATTTAAAATTCTGATATGGTGATATTTACTCTTATTTATACATAAAATTTATAAGTGACCATACTACCGCAAGATGGCCATTTTTAAATACCTTTCCATTGAGCTTATTGTTCAGATAACAGGCTTCTCGGAGAGTGAGAAGATAAAAGAATTAACAGCCTCTGAGTATGTCCAGAGTGAGTAGGATGTCAATTTTTAGATACAGAGAGCATTGAAAATTAGATAAATTCTTTTATTTTCCTAACATTTTAAAGAGCCTAAAATCTTATATCTCAACATCAGAGAATGTTGATAATATTACGCACTTTTAAAATTTTTTTCAATAGAGTGTAGAAATAGTCTTTTCCATGTTCTTTCTTTTTTTTTAAATTTTGTGTGTGTTTTTTGAGGACCTATCTTTAATGGGCTTTGGGTTTTTGAATATTCATAAGTGGGACAGAAAATGGGTTTTTTTTGCCTTTGACTTTAATTTAGTTTTAAAAACTTTTAGTGTTAGAGTGAAAAAGGGTACTTCTTGCTAATTTACCCGCTAATATATGCATGTACATGTAATATCTTTTACATAACTTTTCTCTATAATTTTCATTGAGTTCAGAAATCGCTATAAAAATAGCCGTTTTTATTCTTTGTAATGAGTAGAACTTTAAAATATTGATGTGAATTTTTAAACATAGGTACATGTAATTGGAAAAGTGAAACTTGTGCAGTATACTTATCATTAGCACTTTTAAAAAAAAAATTTCTTATTTGATGACAATATGAGTACTTACTCTTGCATCTCTTTTCTTTGTGAAGAAATTTATACCTATTTTACTCTTACATTTACTTCTTTAAGAAGATGGATACTTAATTTTTCATGTCTTTTCTTTGTTTGGTTTGACATCCTTTGCCTTTTTTTTAAAGGAAGGAACATAACCGTAATAATGTGAATGAATAATACGGAGTCGTTTTTTTTTTGTATCACCAATTAAAGATTTATTAGTTAAAATCTGCTAAATGCGTTTTCATCTTTGTTTATTTAGTACTTGTCTTCACACTTTCACTTTAAATAAGTTTTAAATTGATGAAAATCATTCCTTTCCTTTAATTTTCAACTACTGGTTTCAATTCAGAACTGAATAGTTATAATTTATATTTATAATTTTATGCTTTAAATGGAATTTTCTTTTGAAGTCACCCAATGTAAAAAAAGAATTGTCCGGATCTTCCTATCATTTAATTGGAGCAGAGAGAGAAGAGAGAGAGAGAGGCCCAGTTAAAGTTGCATTTTTTTTTTCATTATGAGCTACAGACAATGAATATTACAAGATACTGATGAAATAACAACAGTATAACAGTAAGTTGCCTATTCAAAACTTCTAAAAATCAAAACCATTAACTATAAATATAAATGCATTTGGACTTCTTTCTTTTTTAATTGTACACCATACAGTAAGTCATTTCACCATAGGTTTTGTAATGTCTCTCAGAAAAATCACACACATGCAATGTGAGCACCTGACAAGTTTTAGTGAGTGGTGGGCAAGTAACTTCCTACGTCATAATGTCATAGAATAGTATTGAATTTTTCAATTTACTTTATAATCTGTGTTTTTATTTCGATGATTTGGGAGTCCCATGCGGTTTTAAAGCTGAGAGGAAAATAAAACATGTTTAGTAGAAATATCCAGTAAATGATCCAATTTAATCAACATGCATTATGATATTACTGGTACTAACCATTTTAAATTTTGAAAATTATATTGCAGGGTTTTTAGCACGACGAAAGCAAACCACCACTTGGTTGGCTATGCTGAGTGGCCCAAATGTAAAATCTTGTGAAATGGCTGGCATTCTGCCACCCATCCGTCTATAGGATTGTCTCCAGCCCAACTCCAGATAGTTTTACTATGGAAACTGAAATCCCTCCTGTTGTATGTGTGTTGTAAATTTTGTAATGTCAATACTCGCTAGTGTGGTACAATGTACATCTACTGACCTCAGCCAGTTTCCGGAAGTTTTTTTTAAAGAAGGGAAATAATTTGACCAACTTTTAAAGCTCGAGACCACCACAGTTATCCCGCTTTGCAAGAAACTAGTCTGTTCCAAAGAGTGAGGTAAGATCTCAATTTTTGATATGGATTTTCAGACAATATATAGATATGTATATATAAATTATAATTTTTTAGATGAATCGCCACCTCTCACTGTTTAACTTTAAAGCTAGATTTGCTCTGAATCCAGATTCCAGATTACTGATGTTATTTTTTACCAAAAAAAAAACCGGATACACGTTGTGTAGCTCCGGCAAACGTGAACCTTTGTTGGTAATTTTTCTAAATCTAATATATATGTATTTCTCTCCCTACCCATACCTTACAATTATACCTTTGACTAACTAATTATTTGAAGACCTGAGTTCGCTCAGGATTAAAAATTAATATGTTCCACAATTTCCCTCCTGACATTCAAACCCAGAACGTATCTAGATCTACTCCTTAACATTTCTCATAGCCACTTATAAACGTGCTGTTTTAGAAGACTGAAAAAAAAAAAATTCTATAGCAGTGGGTACTGTTTCTCAAGCTCAAATATCCACATATACATACAAAACAAAGTACGAGGGACGATATTTACATTTTGAAAATCTATCTCTACAAAAGTACATGATTCCTATCAGGGAAAAACACATTTTAAATTTAGATCTTGAAAATCTGCACTTTCATGGAACATTAATTAGCTGATAACCCGGTAGTAAAGTGAACATTGTCCAACTCTAGTTCTACATCTTATCCAGATTAGTAGGAGCAATACAGTTTGATCCTATTTACTTTTATTCTTTTATGCTTGAAATATTCCCATAGATCTTAGATAATTATATGCCGCTTCGTTTTTTTCTTACCATTGTCAAGATAGAAAACTTTATGCCCATGAATGATTGCGATCTTTCTTTTGCGGGAATTTCCGTAAAGGTGCTATTTTAGGCCTATTTGGGAGTTCTCGGTTTTTTTATGCTTTTTTTTTTTTTGGTTTGTTTCACAACGTTGGAATCCGGAAGAAAGCCCAAAGTCTAGACCACTTCTCCGTTTACTGTTCATGAATGGAGGACTTCTGTCGGGATACAACCACAGGCTTGTTGACGTAACTTTACACGAACAAAATCCGTGTCTACGATAAATCGCAGCGTTCGTTGATCTAGTTTTTTTTTCTCCTTTTATTTCTTTCTTTCTCAGCAGTGTTTCGTCGCCGTATAATATATTCATCACGTGTTTACTCACTTTTTTTTTTCCTCCTCTCTATTCTTCTTTCTCACTACCTATACTTTTCATATTGCTTCCTTTTTTTTTATCCGCAAGACTCTCCTGATACGGTACCTATCTATCCATCTATCTATCTCTCTATCTATTAATCTATCTAACTGTCTGTCTGTCTGTCTGTCTGTCTGTCTCTGCATCAACTCTTTAAGTACACATTTGTCTACATACCTTTGTAGGAATACGCATTGGTGGCATATACACGGCAGGTTTTCGAATTAGCAGGTACCCGGTACAAGAATTGTTTTCAACCCAACAAATCCTGTTTCATGTTTATAGTTAGTCAGCCTGAAGCCATAGGGGGAATCTGTATAGATCTTAGCTGTTTTAAGCTTTAAAAATTTTCGAATAGTCGACCTTCAATTTGCTCGGGCTGTTATTTCCACTAAACAGAACTTATTTTGTTGAATAAAAATGTAATTAAAAAAAAAAAAGAACAACAAAATAAGAAACAACGGAGCTTCACTATGCATACCTGGAATCTTTAAACTTGAAATGTGCCTATTTTCGGGCAAGAATGCAGGTATTTTTTGTTTGTTTTATGTCTCTGCCTGTATGGGGAAAAGGGGGTAAGGGGGCAGCGTTTGAGGTGATCAGATCAGCCAGAGAGTGTTTTGAAATCTCAGTTTATTGTGAAGAACGAAGACAAAGACAAAATTTTCCATCGCCTGATAAAAGGCTTGACGGACAAAGACGAGGTTCCATTGGTGAAAAGATTTGCAATTCGAATTTTAAGAAACAAAAGGTAAGGAAGTAATATTTTGAGACATCCTTGAGCACCATCTGACATCGTCTTCCTCAAATGATGATTAAAATTATGCCTACGGTGCCCATTATGTTTCAGTCTTGTAATGCATGACGCCGCCCTTTATTCTCACGCCACATAATTTACCAGTATCAGTTTTCATGACATTGACACGGACGATTCATGAATTCAGGATTTAATGCACATGTATTTAGATTAATTCGCTCCCACCACGAAGCTTTTTTTTTCCTTTGATTAATGGTTAAAACACAAGGTAGAAAAATGCAAAAGTCGCTTTAGTAAATTTCGCGAGAGCACATACTGGATAAATGCGCCTGGTGGGAAAAAAAATGTGGGAAATGGGTGCTTGAAAGACTTAAGTTCTGCCTTTGTTGTTTTTTTTTTGTGTGTGTGTGTTCAAAGCTTAATCGCGATTTCTCGGAAGGGGGGGGGGGCGGGGGGGTGAGGGAGTCAGTATCATTCTGACATAAATTTACTGCTGCCGCTTCTCAGTGTTAGATAGAGCTTCGCTGATGCCAACTCAGAACTTTTTGCGGCATTTTTGTTTGGAAAGTTAGGGTAAAAAAAAAAAAACCCCGAAAATTATGTCATGCTTGGCTACTACTCCATTTACCCATGTCGACACCTTGGCTATAAAGTTAATTTCGTCGATGAGCCTGCCTGAAAGCAAGCAATTTCTTTTTGGCTGTCAAAAAAATAATGTTACAGTGCAAAGAAAAAAAGATGTCACGCGAATTCAATTTTATTGAATATTAAACTTAGAGGAATAAAAGATTGTAACTTAGTGGAAAAAATTACGCAAGGATGTCAGAAGGAAAAATTTCTTAAGAGAGTGGAGATAGATGCGCAGAAAAACAGAGTAAAACTTCGCAGAAAGTTTAAATTAATAAGAGGTCACTTGGGGGAATATTTCGCTTATGTGGGTAAGAGTTCTCCCAGAGTAATAGAAGCAGTAGCTTTCCTTCATTAATCCTTAGTAAAAATGTTGTCTGTCTGCTGATTCTTCTACAGCAAAGTAATTTCTCAATACCGAGAGCACGCGTTAAGCAAGCTCTCCGTAAAAGGGGGGGGAATCGGCTTCGGCACGTAAAATATATCGCTAAATAATTGTTTTTATTATTTCTAGTAAAAGATTGTTAAGTGAAAACCTTGTCACACAGATATATTATAGAGTAGAAGGCTGTTAAATGAGAGAGGAGATAGACTCACAGACTTTATAGACTAAAAAGTTAAATATATGGTGATGAAAGAATACTGTCATACAGACATTATATTAGTCAAAGGTTATCACGTGATCGAAGATAGTGACATAGAGAATGTATAGTCAAAGGTTATCACGTGAGCGAAGATAGTGACACAGAGATTGTATAGTCAAAGGTTATCACGTGAGCGAAGATAGTGACACTGAGATTGTATAGTCAAAGGTGATCACGTGAGCGAAGATAGTGACACAGATATTTTATAGTCAAAGGTTATCACGTGAGCGAAGATAGTGACACAGAGATTGTATAGTCAAAGGTTATCACGTGAGCGAAGATAGTGACACAGAGATTGTATAGTCAAAGGTTATCACGTGAGCGAAGATAGTGACACTGAGATTGTATAGTCAAAGGTTATCACGTGAGCGAAGATAGTGACACAGAGATTGTATAGTCAAAGGTGATCACGTGAGCGAAGATAGTGACACAGAGATTGTATAGTCAAAGGTGATCACGTGAGCGAAGATAGTGACACAGAGATTGTATAGTCAAAGGTGATCACGTGAGCGAAGATAGTGACACAGAATTTTATGGTCAAAGGTTATCACGTGAGCGAAGATAGTGACACAGAGATTGTATAGTCAAAGGTTATCACGTGAGCGAAGATAGTGACACAGATATTTTATAGTCAAAGGTTATCACGTGAGCGAAGATGCCCTCACAGAAATAATGATGAAAGAGGTTTTCACGTGAATGAAGATGGTGGCACAGACATTATAATGTCAAAGTTTATGACGTGAGTAAAAATTGTGACGCCGACATTACAAAGTCAAAGTTTTCACGCAAGTGATGATAGGGACATAGTCATATTCGCCAGAGTAAAAGGTTCTTATGTAAGTGAAGATAGGGACATAGTCATATTCGCCAGAGTAAAAGGTTCTTATTTAAGTGAAGATAGAGATTCAGATACGATAAAGCAAAAGGTACTCACGTGAGTAAAGATAGTGATACAGGCATTAGAGAGTCAAAAGTTTTCACCATGTGTGAAGATAGTGACACAGGCATTAGAGAGTCAAAAGTTTTCACCATGTGTGAAGATAGTCATGCAAATATTACACGCCCATAGTTAAGAGTAGTGAGAGATAAAAACCCTCATAATTATAAAAGAGTTAAAGGTGATGAATGAGAGAACAGGGCCATATATACAATACAATGTTTAAGATACAAATGTTTAAGGTGGTGAGTTAGCGAATACTTATTACATACACACATTCATAGGCTACTTGCAATACAATGTTTAAGATACAAATGTTAAAGGTGGTGAGTTAGCGAATACTTATTACATACACACATTCATAGGCTACTTACAATACAACGTTTAAAATATATCTAAAAAAAAAAAACAGAAAAAAACGGTGTTAAAGGTGATGAGACTGAAAACTATACAATATAATGTGAAAGATAAAGAGTTTAGAGTGGTGAATGAGAGAAAAATGTCGTAATAAAATCATTGTTGAAGATGATGATTTAGAGACCACTGTCTTACAGAATAAAGCAGCAGCACAATTATAGATATGTAATTAGATCTAGGGGACCTTTATTAGTGCGCAGTGATTAACAGTGAGATAAAATCAACACAACAACTTCTTTACTTGCAACACAACAAACAAACTTATAGAGAGATAGAATATACAAAACATATGTTATGTGCAGGAATCAAACCCGCGCTCTTGTACCCATTATGTGCCACATTCAGCTAGTGTCAGACGTGGTAGCCCCTTAACCACCGTGGTTTCAACACCAATAAATGCAGAAGTAGTCACACAAACGGAGGGAGAAACGGTGTTAGAATGGTCTAGGGACCTATTTCAAGATGCGCAGTAACTGGTACAAGTTAAATTAGAATTCAAAAAGTGAGCAACCACTAACCTAGATCTAACAGTACAAACAAAAAAAAAACAAACAAATGAAACCCGAAAGGCAGGGGGGAAAAAAAATAAAATTTATTTTGGACAGGGATCGAACTTTCTGCTTGTGCTGGTTCAACAATTAGTTTTGTGTCACATTATAACGAGTATCGGTTCGATTCCAAAGTAGGCCTAAGTCTGTATTCTTTTCCTTCTTTTTATAGGCCTACTTCTAGTTTTATCGTTGACTGAAGTGGTTGCTTCTTCTATCCAGGATCCAAAAAAAATCGTGCTTCTCTTTATACTTTTAACTTGATCCACAAAAGGATGCACTTGACCTTTTTAAGCTGTCTTTCTCACGCTTTGAGGCTGAATGAACTGGCCAATGAGATCAGTGTACAGTAATTAATTGACATCAGAACTTTGTTTTACTTTAACCAGCTTCACCAGAAGGCATAGGGAAAACCTCCACATTGTCTGATACATGGGGTAACTTTTTCGACGGTTCTATTATTATTATTTTTTTTTTTGTCATTTTGTCATCATTACTATGGCTGTTACAGGTTAGATTTTACTTTTGAGGTTTTTGTCAAATCATTGTAAATGAAAGCGCGTAGCAGTTTGGTTTTGAGTGGAGACCCGTTAGTTTCGATGATTAAAAAAAAAGATTAATTAAATTAATTAATTCTTTTATAATATGAAATCACCTCTATAAGTAATCGACTTTGATGTCATTCATCAATAATAATATGGTAGCACCAACTCATTCGTTGTTTTAAACCATTTACCCTTTTCGGTATTTTTACAAGTAGCAGTGGATGACCTTTGCCCTCCCATCCTCCCACTCACAAAGTGTTTAGGGCGCTACAGCGATGAGTTGCTGAAAGCAGGGGAGGATAGGCCCGCGGCATGGTTCCGCCTTTTCTATTTATAGATTTATGGAGTTTGCTACATTAGGATGTTGGTGCATCGAGGGAGTGGAATCATCTTGGAGGATTTTCAATGTCCATTGATTTATTAGTTATGTTTCGTTTCAGATCATGCTTTACTCTATTTTTACAGTAATTTAGGGATTGGCCTTGAATATCAAGAATATTCTTTCCTCCACTCTATGGAATTTTTTCCCCCTCGGATTGTTTTTATTAGCTTTGTCTTCGGTGGGTATTTTTTCACTTCCTGCTTTATTTTTTTTTCAATCCTGTTGGTTCAGTAAGCGTTTAATCCCACCCATTGTCTGCATATGGAGTCCTGGTTTGTTCCATAACTTGGAAAGTTTTTATTAACAAAAAAATATATTATTGTCCTATCAAAATTGCGCTCTCATTTAATAAAGTTTGCTTAACGTATGTTTACACGAAGAAATTTGCAAAGAGCAACACCGGTCTAAAAAATCCTCTAAGCCCTATTGCTTGAGGTTTTCGAAAAGGCCGTAAAATAGAAAATTTTGCTGCTTTCAACAAATCGCAAGAAACATTAGCTGCTTGTAACGTTTGGGCATTTTGTTGTCTGGTTTTTCTTACTGCTAATTTCTTCGTGTAAAAAATATAATTTCATAAACACCAGTAAGTTCAGGGTACCAAAGCTCATTTACAGTAGGTGATGAAATAGTTTATATCAAATTATCGGGTGAGAGAGATGGAGAGAGAGAGAGAGATTAGGATAGACAGACAGACAGAGAGACATAGCGAGAGAGAGAGACACAGACACACAGACAGAAAGAGAGAGAGAGTAAGAGAGAGACAAGCAGACAGAGACAGAGAGAGATACAGGCAGGCAGAGAGAGAGAGAGAGAGAGAGAGAGAGAGAGAGAGAGAGAGAGAGACTGAAACAGAGACAGAGACAGACACAAAGCAGACAGACAGACACATGCCGTGAATATTTCGGATTAGAAATGTAATATTTAAGAACATCTATTTTGGTCGCTACGCGAAAAGGATCTGTCACATGTCATTATTTTAGCCCAATCAGCGTGTAGATCGTCGTCTCGTTAAATCCATAGTGATATCAGCAGGGATTGGAAACCTAATCAGCGAAATCTCGTCATTCCTATAAACCGGATCGGCCGAGGAATTATTATTAAAGGATTAACCCTAGCTTTGCACGTCAATACTAGCGGCAGTGGACGTCACTCATCTCAAAGTTAAGGATGTTTTGATAAATTCACAATAATGTTTCGTATCTTTCAGGATTTTGAGTTCCTAGGGTTTACACTAGCTTATGCAAAAACAGTGGTTACATTCCATTGCTAAATGGATGTAGAGACTAAGAGAAGAGTGGAGAGAGAGAGAGAGAGAGAGAGAGAGAGAGAGAGAGAGAGAGAGAGAGAGAGGCAGACAGACAGATAGACAGACAGAGAAGAGAGAGAGATAGAAAGAAAAATTAATAGAAAGAAGAAGAGAGGGAAAAAAGACAACGAGAAGGGGGAAAGAGAGAGAGAGAGAGAGAGAGAGAGAGAGAGAGAGAGAGAGAGAGAGAGAGAGAGAGAGAGAGAGAGAGAGAGAAATCGAAATAAAGAGGGAGATAGGTAAGGAAAGAAAAGTAACAATATTAAAGTGTGTGTGTGTGTGGTTTAGGAGGGAGAGTTTAGATTCAAAGCTTTGAATGAAACGAGTGGATATAAAGACCAAACAATGGACGTTAATTTTTTTTTTTAATATGGTGTTGGCGTGGCAGTGGGTTCATGGCTGGAATGGGAAAATAACCAGCTGATATATAGAGTGCCTTGACATGTACATTACGGGTATTTTCGGATAGTGGCTTGTTTGGTTCCACCCTCTCGGGTAAATCCATTGATCTCACGAATGCTGACATTGAAACTTCTGAGTTGGGATTGGAAACGAAGGCGGATATAGAGAGTAAGAGAAAGAGAGAGTGAGAGAGAGTGAGTAAGAGAGAGAGAAAGAGAGAGAGGGAGAGAGAAGGAGAGAAAGAAAGAGAGAGAGATAGAGAGAGAGGGAATAAGAGAGAGAAAGAGAGAGAGAAGGAGACAGAGGGGGAGAGAGATTAAGAGAGATAGAAAGAGAGAGAGGGAGAGAGAAGAAGAGATAGAAAGAGAGAGTGAGTAACAGAGAGATAGAGAGAGAGAGTGAGAGAGAGGGAGTAAGAGAGAGAAAGAGAGAGACGGAGAGAGAAGGAAGAGAGTAAGCTTGAAAAAACATAAAATGTAATTAGGATTGATGGAGAGAGGATAATGGCACACAGGGCGAGATGGAGAGATATTTACAATTGCGGCGGAAAGGACTAGATACAGAAGAATAAAGGTAGGAGATTATGTGGGAGAGACAATGGTAGAAAAGGGGAATGAAAAAAAAAAGGAGGGAGTAAAAAGATAAGAAACCACATAGGTTAGAGCCAAGCGAAAATGACATATACGTATGATAAACACAGAAGCGTACACAATTATATGAAAATGACGGAAAAAGACAGATAATAGAGAAGATGAGATAATGACAGGCAAAAGAGAGGGAGAGAGAGAGAGAGAGAGAAAGGTCATGAGAAAAAGAGAGATAAAGATGTCAAGAGAGAGAGAGAGAGAGAGAGAGAGAGAGAGAGAGAGAGAGAGAAAGGTCATGAGAAAAAGAGAGATAAAGATGTCAAGAGAGAGAGAGAGAGAGAGAGAGAGAGAGAGAGAGAGAGAGAGATAGGAAGCAATTGAGCAGGAGAAAAAGAGAGATAAAGAGATCAAGAGAGAGGGCAAAAGATAATCCTACAAACTGCAAGAGAAGGGGAGAGTATGATGCACAAGAAAGAGGACGATACACAAACGAAAAGAAAGAGTATGAACAAATTGGAAAGGCAGAAAAGAATATGTATTGAAATGTAATGTCTCGTTTTTGCTTAAGCGTTAAATTTTGCGCTTTATAATAACAAAATCATTGGGCTTTTAACAGTGTAAAGTTAGAATTGAAGAAATAAAATATAAGATGGGTATATCGCATAATTGTTAGGTTGCATCGATAGAAAAGTCAATGCGTGGATGAAAAGATTCTTAGAGACAAAGAATTGTTTCTAAATATTCAGATAAGATATCGATAGGTCTACTCCCCAAGCAAAGATATTTACCTCATTTAGAGATATATTTGATTATGATGAAATATATTTGATTATGATGAGATATGTTTTGTTATGATGAGATATATTTGGTTAAGATGATATATATTTGATTATGATGAGATATATTTGGTTATGATGTGATATATTTGATTATGGTGAGGTATATTTGGTTATGATGAGATATATTTGATTATGGTGAGGTATATTTGGTTATGATGAGATATATTTGATTATGATGATATATATTTGGTTATGATGTGATATATTTGATTATGGTGAGGTATATTTGATTATGATGAAGCTGTCCACATGATTGTGTATTTATCGTGAGGTGCACTTTAGCAAGAAACTATTTTTTACTGCTCTCTTACAGCCATCAAACTTCTCACCAGACTCAGAACAGAATCCTATAAACAGACAAAAGTTGCTTTTTTTTTTTAAATGATTGAAATAAGTGGCTGGAATTAGCCACACCTGTTATTGTTATTATTATTATTATTATTATTATTATTATTATTATTATTATTATTATTATTATTATTATTATTATTATTATTATTATTATTATTATTATTATTATTATTATGATTACTATTACTATTACTATTACT
Source organism: Elysia crispata (assembly GCA_033675545.1). Classification (NCBI taxonomy): domain Eukaryota; kingdom Metazoa; phylum Mollusca; class Gastropoda; family Plakobranchidae; genus Elysia; species Elysia crispata. Next base: position 424,603 of record JAWDGP010003316.1, on the reverse strand, counting down.
ATTATTATTATTATTATTATTATTATTATTATTATTATTATTATTATTATTATTATTATTATTATTATTATTATTATTATTATTATTATTTTAGTTCATTCAGAGGTTTCCGCTTTTTTTTTTTCGTCTCTGCTTCAAGTTTAACCTTCTCGACCCTGCTGTGCCAAGTATAATTATGTGAGTGTAAACTGTCTTTGATTTAAAAAAAAAATTTATGATGTAAACAACCTTACAAAGAGAGGAGGTGAAAGTGAGCTTTAGTGTACAACAATAAATTTAGTGTCAGCAAGACATAGAGTTTATGGCAACAGATAAAAGTTCCACATCTCTTGCTCATTGCTTAGAAACTAGGAGAGGGTTGGGGACTGAAAAACCGAGGAAAATAAGAGAGTGGAAGAGACGGACAGAGGCAGACCTGGAGATAAACGGAGCGCGAGATAAACAAGCAGAGAAGTACAGCACCAGATAAATAAACAGATAAACAGAACAGACAAAGGCATGGATTGGCGTATGAACAGATAGAGATAAAGACACAAAAGCAGTAAAAGAACAGAAGAAGAAAAATGGGTTAAGGAGAGAGACCCATGAGAAGAAGAGATAATGTAGAGCAGAAATTGCATTGCGCAGAGAAATAAATGTATGCATTTTGACTTGAACTCCTAAAAACCACCTTGGTTTTTTTACATAGGAAGGGTATTTTTAATTTTTCAGGAATTTTCTCCTCGACTAGATGTACTATTAGTTGCGAAATCTTATACTTGCTTTGACTCTCTCTCTCTCTCTCTCTCTCTCTCTCTCTCTCTCTCTCTCTCTCTCTCTCTCTCTCTCTCTCTCTCTCTCTCTCTCTCTATCTCTCTCTCTTTCTTTCTTTCATTCTTTTTATGCTTGTGATTCGGTGTGTGACGAGATGATAGGTTGTAGATTCTTGTCACCATTCGTTAAACTCTTAAGACAGATTTTAAGGCCCGATTTTATCAGAAGAATTATTGCTGCCGAAAAAGCCAGATAAAGGTCAGTCACGCAGAGCTAGCTTAACCGGTTCACTGTCAGACGAGTTGTGGTTGTCGTAAACGCTGAGCCGACCTAAAAAAAAAAAGAGACGGAATATTTACCAGAGGCCATACATTCCGGAACACGGAACTAAGTTGTACGAACGAATAGACTACGTAAAACTAACCACTGTCTCCATATCTCACGGATAAGTGTCACAAGTTTTTACTGGCTTTGTTGGGAGTATGATTCATGTTTTTCAATGATTCTTAATATAGATTACTTCCCGTTTGAGTAATTGATTCATCACCTCGTTTTTTTTTCTATTTTTACCCCCTATTGATGAAAAGGGAGGGGGGGGGGAGGCAAAGAAATGCCGGGTATTTGTACTCTTATTAAAAATTCTTTTGTAACCCCTGCACCATTTTTTTTCTTTTATAATTAAATACATCTTTACTCTTCATCGCTCTCTCCCTCCCTCTCTCTCTCTCTCTCTCTCTCTCTCTCTCTCTCTCTCTCTCTCTCTCTCTCTCTCTCTCTCTCTCTCTCTCTCTCTCTCTCTCTCTCTCTCTCTCTCTCTCTCTCTCTCTCTCTCTCTCTCTCTCTCTGTCTCTCTGTCTCTCTTTCTCTCTCTCTTTCTTTCTCTCTCTCACTCTCTCTGTGTAAAAACAAGAATCTTTTTTTTTAATTAATGCATTCATGCGAATGTATTTTTCCAATATGCAGGTGTAAAATGATTTTAACACCACACATGCTTAACATAAGATCCATTTGTCGCGGATGTAGAGGAGAATGGGAATAAATCCTTGATGTCAGTTTTATAAAAATTTTAGAGAAAAATAATAACACGCCTCGTCTTTTCTCTTGCGACAATGCATGTAGCATTACGTTTTCTTTGATCATAATTATCATTAAGGTCATAAGTGCGGATAGGAAGACAGAAAGACCATTATGGCGAATAAAAAAAAACAACCAAAGGCATTCAGCCGCACATCAAATGAATAATGCGTAGTGCATTTATAGCATTAGAGGCCTGAATAGATATGGAGAGAAGAATGAGGGTAAAAATGAAAGGAAGAGAGGAGTTGGACAGTAAAAGGGAAAGAGAGTAAAGTAAAAAAAGAGTAGGAGGAAGAGGGAAAGGAGGCGCGGCGTAGAGAGAGGCAGAGAGAGAGAAAGAGAGAGAGAGAGAGAGTGAGAGAGAGAGGGATAAAGACAGATAGAGAGAGAGAGAAAGGAAAAAAAGGAGAGAGAGGGAGAGGAAGAGAGAGAGAGAAAGGGAGATAGAAAGAGAAAAGATGGAGAGAGAGAGGGAGGAAAAAGAGTGAGAGTGAGAGAGAGGGATAAAGTCAGAGAGAGAAAGAGAAAGAGAGAGAGAGAAAGGGGGATAGAAAGAGAAAAGATGGAGAGAGAGAGAGAGGGATAAAGACAGAGAGAGAAAGAGAAAGAGAGAGAGAGAGAGTGAAAGAGGGAGACAGAGAGAGAACAGAGAAAGAATGAGAGAGAGACAGAGAGGGGGAGAGAGAAACAGAAAAAAGGGAGAGAGAGGGAAAAAAGAGAGAGAGAGAGAGAGACAGCGAGAGAAGAGAGAGAGGGAAAAAAGAGAGAGAGAGAGACTGAGAGAGAGATAGAGAGAGAGAGAGAGGAAAAAGAGAGAGAGAGTGAGAAAGGAAGAGAGAGAAAGGGAGATAGAAAGAGAAAAGATGGAGAGAGAGAGAGAGAGAGAGAGAGGGAAAAGAGAGAAAGTGTGAGAGAGAGAGTGATAAAGACAGAGAGAGAAAGAGAAAGAGAGAGAGAGAGAGAGAGAGAGAGGAAAAAAAGAGAGAGAGTGAGAGAGGTAGAGAGAGAAAGAAAGAGAGAGAGGGAGGAAAAGAGAAAGAGACTGAGAGAGGGAGACAGAGAGAGAAGAGAGAAAGAAAGAGAGAGAGACAGAGAGGGGGAGAGAGGGGAAAAAGAGAGAGAGAGAGACTGAGAGAGAGAAAGAGACAGAGAGAGACAGAGAGAGAAGAGAGAAAAAGAGAGAGAGATGGGAAGAGAGAAAGAGAAAAGAGGGAGAGAGAGGAAAGAGAGAGGGAGAGTGAGAGAGACAAGAGAGAGAGAGAGAGAGAGAGAGAGAGAGACATTAAATAAAGACATATTACAAACAGCATGATGGGATGAACCTATGAAGGTTACGTTACTCTATGTAGAGATGTGGAGGTAACCTGGTTTCACATTATTGTGCAATTAAAAGTTCACGCGGCAGGCGCTGATTGAGGAACTAATCCAGGTCCCTACCGGGAAGAAGAAAGGAGAGGCGAGTGTGAGAAAAATGGGTTTGGCTGAGCTGGTTGTAAAAACTTCCATCGACGTCCGGGAAAGACGTGTTCTAAATTTAGATCGGCAAACTTCGGCTTGTGCCGGGATTCTTATAAAACAAGGCGGGAGCAGAGTGAAGGACAGTTAGCCTTAGCCTAAGAGAGCTCCCAGAGCGCCTAAACACTTTCAAAGTTATAGAAATATTTCCTATATTTCGATCAGCTTGTCTAATACCATAAATAAAGTTTAATATTTTAATATTTCACTTGAAAACAACGACAATTACAATTTAAAACATAAAGAAGCGGCGAATTTTACTGAATTCTCTAAGTATCCTACAAAGAAAGATTATAAAATCAGTGTAAAACCTTTCAAAAACATATCATTTTGTTTAAAAAAAATCATACGCAAGAAGACAAGATGGCGCTTACGATCTTCACAAGAGCTCTACAACTTTTGTCTGCAGTAGCACTGATCTCATTGCTAGCACTAATCGACTCGACTCAAGCCTATGCCATTGACTCATCCTCAAGGCCGAGCACCATAGACATCGGTAAAGAAAGCAACTCTGTCCGCTTCTTGTCAGATCCAAACTGGCGAGCTCAACAGCTGGGAAACAGAGTTCACGGTGAGGACAAGGACACAATCGATGTAAGCCATGAACAGAAATTTGCCGCAAATTTGGAATCTGATGAGGGAAAAGAAGACAGCAACCCTATGTCCTTAAACTCCGAGTCCAGCAGCATGTCAAGAACGAACCCGTTTCTGAGGTCCAAGAGAGACACTGCTAGCAGCAGCAGCTCTTGTTCTCTCCCAGCCAACCTGCCAGAGAAAGTAGAAAAACTCAACTCTTTTCTAACCGACTCCCAGTACGTGGGCGTGATCCCGCAGCAAGACGATTTCATCCCTTTGCCGAGCAACCAACCCCACGACTGCCCTGCGCCCACAGGCTCCTGGTGGACGACGAGGACCGAGCCTAACCTGAGATCAACATGTCCGTACATCAAGGAGGAACTCGATAACGGACCTGACGCTTATCCTAGGTGAGGATTAGTTGACTGTGGTTCTAAAAATAAAAAATAAACATTTTCGGAACTCCCCGAAGTTTTAATAAAATTATTCTCATATTTCTTTTTTCAATCGAGTGAAGAAAATAAAGTAAAACTCATGACTGTTCCCTGTCTGTTTCCTTTTCTTTCTTTCTTTTTTGTGGGTCACAGATAAATATTTCTTCAAGATTTATTCTGATTTGAATTTTAGTCTCGCCGGTTATTATTTCAGTTCTCCTTTTTCTATTAGTGCATTTATTAGTATCAAGATTTTTAGATGTCTTTTTTAACATTATAATTTTTTTTAACATTTCCTATATTGACAATCTATTAAAACATTCCTCTCTTTCTATTTCAATCTACCCACCTTTCTATCTATCAATTTATATTATATATATATATATATATATATATATATATATATATATATATCTCCTTTCCTTTTATCTTCTCGCCTTGTTGCATTCTAAGATTTCTCTTTATGCATTCCTCTATTGTCTCTTGAACTCTTTGTCCCTTTCCCTTTCTTTGACGTTGAAAACTTCTAGCCTTATCCATGTTTCACAAAATATTTATATCCTTTACACTTTTCAGACATCTGATCCAAGCCAAGTGTTTGTGCACCGAGTGTGTCGGCCAAAACATCAACTCTTGCCAAGAAATCCGCCATGACGTGACCATCTTCCGGCTAAAGGGTTGCCAGGATGGCCTCGCCCTCATGGAGAAGGACATCGTCACGGTGACGCTCGGCTGTTTTTGCGCAGCTCCCAGGGTCACCGCCGACAACCCCCTTCCCCCTTTTCTGCAGTAATTTGACTTGGGTATGACACGTGAATAACTACACCAGTCAGTCAAAAAGTTGCTTGAGGCAAACGGACTAGGAGATTTTCAAGAAAGAGGAAACAATAGTTTCATGGAGAGGCTCAGATTCGGATAAATATAGCTTGATTAGGACTTGACCATAGCGGCAATAACAGGTTATGATTGAGTAATGGAAATCAGCCATGTCTGCCTCACAGCCTTCGGACGTCTGATGTAAGTTGATGACACTGCTTTATCCCAAACCCTGACCAAACTCGGCGAGTTACGCTTAACTGGACTTTAACCCAGGTTTGTTGACCATTGTCTTTAATAATATTGTATGTAGGATGACACTCCAAACTGCTTTCATCTAAAAGATTTTTTTTATATAATATAAATCACAAAGAAGTTATAATATTATCTTCGTGTAGTAGAGTTAACGACTACAAAAAGGACGAAGAATGTTCCACATATTTTTGTTCTTTTTTTTTTTTTTTTGTTTCTGGTTTTTTTTTTTAAAAATAATGTTCTGGCATACATGTTTTGCTTCTTGTTTGTTGAAATATGAGCTAATTTGAGCAAATAGAAAGCAAGCAGGAGCCTGTCATCTACACAATATCAAAAAGACTATTGTTAACATTTATTTTAGTAGATCACATTGATCTCTTAATGATTTGTATGTTGTAAATAATATTATTGATCAATATTTTATTGTTTTGAGTTAATCATTTCGTTCTGCTGTGTTATATACAACAGATCAACAATATCTTTTGTGAGGTGGTATTTGAAACTATCCGGCACACGTACGAATTGTTTTTTTTTTTTTAAATCTCCATCAGTCACTTTAAATTTTTAAAGAAAATAAGCCTTGATTAAATGATCTAATTAACTGTATGTTTTCCCTGATTTCGTAAAAACTGTTTTGTTTTCGTAAAACAAACATGTTCAGATAATTTTTGTTTCGTCCGAGCGTGTCCTCATTGAGAATATTTTATGCCTTTTTCGTTTATGAATATTGACTCGATACAATTGTTTTCCTTGAATCAGATTTTTACACCTAAGTTGTTAAACTCTCTATTTGATATCACTGACAAATCCAAGTTTAAATTTAGATATCAAAAAGTGGAAGGAAAACAAGCTTCACGATTTACAGTTTGTGTGGATTGAGCCAATGATTTACAATTTAATGGATTGAGCTAATGAGTTGTGATTATGTAAACTGAGCCATGAATATTGATTTTTTGTCAATGGAATGTATAATCTATCTTTCAATTTATATTATTGTACAGCCAACTGTGTTCTACCACTTGATATTATTTTGCTGTTTCTTTTTTCCTCCTATGTTTAATTCCTGTCTCACTTATTAAAGTCGTGAGACGCACAACGTCACTCTCTTTATTTAATGATTTTTTATGACTTTTTCGTATGGAAAATTCAAACATGTTAACAATATAACTTCTTTCTCCGCTATCAAAACAAATTTGAATTTAATATTAGATTACTTGCAAAACAAACGAACAAAGTTGTTGTTTTTTAATTAGTTGAAATATGTTGTGTGTGTTAAATTTTTTTTCTATTTCAACTGTCATTTTGAACAATTTACAATTTGTCCATGAAAGTGTCATTATTTTCCTGTTTAACATATAATACTGTTTATGTATAATTATGTTTATAAAGTTTTGTAATGATTCAATGTGTCGAAAGCTCTTTTGTGATAATTCATCCTTATGCTATTTTCTTGCACAAAAAATGTTACTGGGTTTTCTTGCAAATGTTCAAAATTATTTTATGATCCCTCAGATTTTTCGTGTTTGTTTTCTTCGAATTCCATTAAAGAAAAAGAAACTAACCTAACTAAGAGTTATCTTTTTTGTGGTCCGGTAAAATCCTGAGTCATTGTATTTTCTTCATGCTCATTCGTATTCATTTTTTTTTCCTATCTCTTAAAAGATGCTGAAAGAGCATTTCTTCTACTTCACTTGTTACTTTCGCAATTCCTACGTTTGTCGCCCTCACCGTCTCCCATTTTCTTCTTTTCCCTTCTTTTTCTTAGAATAGAAATTTTCTATGACTACTACTACTGTAATTAGCGTAGTGGCGTACTGGTATAAGCTATGTTCTCTTTGAGTTCAAAGGCGATGGGTGCCGAAGCATCTCTATATCGATGATTCTAATCCCACAAACTCAAGCATTTTTCGGTTTCACTGAAAGCCCTATCCTAACTACTGCTCAGCAATACCTAAAATTCTAGCTCTGGTAATTCATACTTATTTACTTACTTTCTTATTACTGCATCCACTACTACTACTACTACTACTACTACTACTACTACTACTACTACTACTACTACTACTACTACTACTACTACTACTACTACTACTGCTGCTGCTGCTGCTGCTGCTTCTACTACTACTACTTCAATTATACTTACCACCATCATCATCATCATCATATTAATAATAATAAGCAATAATAAAACAACAACAACAACAACAACAATAATAATAATAATAATAATAATAATAATAATAATAATAATAATAATAATAATAATAATAATAATAATAATAATAATAATAATAATAATAATAATGATAATGATGATGATGATGATAATAAAAATAATAATAATAATAATAATAATAATAATAATAATAATAATAATAATAATAATAATAATAATAATAATAATAATAATAATAATAATAATTAATAGTAATAAGAATTTTTTTGTCTTAGTTAGATTTCAACTGCTTTTGTTTTTTTCTTTGTTGTCGTTGTTGTTGTTGGTGGTGGTGGTGGTGGTGGTGGTGTTGTTGCTGCTGTTGTTGTTGTTGTTGTTGTGGTTGTTGTTTTTGTATTTTGTTAGTCATTTAAATACTAGTCTAGGACTCTGTAACTCCTGCTAGAGTGACTTGTGACATTCCCGACAGGCGATAACAAGATCTCTGACCAATGATGTAACTGTCTAAGGACTAACGACTTCTCACTCAAGGTGTATTATTTATGTAAGTAAAACAAAAAAAATATCTTTGTTCATATAAATACATTTTTTTTTCATTTCTTAATAATAGCTGTGTATTGGATTTGTGAAGTCATCTTTTGCGGTACCAAACTATTTTATTTATTAATACACCGATTTTCGACCGGTGAATGAAACGTAATTTGTGAGGGGGTTGCTCCGCCTAGCTCCCCCTCCCCCACCCTCCAAAGAAAAAAAGAGAAACAGAACTGTTCACTAAACACCTAGCCATTGTAAATCAACAATCTAGAGATAATTACACTTACAGGAAGAAAATGAACAGAATCAATCTCTATCCAAATTTCACAGATATTTATCTTAATGTTTATCAACCAGCTTCCAAAGAGGGATAGGCAACGTAAAGGGGTGTTGGGTTACAGCGTTGAATGAACCAACCTCTTAACTAACAACTAACGTTAATCATCCAATAATATTTGTTACTCATTCTCTGTACACCTGCCGGTAATTAGACGCTCCGCTATGATGACGGGCGTACCTATATTCTAGTTAAATCTATGTCTGGATTCGGCATTTTCTCCCAAAATAGAAAAAAAATTCCTCAATGAGGTACACTTATCGGTGTAGATCCTTAAAAAAATATCCCCAAATATTGGCATTACATTTTTCCGTTGAAAAAGAATCAAATTTTGAGGTTTCTGTTTTTACCTTTATTATGAAATGTGAATGCGTAAGTTCTTGGCCATACTGCTGGATCACATCCGTTGAGGATGCTTAGTTACGATTAAATTTGGATGCTAAAGTTTGAGGATTTTTGTTATATTTCAACCAGAATCTTTGGAGCGACGCTCTTCTATTCTCTATTTTTTTTAATCCGTCACTCTCACCAAAATGTGTCATCAAAGCTTTGTCTCATCTTTTCATGTCTTTAGAATCGTAATCCTTTGGATAGTGTATGGCATACCCGGTACTATTTGCTATTTGTCATTTAGGAACATTAAAAAACGCTAGAAATACTGCAGAAGTCTTTGGAAAAGAAGTGACTGTAACGACAAAATAAATCTCTTTTCTTTTTAGTTTAAAGGCACTTCCATTTTAAAATACAGTATCGCAACATAAAAATTAAATTAGCAGCTATACTCATACAAAGAAAAAATATAACAGAACCAATAACTTTGAAAATATCGATGTCATTAATTGTCAATGTAGGAACAAAAACGAAAGAAAACAAGACAGCAAGCTTCAGAACAGCAAACAGATCAACACACAGCATCATTTTTCTACTTTCGTAACCATTGACACTTTACACCCGCATCAAAGAAATTGTGCAATGGAAAATAATCACTTTTTTCCAAAGGGTGCCCCCCTTTTTATCCGACTCAAAAAGGTTTTGGTACTTTGATTTCCTTCGCTTCAAGAAATTCCGCCTCTTGTTATATGAGATAGGCAAAGTTACTAAAAATAATAATAATAATACAATCAGGCGAAGGGAGAAATTTTTTGGTGTCCAGCTCTGACCAATGTACGCTTCTTGTGACCCGCACTGCGTCACTGCCAAATGGTTGCCATAGAAACCAGTAGTTCCATCGGGACCCCGACCGAAGACTGCGATTTTCAGCTCCACGTTCGATCTTAAATCAAGAACAAATCAGAAACCAAATATGATTAAGCTTGAGAATCAATGTAATTGTTTTAAAATATTTCGAAAAGAAAATGAAACCGTTCGCTGGACGAACGTCCAACAAATTTATGTTTACAATTTGCACGAACATAAATCCTTTTTTTTTTTTTTTGGTGTTGTGCTCATGTTGTGATAGTCATTGATTTTGATGTTAAAGTTATTTTTTCTGTTGTTGTTGTTGTTGTTGTTGTAGGTTTTATTGTTGATGATTTTGCTGTAATTTCCGGCGATCTTTCTTTTATCTTGTAACACTTTGATTCTAGATTTAAACAGTCTGTGTAGACATTTTATTTTGACTTATCTTTGGTTTTAAAATCAGTTAATGTCAAAAAAGACATGTGCAAATTTTTATACATATTTGAAATGGAAAACACGCCTATCAATTGACTTAAAAAATTATGAAAAATTTGGATGAAGGAGATTTTGGAAAACTTTTACATTATTACAATTATGAAGACAGGTTATTGTGAAACAACAAAATCAATTTAGTAGACAATACATTTTGTTTCTTTTGTAAACTGGTGTTACAGATTATACTTTTTCTCTGTAATGAATGGAAGTCTTGATTTGATAAAAAAGGTAACATGTACTTACGATTCATTTTTTTCATGAGCCATACTGGTTCCAGAGTTGCGGTCAGATATTCTTCGTTTTTTAGAATAAGACAAAGTTGAAACCTTCCAGGGCAAGTTTTGATTAAAGACAGTTTAAGGATGTAATCCAGTCCTAGAGTTTATTCAGATTCTATACCGATCTCAAAATAATTATTTTTCTTTTCATTTCTACAACAATCTTGCATGTTTCTCTTGTCGATAAAGGTCGAAGGTTTTTTCTCTTGGAAAGACCATAGGAGTGGAATGAACGTTAAATTCGATTGAGCAAAAATTCAAGTCAGTTGAAACATTAGACGGATGGTTGCCTCCTTTTGTATCCTGGTTTATATCTTCTTTGTGGAGAAACCGATCGGAAAGTACCATTACGCAGTATTCTCCTTTCGGACAGGGTGTTACCTATCATCGTGTTTGGGGGAGAGAGACGGAGAAGAGACAAAAGAGAGTTAGAGAGACGGAGAAGAGACAAAAGAGAGTTAGAAACAAAGGGAAGAGATGAAAGTATGAAGATTACATTACTCAAGGTAGAGAGGTAGGGGCAACATGATTTCGCATGTGCACCAAAATATCTAGGTGATAGCCAATTAGAGAACTGGGTCTCAACCGGGAACAAGAAAGGAGAGGCAAGTGTGAACAAATGGGTTCGGCTAATCTGAAAATAGAAAACATTCCTCGTTCGATGAAATTGAGGACGTCCGGGTCTAACGTGTTCTAAATTTAGATCGTCAAACTCGGGAATCTGTATAAAGCAAGGCGTGACCACAGTGAACGACAGTTAGCCTTAAGACAGCTACCAGAGATTCTAAGTACTTTCATAGTGATAGAAATATTTCTAAATTTCAATCAGCCCGTCAAATACCAGAAATCAAACTGCAAGCCGAATCTAGTCTTAGTGCACATGAAAACATAAAAAATAAGATTTAAATAAATAAAAGCAATAGATCATTTTATTTAATTCTCAACCTGCGACAGTTACTGAGATAAAATTTTCAACCAAATTAAAAATTTATGAACTTTTGTTCATTTTATTGGAAAAAAAAACCTAAACGTGACGCAACAAGACAAGATGGCACTTACGATCTTCACAAGAGCTCTACAACTTTTGTCTGCAGTAGCACTGATCTCATTGCTAGCACTAATCGACTCGACTGAAGCCTATGCCATTGACTCATCCTCAAGGCCGAGCACCATAGACATCGGTAAAGAAAGCAACTCTGTCCGCTTCTTGTCAGATCCAAACTGGCGAGCTCAACAGCTGGGAAACAGAGTTCACGGTGAGGACAAGGACACAATCGATGTAAGCCATGAACAGAAATTTGCCGCTAATTTGGAATCTGATGAGGGAAAAGAAGACAGCAACCCTATGTCCTTAAACTCCGAGTCCAGCAGCATGTCAAGAACGAACCCGTTTCTGAGGTCCAAGAGAGACACTGCTAGCAGCAGCAGCTCTTGTTCTCTCCCAGCCAACCTGCCAGAGAAAGTAGAAAAACTCAACTCTTTTCTAACCGACTCCCAGTACGTGGGCGTGATCCCGCAGCAAGACGATTTCATCCCTTTGCCGAGCAACCAACCCCATGACTGCCCTGCGCCCACAGGTTCCTGGTGGACAACGAGGACCGAGCCTAACCTGAGATCAACATGTCCGTACATCAAGGAGGAACTCGATAACGGACCTGACGCTTATCCTAGGTGAGGATTAGTTGACTGTGGTTCTAAAAATAAAAAATAAACATTTTCGGAACTCCCCGAAGTTTTAATAAAATTATTCTCATATTTTTTTTTCAATCGAGTGAAGAAAATAAAGTAAAACTCATGACTGTTTCCTGTCTGTTTCCTTTTCTTTCTTTTTTTTTTGTGGGTCACAGATAAATATTTCTTCAAGATTTATTCTGATTTGAATTTTAGTCTCGCCGGTTATTATTTTAGTTCTCCCTTTTCTTTTAGTGCATTTATTAGTATCAAGATTTTTAGATGTCTTTTTTAACATTATAATTTTTTTAACATTTCCTTTATTGACAATCTATTAAAACATTCCTCTCTTTCTATTTCAATCTACCCACCTTTCTATCTATCAATTTATATTATATATATATATATATATATATATATCTCCTTTCCTTTTATCTTCTCTCCTTGTTGCATTCTAAGATTTCTCTTTATGCATTCCTCTATTGTCTCTTGAACTCTTTGTCCCTTTCCCTTTCTTTGACGTTGAAAACTTCTAGCCTTATCCATGTTTCACAAAATATCTATATCCTTTACACTTTCCAGACATCTGATCCAAGCCAAGTGTTTGTGTACCGAGTGTGTCGGCCAAAACATCAACTCTTGCCAAGAGATCCGCCATGACGTGACCATCTTCCGGCTAAAGGGTTGCCAGGATGGCCTCGCCCTCATGGAGAAGGACATCGTCACGGTGACGCTCGGTTGTTTTTGCGCAGCTCCTAGGGTCACCGCCGACAACCCCCTTCCACCTTTTCTGCAGTAATTTGACTTGGGTATGACACGTGAATAACTACACCAGTCAGTCAAAAAGTTGCTTGAGGCAAACGGATTAGGAGATTTTCAAGAAAGAGGAAACAATAGTTTCATGGAGAGGCTCAGATTCGGATAAATATAGCTTGATTAGGACTTGACCATAGCGGCAATAACAGGTTATGATTGAGTAATGGAAATCAGCCATGTCTGCCTCACAGCCTTCGGACGTCTGATGTAAGTTGATGACACTGCTTTATCCCAAACCCTGACCAAACTCGGCGAGTTACGCTTAACTGGACTTTAACCCAGGTTTGTTGACCATTGTCTTTAATAATATTGTATGTAGGATGACACTCCAAACTGCTTTCATCTAAAAGATTTTTTTTTTTTATAATATAAATCACAAAGAAGTTATAATATTATCTTCGTGTAGTAGAGTTAACGACTACAAAAAGGACGAAGAATGTTCCACATATTTTTGTTCTTTTTTTTTTTTTTTGTTTCTGCTTTTTTTTTCAAAATAATGTTCTGGCATACATGTTTTGCTTCTTGTTTGTTGAAATATGAGCTAATTTGAGCAAATAGAAAGCAAACAGGAGCCTGTCATCTACACAATATCAAAAAGACTATTGTTAACATTTATTTTAGTAGATCACATTGATCTCTTAATGATTTGTATGTTGTAAATAATATTATTGATCAATATTTTATTGTTTTGAGTTAATCATTTCGTTCTGCTGTGTTATATACAACAGATCAACAATATCTTTTGTGAGGTGGTATTTGAAACTATCCGGCACACGTATAAATTCTTTTTTTTTTTAAATCTCCATCAGTCACTTTAAATATTTAAAGAAAATAAGCCTTGATTAAATGATCTAATTAACTGTATGTTTTCCCTGATTTCGTAAAAACTGTTTTGTTTTCGTAAAACAAACATGTTCAGATAATTTTTGTTTCGTCCGAGCGTGTCCTCATTGAGAATATTTTATGCCTTTTTCGTTTATGAATATTGACTCGATACAATTGTTTTCCTTGAATCAGATTTTTACACCTAAGTTGTTAAACTCTCTATTTGATATCACTGACAAATCCAAGTTTAAATTTAGATATCAAAAAGTGGAAGGAAAACAAGCTTCACGATTTTCAGTTTGTGTGGATTGAGCCAATGATTTACAATTTAATGGATTCAGCTAATGAGTTGTGATTATGTAAACTGAGCCATGAATATTGATTTTTTGTCAATGGAATGTATAATCTATCTTTCAATTTATATTATTGTACAGCCAACTGTGTTCTACCACTTGATATTATTTTGCTGTTGCTTTTTTCCTCCTATGTTTAATTCCTGTCTCACTTATTAAAGTCGTGAGACGCACAACGTCACTCTCTTTATTTAATGATTTTTTATGACTTTTTCGTATGGAAAATTCAAACATGTTAACAATATAACTTCTTTCTCCGCTATCAAAAAAAATTTGAATTTAATATTAGATTACTTGCAAAACAAACGAACAAAGTTGTTGTTTTTTTAATTACTTGAAATATGTTGTGTGTGTTAAATTTTTTTTTTCTATTTCAACTGTCATTTTGAACAATTTACAATTTGTCCATGAAAGTGTCATTATTTTCCTGTTTAACATATAATACTGTTTATGTATAATTATGTTTATAAAGTTTTGTAATGATTCAATGTGTCGAAAGCTCTTTTGTGATAATTCATCCTTATGCTATTTTCTTGCACAAAAAATGTTACTGGGTTTTCTTGCAAATGTTCAAAATTATTTTATGATCCCTTAGATTTTTCGTGTTTGTTTTCTTCGAATTCCATTAAAGAAAAAGAAACTAACCTAACTAAGAGTTATCTTTTTTGTGGTCCGGTAAAATCCTGAGTCATTGTATTTTCTTCATGCTCATTCGTATTCATTTTTTTCCTATCTCTTAAAAGATGCTGAAAGAGCATTTCTTCTACTTCACTTGTTACTTTCGCAATTCCTACGTTTGTCGCCCTCACCGTCTCCCATTTTCTTCTTTTCCCTTCTTTTTCTTCGAATAGAAATTTTCTATGACTACTACTACTGTAATTAGCGTAGTGGCGTACTGGTATAAGCTATGTTCTCTTTGAGTTCAAAGGCGATGGGTGCCGAAGCATCTCTATATCGATGATTCTAATCCCACAAACTCAAGCATTTTTCGGTTTCACTGAAAGCCCTATCCTAACTACTGCTCAGCAATACCTAAAACTCTAACTCTGGTAATTCATACTTATTTACTTACTTTCTTATTACTGCATCCACTACTACTACTACTACTACTACTACTACTACTACTACTACTACTACTACTACTACTACTACTACTACTACTACTACTACTACTACTACTACTACTACTACTACTACTACTTCTACTACTACTACTACTACTACTACTGCTGCTGCTGCTGCTGCTGCTACTACTACTACTATTTCAATTATACTTACCATCATCATCATCATCATCATATTAATAATAATAAGCAATAATAAAACAACAATAACAACAACCACAAACAAACAACAACAACAACAATAATAATATAAATAATAATAATAATAATAATAATAATAATAATAATAATAATAATAATAATAATAATAATAATAATAATAATAATAATAATAATAATAATAATAATAATAATAATAATAATAATAATAATAATAATAATAATGATAATGATGATGATGATGATAATAAAAATAATAATAATAATAATAATAATAATAATAATAATAATAATAATAATAATAATAATAATAATAATAATAATAATAATAATAATAATAATAATTATAATAATAATTAATAGTAATAAGAATTTTTTTGTCTTAGTTAGATTTCAACTGCTTTTGTTTTTTTCTTTGTTGTTGTTGTTGTTGTTGTTGTTGTTGCTGTTGTTGTTGTTGTTGTTGTGGTTGTTGTTTTTGTATTTTGTTAGTCATTTAAATACTAGTCTAGGACTCTGTAACTCCTGCTAGAGTGACTTGTGACATTCCCGACAGGCGATAACAAGATCTCTGACCAATTATGTAACTGTCTAAGGACTAACGACTTCTCACTCAAGGTGTATTATTTATGTAAGTAAA
This sequence comes from Elysia crispata, assembly GCA_033675545.1. Lineage (NCBI taxonomy): Eukaryota > Metazoa > Mollusca > Gastropoda > Plakobranchidae > Elysia > Elysia crispata. The sequence goes on along the minus strand of JAWDGP010003316.1, from coordinate 408,587 downwards.
ACAAAAAAAATATCTTTGTTCATATAAATACATTTTTTTTTCATTTCTTAATAATAACTGTGTATTGGATTTGTGAAGTCATCTTTTGCGGTACCAAACTATTTTATTTATTAATACACCGATTTTCGACCGGTGAATGAAACGTAATTTGTGAGGGGGTTGCTCCGCCTAGCTCCCCCTCCCCCACCCTCCAAAGAAAAAAAGAGAAACAGAACTGTTCACTAAACACCTAGCCATTGTAAATCAACAATCTAGAGATAATTACACTTACAAGAAGAAAATGAACAGAATCAATCTCTATCCAAATTTCACAGATATTTATCTTAATGTTTATCAACCAGCTCCCAAAGAGGGATAGGCAACGTATAGGGGTGTTGGGTTACAGCGTTGAATGAACCAACCTCTTAACTAACAACTAACGTTAATCATCCAATGATATTTGTTACTCATTCTCTGTACACCTGCCGGTAATTAGACGCTCCGCTATGATGACGGCGTACCTATATTCTAGTTAAATCTATGTCTGGATTCGGCATTTTCTCCCAAAATAGAAAAAAAATTCCTCAATGAGGTACACTTATCGGTGTAGATCCTTAAAAAAATATCCCCAAATATTGGCATTACATTTTTCCGTTGAAAAAGAATCAAATTTTGAGGTTTCTGTTTTTACCTTTATCATGAAATGTGAATGCGTAAGTTCTTAGCCATACTGCTGGATCACATCCGTTGAGGATGCCTAGTTACGGTTAAATTTGGATGCTAAAGTTTGAGGATTTTTGTTTTATTTCAACCAGAATCTTTGGAACGACGCTCTTCTATTCTCTATTTTTTTTAATCCGTCACTCTCACCAAAATGTGTCATTAAAGCTTTGTCTCATCTTTTCATGTCTTTAGAATCGTAATCCTTTGGATAGTGTATGGCATACCCGGTACTATTTGCTATTTGTCATTTAGGAACATTAAAAAACGCTAGAAATACTGCAGAAGTCTTTGGAAAAGAAGTGACTGTAACGACAAAATAAATCTCTTTTCTTTTTAGTTTAAAGGCACTTCCATTTTAAAATACAGTATCGCAACATAAAAATTAAATTAGCAGCTATACTCATACAAAGAAAAAATATAACAGAACCAATAACTTTGAAAATATCGATGTCATTAATTGTCAATGTAGGAACAAAAACGAAAGAAAACAAGACAGCAAGCTTCAGAACAGCAAACAGATCAACACACAGCATCATTTTTCTACTTTCGTAACCATTGACACTTTACACCCGCATCAAAGAAATTGTGCAATGGAAAATAATCACTTTTTTCCAAAGGGGCCCCCCTTTTTATCCGACTCAAAAAGGTTTTGGTACTTTGATTTCCTTCGCTTCAAGAAATTCCGCCTCTTGTTATATGAGATAGGCAAAGTTACTAAAATAATAATAATAATACAATCAGGCGAAGGGAGAAATTTTTTGGTGTCCAGCTCTGACCAATGTACGCTTCTCGTGACCCGCACTGCGTCACTGCCAAATGGTTGCCATAGAAACCAGTAGTTCCACCGGGACCCCGACCGAAGACTGCGATTTTCAGCTCCACGTTCGATCTTAAATCAAGAACAAATCAGAAACCAAATATGATTAAGCTTGAGAACACTGCGTGATGATGTGGCCAACACAAAATTTCTAAATGAAGAAAAAATCATAAGTAAATAAGAGACAGACTAACTAAAAAAAAAAAGAGGATTTTAAGGGCTTTAGTGTATAGTTGTTCAAGGGTTTTGTTTAAATCAATGTAATTGTTTTAAAATATTTCGAAAAGAAAATGAAACCGTTCGCTGGACGAACGTCCAACAAATTTATGTTTACAATTTGCACGAACATAAATCCTTTTTTTTTTTGGTGTTGTGCTCATGTTGTGATAGTCATTGATTTTGATGTTAAAGTTATTTTTTCTGTTGTTGTTGTAGGTTTTATTGTTGATGATTTTGCTGTAATTTCCGGCGATCTTTCTTTTATCTTGTAAGACTTTGATTCTAGATTTAAACAGTCTGTGTAGGCATTTTATTTTGACTTATCTTTGGTTTTAAAATCAGTTAATGTCAAAAAAGACATGTGCAAATTTTTTATACATATTTGAAATGGAAAACACGCCTATCAACTGACTTAAAAAATTATGAAAAATTTGGATGAAGGAGATCTTGGAAAACTTTTACATTATTACAATTATGAAGACAGGTTATTGTGAAACAACAAAATCAATTTAGTAGACAATACATTTTATTTCTTTTGTAAACTGGTGTTACAGATTATACTTTTTCTCTGTAATGAATGGAAGTCTTGATAAAAAAGGTAACATGTACTTACGATTCATTTTTTTCATGAGCCATACTGGTTCCAGAGTTGCGGTCAGATATTCTTCGTTTTTTAGAATAAGACAAAGTTGAAACCTTCCAGGGCAAGTTTTAATTAAAGACAGTTTAAGGATGTAATCCAGTCATAGAGTTTATTCAGATTCTATACCGATCTCAAAATAATTATTTTTCTTTTTATTTCTACAACAATCTTGCATGTTTCTCTTGTCGATAAAGGTCGAAGGTTTTTTCTCTTGGAAAGACCATAGGAGTGGAATGAACGTTAAATTCGATTGAGCAAAAAGTCAAGTCAGTTGAAATATTAGACGGATGGTTGCCTCCTTTTGTATCCTGGTTTATATCTTCTTTGTGGAGAAACCGATCGGAAAGTACCATTACGCAGTATTCTCCTTTCGGACAGGGTGTTACCTATCATCGTGTTTGGGGGAGAGAGACGGAGAAGAGACAAAAGAGAGTTAGAAACAAAGGGAAGAGATGAAAGTATGAAGATTACATTACTCAAGGTAGAGAGGTAGGGGCAACATGATTTCGCATGTGCATCAAAATATCTAGGTGATAGCCAATTAGAGAACTGGGTCTCAACCGGGAACAAGAAAGGAGAGGCGAGTGTGAAAAATGGGTTCGGCTAATCTGAAAATAGAAAACATTCCTCGTTCGATGAAATTGAGGACGTCCGGGTCTAACGTGTTCTAAATTTAGATCGTCAAACTTGGGAATCTGTATAAAGCAAGGCGTGATCACAGTGAACGACAGTTAGCCTTAAGACAGCTACCAGAGATTCTAAGTACTTTCATAGTGATACAAATATTTCTAAATTTCAATCAGCCCGTCAAATACCAGAAATCAAACTGCAAGCTGAATCTAATCTTAGTGCACATGAAAACATAAAAAATAAGATTTAAATAAATAAAAGCAATAGATCATTTTATTTAATTCTCAACCTGCGACAGTTACTGAGATAAAATTTTCAACCAAATTAAAAATTTATGAACTTTTGTTCATTTTATTAGAAAAAAAAACCTAAACGTGACGCAACAAGACAAGATGGCACTTACGATCTTCACAAGAGCTCTACAACTTTTGTCTGCAGTAGCACTGATCTCATTGCTAGCACTAATCGACTCGACTCAAGCCTATGCCATTGACTCATCCTCAAGGCCGAGCACCATAGACATCGGTAAAGAAAGCAACTCTGTCCGCTTCTTGTCAGATCCAAACTGGCGAGCTCAACAGCTGGGAAACAGAGTTCACGGTGAGGACAAGGACACAATCGATGTAAGCCATGAACAGAAATTTGCCGCAAATTTGAAATCTGATGAGGGAAAAGAAGACAGCAACCCTATGTCCTTAAACTCCGAGTCCAGCAGCATGTCAAGAACGAACCCGTTTCTGAGGTCCAAGAGAGACACTGCTAGCAGCAGCAGCTCTTGTTCTCTCCCAGCCAACCTGCCAGAGAAAGTAGAAAAACTCAACTCTTTTCTAACCGACTCCCAGTACGTGGGCGTGATCCCGCAGCAAGACGATTTCATCCCTTTGCCGAGCAACCAACCCCACGACTGCCCTGCGCCCACAGGTTCCTGGTGGACGACGAGGACCGAGCCTAACCTGAGATCAACATGTCCGTACATCAAGGAGGAACTCGATAACGGACCTGACGCTTATCCTAGGTGAGGATTAGTTGACTGTGGTTCTATTTTCGGAACTCCCCGAAGTTTTAATATATATAAATAAAATATTTCTCTTTTTTTTTCAATCGAGTGAAGAAAATAAAGTAAAACTCATGACTGTTTCCTGTCTGCTTCCTTTTCTTTCTTTTTTTTGTGGGTCATAGATAAATATTTCTTCAAGATTTATTCTGATTTGAATTTAATCTCGCCGTTTATTATTTTAGTTCTCCTTTTTCTTTTAGTGTATTTATTAATAACTAGATTTTTTTATGTCTTTTTTAACTTTATAATTTTCTTTAACATTTCCTATGTTGACAACCTATTAAAACATTTCTCTCTTTCTATTTCAATCTACCCACCTTTCTATCTATCAATTTATATTATATATATATATATATATATATATATATACATCCTTTCCTTTCATCTTCTCTCCTTGTTGCATTCTAAGGTTTCTCTTTATGCATTCCTCTATTGTCTCTTGAACTCTTTGTCCCTTTCCCTTTCTTTGACGTTGAAAACTTCTAGCCTTATCCATGTTTCACAAAATATTTATATCCTTTACACTTTTCAGACATCTGATCCAAGCCAAGTGTTTGTGCATCGAGTGTGTCGGCCGAAACACCAGTTCTTGCCAAGAGATCCGCCATGACGTGACCATCTTCCGGCTAAAGGGTTGCCAGGATGGCCTCGCCCTCATGGAGAAAGACATCGTCACGGTGACGCTCGGCTGTTTTTGCGCAGCTCCCAGGGTCACCGCCGACAACCCCCTTCCACCTTTTCTGCAGTAATTTGACTTGGGTATGACACGTGAATAACTACACCAGTCAGTCAAAAAGTTGCTTGAGGCAAACGGACTAGGAGATTTTCAAGAAAGAAGAAACAATAGTTTCATGGAGAGGCTCAGATTCGGATAAATATAGCTTGATTTGGACTTGACCATAGCGGCAATAACAGGTTATGATTGAGTAATGGAAATCAGCCATGTCTGCCTCACAGCCTTCGGACGTCTGATGTAAGTTGATGACACTGCTTTATCCCAAACCCTGACCAAACTCGGCGAGTTACGCTTAACTGGACTTTAACCCAGGTTTGTTGACCATTGTCTTTAATAATATTGTATGTAGGATGACACTCCAAACTGCTTTCATCTTAAAAGATTTTGTTTTATAATATAAATCACAAAGAAGTTATAATATTATCTTCGTGTAGTAGAGTTAACGACTACAAAAAGGACGAAGAATGTTCCACATATTTTTGTTCTTTTTTTTTTTTGTTTCTGTTTTTTTTTTTTCAAAATAATGTTCTGGCATACATGTTTTGCTTCTTGTTTGTTGAAATATGAGCTAATTTGAGCAAATAGAAAGCAAACAGGAGCCTGTCACCTACACAATATCAAAAAGACAATTGTTAACATTTATTTTAGTAGATCACATTGATCTCTTAATGATTTGTATATTGCAAATAATATTATTGATCAATATTTTATTGTTTTGAGTTAATCATTTCGTTCTGCTGTGTTATATACAACAGATCAACAATATCTTTTGTGAGGTGGTATTTGAAACTATCCGGCACACGTACGAATTGTTTTTTTTTTTAAATCTCCATCAGTCACTTTAAATTTTTAAAGAAAATAAGCCTTGATTAAATGATCTAATTAACTGTATGTTTTCCCTGATTTCGTAAAAACTGTTTTGTTTTCGTAAAACAAACATGTTCAGATAATTTTTGTTTCGTCCGAGCGTGTCCTCATTGAGAATATTTTATGCCTTTTTCGTTTATAAATATTGACCCAATACAGTTGTTTGAATCAGATTTTTACATCTAAGTTGGTAAACTCTCTATTTGATTTTATTGACATATCCAAGTTTAAATTTAGATATCAAAAAGTGGAAGGAAAACACGCTTCATGATTTACAGTTTGTGTAGATTGAGCCAATGATTTACAATTTAATGGATTGAGCTAATGAGTTGTGATTATGTAAACTGAGCCATGAATATTGATTTTTTGTCAATGGAATGTATAATCTATCTTTCAATTTATATTATTGTACAGCC
>JAWDGP010003316.1:395000-397500 GCA_033675545.1 Elysia crispata | reverse complement strand
AGAAATCAAACTGCAAGCCGAATCTAGTCTTAGTGCACATGAAAACATAAAAAATAAGATTTAAATAAATAAAAGCAATAGATCATTTTATTTAATTCTCATCGTGCTACAGTTACTGAGATAAAACTTTCAACCAAATTAAAAATTTATGAACTTTTGTTCATTTTATTGGAAAAAAAAACCTAAACGTGACGCAACAAGACAAGATGGCACTTACGATCTTCACAAGAGCTCTACAACTTTTGTCTGCAGTAGCACTGATCTCATTGCTAGCACTAATCGACTCGACTCAAGCCTATGCCATTGACTCATCCTCAAGGCCGAGCACCATAGACATCGGTAAAGAAAGCAACTCTGTCCGCTTCTTGTCAGATCCAAACTGGCGAGCTCAACAGCTGGGAAACAGAGTTCACGGTGAGGACAAGGACACAATCGATGTAAGCCATGAACAGAAATTTGCCGCTAATTTGGAATCTGATGAGGGAAAAGAAGACAGCAAGCCTATGTTCTTAAACTCCGAGTCCAGCAGCATGTCAAGAACGAACCCGTTTCTGAGGTCCAAGAGAGACACTGCTAGCAGCAGCAGCAGCTCTTGTTCTCTCCCAGCCAACCTGCCAGAGAAAGTAGAAAAACTCAACTCTTTTCTAACCGACTCCCAGTACGTGGGCGTGATCCCGCAACAAGACGATTTCATCCCTTTGCCGAGCAACCAACCCCACGACTGCCCTGCGCCCACAGGCTCCTGGTGGACGACGAGGACCGAGCCTAACCTGAGATCAACATGTCCGTACATCAAGGAGGAACTCGATAACGGACCTGACGCTTATCCTAGGTGAGGATTAGTTGACTGTGGTTCTAAAAATAAAAAATAAACATTTTCGGAACTCCCCGAAGTTTTAATAAAATTATTCTCATACTTTTTTTTTCAATCGAGTGAAGAAAATAAAGTAAAACTCATGACTGTTTCCTGTCTGTTTTCTTTTCTTTCTTTTTTTTTTTTTTTGTGGGTCACAGATAAATATTTCTTCAAGATTTATTCTGATTTGAATTTTAGTCTTTTAATTTTATAATTTTTTTTCACATTTCCTATGTTGACAACCTACAAAAACATTTCTCTCTTTCTATTTAAATCTACCTACCTTTCTATCTATCAATTTATATATATATATACCCTTTCCTTTCATCTTCTCTCCTTGTTGCATTCTAAAATTTCTCTTTATGCATTCCTCTATTGTCTCTTGAACTCTTTGTCCCTTTCACTTTCTTTGACGTTGAAAACTTCTAGCCTTATCCATGTTTCACAAAATATTTATATCCTTTACACTTTCCAGACATCTGATCCAAGCCAAGTGTTTGTGTACCGAGTGTGTCGGCCAAAACATCAACTCTTGTCAAGAGATCCGCCATGACGTGACCATCTTCCGGCTAAAGGGTTGCCAGGATGGCCTCGCCCTCATGGAGAAGGACATCGTCACGGTGACGCTCGGTTGTTTTTGCGCAGCTCCTAGGGTCACCGCCGACAACCCCCTTCCACCTTTTCTGCAGTAATTTGACTTGGGTATGACGCGTGAATAACTACACCAGTCAGTCAAAAAGTTGCTTGAAGATTTTCAAGAAAGAGGAAACAATAGTTTCATGGAGAGACTTGAAGATTTTCTAGAAAGAGGAAACAATAGTTTCATGGAGAGGCTCAGATTCTGATAAATGTAGCTTGATTAGGACTTGACCATAGCGGCAATAACAGGTTGTGATTGAGTAATGGAAATCAGCCATGTCTGCCTCACAGCCTTCTGACGTCTGATGTAAGTTGATGACACTGTTTTATCCCAAACCCTGACCAAACTCGGCGAGTTACGCTTAACTGGACTTTAACCCAGGTTTGTTGACCATTATCTTTAATAATATTGTATGTAGGATGACACTCCAAACTGCTTTCATCTAAAAGATTTTTTTTATAATTTAAATCACAAAGAAGTTATAATGTTATCTTCGTGTAGTAGAGTTAACGACTACAAAAAGGACGAAGAATGTTCCACATATTTTTGTTCTTTTTTTTCTGTTTTTTTTTCCCAAATAATGTTCTGGGATAAATGTTTTGCTTCTTGTTTGTTGAAATATGAGCTAATTCGAGCAAAGAAAAAGCAAACAGGAGCCTGTCACCTACACAATATCAAAAAGACAATTGTTAACATTTATTTTAGTAGATCACATTGATCTCTTAATGATTTGTATGTTGTAAATAATATTATTGATCAATATTTTATTGTTTTGCGTGAATCATTTTGTTCTGCTGTGTTATATACAACAGATCAACAATATCTTTTGTGAGGTGGTATTTGAAACTATCCGGCACACGTATAAATTCTTTTTTTTTAATCACCATCAGTCATTTTAAATTTTTAAAGAAAATACGCCTTGATTAAATTTAATGATCTAATTAACTGTATGTTTTCCCTGATTTCGTAAAAAAACATGTTCAGATAATTTTTGTTTGTCCGAG
>JAWDGP010003316.1:340000-390000 GCA_033675545.1 Elysia crispata | reverse complement strand
TTCCCAGTGATCAGTGCCTTTTTTGCAAGAAGAAGAACAAGTATGTGAAAAGAAAGCAAGATTACCTTGTGAAATGTGTGACAGAAACAGCAAAGATGTCCATTTTGAATGCTGCACAACAAAAATCTGATTCCATAGTGCTAGGTATTGTAGAAACTGCATGCCTTATTGCAAGGGAAGCCCACTACCATGAATCATGTCGTCGTGATTACACAAGAAATGTTGCTCATACCACCCTGCCTACTTCCACTTGCAACATTGAGACACAATCAAAAATGGAAGAAGCACACTCACAAGCCTTTCATTACATCTGTGATTATGTCCAAAAACACATCATTGACAATGCCACCGTTGAAAGGATGACAATGTTAAGGGAAAAGTACCTAACATACTTGCAATCAAAGTACCCTCAAGAGTACAACCCAAACTACAAAACAGACAAACTGAAGCAGAAGCTACAGAAACATTTTGGAGAAAAAGTTCAGTTCTGGCAACCAAATTACCGAAGTGAGCTTGTATATTCCAATGAAGTTCCCAAAGGCTGTGCAATTGAAGCTGCATTTGAGAGTGCCTCTTCAGAGGAAAGAAAACTGCAAGAAGCTGCTGCAACATTGAGACGTTTGATTCTAGATTCTTTCAAAGATCATTCACATATGCCTTGGCCCCCAACATCAGAATATTTGCTATCTTCTGGAGATCAACTTCCATCTGCTTTGCTCAAATTTTTGACTGCACTTCTATCTAAGCAAGGAACTGGGCACATAAGTAGTAGATCGGAAAGACTTGTACGTTCCATGGCTCAAGATATTTGTTATAATGTCACTTGTGGACAATGGAAGATGCCAAAACATTTGCTTCTGGGAATGACTATGAGGCATTTAACTGGAAGTTTTCAAGTTATAAACATCCTCAATCGCTTTGGACATTGTGCATCCCACTCAACTCTTTTGGAACTGGAGACTGCAATGTGCGACAGTGTTGTTGAGTGTTCTACAAATCTTCCTTCTGCAGCATTGGCATACCCAAAAATCACCCATTTTTGCTGGGATAACTTCGATCTCACAGAGGAGACTATCGATGGATCTGGCACCACACACTCTACTCATGGCATTATGATACAAGAAATAAAAGAAGGAAACATGGAAAAAATAATGGAGCAACCAACTGTCAAAACTGGGAAAACAAAGAAAAGGTCTGCAACTTTCAAACCCCACCAAATTCAACCTTGTTACGCAACTGGAAAAGCAGAACCTTCTCTCACGGATTCCACAACAACAGTAGAAAATGATCAAGAAAGATAGCTCCATCAAGAACATTTCCTGTGGGTGTTCTGCAGGATGAAGTTGAATTCAGGTGGAGAACTTTTCCCAGGCTGGAAGGGCTGGCTTTCATCAACAACTCCAAGCCCCCAAAATGTAAATGAAACCAACATGTCTTCAATTGTTGAATATATGCCTGTCATCAATGCTCCCATCACTGAAGCAGCCACAGTACAGAGAGTACTCCAAATATCTTTGGAGGCATCACAAGAGCTTGGTCAGCCATACACATTTGTGACTTTTGACCTTGCTGTAGCAAAGAAAGCATATGATATTGTATGGCAAAACCCACAGGTCTACAAAACGGTCATTATTCACTTGGGTGTCTTTCATACCATAATGTCATATCTTGGTGCCTTGGGAAAGCTCCTTCATGGATCTGGATTTGAAGAAATTGTGACAGAAGCAAGGCTATGTGCCCATGGCTCTATGGATAGGGTTATGAGTGGAAAGAACTACAACAGGGCTATGCGAGTGCATGTGACAGTTTTGGAGGCACTGGAAAGACTTTTGTTTGCGAAGTTTGAACAGGACAGAGACTCGAAACTCAGCAAAGATCTAATGACTTTCATGACAATGAAAGAACTCACCAATGAAATGTCAAGCAGTACAGCTAAGAAAATTCTTCAGTCAGGTGTGTACGCTGAGTTGTTTTCTCAGTATGAAGCCTTCAAAGAAAATGTCCGCTCAGGAAAGTATGGGAAAACTGCACAGTACTGGATCCAATACATGGACAGAGTTTGGCTTCTTCTTCAGTTTGTGCAAGCCACAAAGACCAACAACTTTAGTCTTCATGTATTCTGTTTGAAGGATCTCTGCCCACTGCTTTTTACCATGAACCACCAGAACTATGCAAGGTACCTCAGTGTGTATTATGTGTCTCTTGCCAACCTGAGTCTTTCTCACCCAGGAGCAGAAGAATTGTTACAGGATAATGGCTTCAGTGTCTCAAGATCAAGGACGCCTGCAGGAAGAATAGCAGTTGATATGACCATAGAGCAGACTATCAACAAGCACGCTAAATCAAAAGGCATTGTTGGATTCAGCAGGAATCTTCCCGGTTATTACCGTTGGAGTGTGACAAGACACAATCGAGCAGAATATGTATCAGAAACCCTGAAGATGATAAACAACAGATGTAGTGACACAGAAAGCCACAAAGAATTAAACCCTGCAGAAAAAAGAAGTAGTGAAAGAAGAGTGCAAAAGACCCTCCTGGCATTTTCAGCATTTATCAATCCCTTTGAAGTAGAAGATGGTCTGGTCAGTCTAGCCTCAGGATTGAAAGTACAAGAGGATGTTGCTGATGACCTTTTGTCAGTGGAAAAAACTGGGAAAGGATTGTTTGAAAGTTTTGTTGAAAACAGACTGAAGGAAAAGACTGTAGAATTTCACAAGCCATTGCAGAAAAATAAGACCAAGACATTTTCATCGTTGAAGAAAGTAGCAACTTTGAAAAGAGATAAGAATGTGATCAAAATCAAGGCACAAAGGAATTTATTTGGCCAGCTTCTTGTTTTATCCCAAGAGCACAATATTGACCTTCAAAAAGTCCTTCAATATCCTTTAACACCTACTCCATGGTCACTGGCTTCATCAGATGGCTCACTTCTGAAGACAAATAAGGCAACTCTCATGCACAAGCTCACACCTGAGAACTCATTAATGTTTGAGGATTATGCAAAGAAAAATAACACTGCTTACATTGTTGATGGAAACGCACTTATACAAGCACTGACAGCCATCCCAAGTACATTTGGTGAAATAGCCACTCATACATTTTCATCCTTACCTCAATCAGCTTGTGTACACTTTGTAACTGACACTTACATAGAAGATTCTATCAAAAATTGTGAGAGACTTAGGAGAGGATCTTCTGCAGACAATGCATGCTTGGTAAGAGGATCTGCAACCATAGTGCCTAGACATTGGAAATCATTTCCCAACTGTAATGAAAACAAAAGATCCCTGATCAGATTTCTCCTCAAGGAATGGGAAAGTGACAAATATGCAAAAAAACTGAGAAACAGGGAAGTGTTCTTTGTCTGTGAAGAAGAATGCACCTTACTTTACAGTGACTCAGATGAATCTACAATAGCTGTACCTTTTCCAGATCTCAACTCATCACAGGAAGAGGCAGACACGCGGATCATACTGCACTGTCAATATGCCTCCCGTCAATCAAACTGTGAAACAATTGTTGTCAGATCACCAGATACTGATGTTTTCTTACTTCTTCTTTCATTCTCTGATACTATTGGAAAGACCCTGATTTTTGATACTGGCTGTGGAAACAACAGGCGACAAATCAATGTCTCCCAGATAGCAAAGACTTTGTCTAAACAGATGTGTGATGCCTTAATTGGTGTGCATGCATTCACAGGCTGCGACACAACAAGTTGCTTTTCTGGGCAAGGAAAGCTCAAAGCTCTGAAACTTATTCAAAGGGATGAAGATTTGAGAATTCTATTCTCCAGATTTGGAACATCAACAACTGTTTCAAGAAATGATTGCCTCAAGTTAGAGTCATTTGTGTGCAAGCTGTATGGCAAAACTTCATGCACAAGTGTGGACAAAGCCAGACATGACATAGTTCGTCAGCGTTTCAAAAGAAAGAAAGGTGCCATCTTATGCAATGGTGGACTTGATCTATGTCAGATGCCTCCTTGTAGTCAAGTGTTGTCACTCCACATATTAAGAGCCAATTTTCAAACTCTAATTTGGAGGAATGCAGTGTTCCAGAATCCAAGCATTCCAAAACCAGAAGATAATGGATGGCAGAGAAACTCAGCAAATGAACTGGAAGTACAGTGGTTTAAGGATGCCTTCATTCCAGATGAGCTGCATGACATTGTTACTGAAGAAATCTGCACCAGAACTGATGAAGAAACATATGATGATGATAGCTTTGACAGTGATTTCCTTGATGACTCCTCAGAGGACGAAGAGGATATTGCAACTGATGATGAGGATGGTGTGTAATAAGCGGTAAGCAATGCAAGCTGTCAAGTTAAGGAACAAAGCAATAACATTATGGGTTGAAAACCTTTGCTTATATCTGCTTACTCCATCTTTTCCACAAGTGAAGGTTGAGTCTGATTTTACTTATATTGACTTAAAATGATTATCATTTAATGTTAATTGAAGGCCATGACGAATGTCTCCAATACCGGTATCTCAAAAGTGCAAAGAGATTTGAGGGTTTTCTGCACTTTAAATTTTTGCTCTGACATAGAAATGTGAAAGTGGTTGTTGTTAGGGCTTGTACCATTGTTGCTTTCAGTGCTGATTTTTTTTCACTGAAACTGCTTTTTTTATGGCCATGTGTATCGAGTATCCCAACAGTGCATACATGTCGCCTCATGAGATTGCTGAAAAATGGTTTCAACTCTTTCTGAATCTATATTATTCACACCAATTTAGAACTAATGCCCACAGTTTGATAGTATATTAAATTTCCTTCAATTTGATACCCAATTTGCATATATTTCAATAAAGATTTAGGGCTCTAGAGCCTTTGACAGAAATGTTGTCTCATTTTTACAAGGGGACTCAACTCAATTTTTTCAAAGGGCCATAACTCTTTTAAATGACACTTTTTTTTACGGTAACAAGTGGATTTGTATGGCAAATATGATCTATTATTTGAAAAATATAGTGGCATAAACTCCCAAGGGGGGGGGGGGGAAGGGGGGGTCCCAGTGGCCCACAGTCTACTTTCTAGCCCTCTGGAAACTAGACGCTTCGCTATGATAGCGGCGCACCTAGTTTTCCAGTTAGAACTTACATCTAGGTCTGGATTCAGAATTTTCACCCAAAATAGAAAATAACCTTTGAAATTGAACTTATCGGTGATGATAAAATATTATGTTTTTTTTTCATTGAAAAAGAATAAGTTTTAGATTTTATTTTCTTTAGCTTATCAATAACTGCGAATGCTGAAATGCTGGACCATACTACTAGATTATTTCCACCGTGGATGCCTAATTACGGCATTTTACGTGACGTTGGTTCAGTTTGGATGCTAAAATATAATATTGAATTTTTTTAAACGTTTAAATCACAAAAACGTATTAACGTCCTTTCCTCTATGCAATTCCATCAGTCATACTTATCAAAATGTGATATTGAAGCTTTATATCACCCTATCATATCTTCAGAACTTTAATGATAATTGCTCACAAATATTTGTTTATTCCTTTTATCTAGAAAAAATTTTTTCTAATATTAAGTTAAATGAAACGTGTCTGAGAAAAGATTATTTTAAATTTTAAAAGTTTTAATGAAATCTTAAAGCAGACAATTATCACACGAAGCGCGGCGGTTCTAGGAGAAATCCAGTTTGTTGCTCCAGGACTATATTCTCAGCAATCATGCACATTTTTTCATACATAATTGAAATGGAAAACAAACCAATTCAATTTAGGAAATTATGAAAATATCGATGAAAGAGATTTTGAAAATCGTTTACATTATCACAAATGAAGGCAGATTTATTGTAAAATATGAAAATTAATTAAAAAGACTAAACATTATTTTGTTTATTCTGTAAATTGGTGTTATGGATTATCTTTTTTCATGTGACATGTAAGGAAAAGAAATATGTACTTATAATTCATTGTGTTTCACGAGAAATGAAGGTGTCCGGAGCTGTGGCAAGATATTCTTTATTTTTTTTTAGAATTTTAGGAAATTTCAAAACTCCGAGAGTACGTTTCAATTAAAGACAGTGTACAGATGTAATCCGGATTTAGAGCTGCATCCGGATTCTACTCCGATCTAAAAATAATCGATTTTTACATCCATTCATGCAACAATCTTTCAAGATTTCCGGTGTCGATACAGGTCGAAATGTTTTTCTATTGTTGAGACCATAGGACGCCAATTTGATGCAGAAAAAAATCATGCCTGATGACAAATTAAATTGATAATTGCCTCCCTATGTATCCTGGCTGTGTCCTCTGTGTGGATAAACCTGTCGGAAAGTTCTCAACAAAGCTGTGAATGCAGCATTCTCCTTTCGTCACCGCGTTAGGAGAGAGAGACAGAGAAGAGACAAAGGGGAGAAGGAAATACAGAGAATATAATGAGGGTATGAAAATAACCTTACTTTACGTAAAGAGGTAGAGACATGGTTTCATATATAAAAAATGTAGGCCGTAGTCCATTGAGGAACTAGGTTTCACCCGGGAACAAGAAAGGTGAGGTGACTGTGTGTGTGAGAGAGAGAGAAACAATGGATTAGGCTAAGCTGATAGTAAAAACATTCCTAGATGAAATTGCGGACGTCCGGGTCTAATGTGTTCTAAATTTAAATCGTCAACTTCGTGCTCTTCTATAAAAAAGGCGTGACCACAGTGAACGACAGTTAGCCTTAAGACAGCTACCAGGGCGCCTATGTACTTTCATAGTGATAGAACTAATTTCTCTATTTCAATCAGCTCGGTTGATACCATAAATCAAGCTAAATCTTTTCTTTGTACACTTGAAAACAAAAGCGATTTCAAGTAAAAAGAAAAAAAAGAGTTGAATATTTTATTGAACCCTGAACTTAGTATTTACTAGGAAAAACTATTAAACCAGTATAATTATTAATAAACTTTTTTCATTCTTTAAAAAAATATATTATAATTGTGACGCAACAAGACATGGGGGCACTTACGATCTTCACAAGAGCTCTACAACTTTGGTCTGCAGTAGCACTGATCTCATTGCTAGCACTAATCGACTCGACTCAAGCCTATGCTATTGACTCATCCTCAAGGCCGAGCACCATAGACATCGGTAAAGAAAGCAACTCTGTCCGCTTCTTGTCAGATCCAAACTGGCGAGCTCAACAGCTGGGAAACAGAGTTCACGGTGAGGACAAGGACACAATCGATGTAAGCCATGAACAGAAATTTGCCGCTAATTTGGAATCTGATGAGGGAAAAGAAGACAGCAACCCTATGTCCTTAAACTCCGAGTCCAGCAGCATGTCAAGAACGAACCCGTTTCTGAGGTCCAAGAGAGACACTGCTAGCAGCAGCAGCTCTTGTTCTCTCCCAGCCAACCTGCCAGAGAAAGTAGAAAAACTAAACTCTTTTCTAACCGACTCCCAGTACGTGGGCGTGATCCCGCAGCAAGACGATTTCATCCCTTTGCCGAGCAACCAACCCCACGACTGCCCTGCGCCCACAGGCTCCTGGTGGACGACGAGGACCGAGCCTAACCTGAGATCAACATGTCCGTACATCAAGGAGGAACTCGATAACGGACCTGACGCTTATCCTAGGTGAGGATTGTAAAAATAATATAAACATTTTCCGAACTTCCCGAACGTTATGTAAGTTTTCTTATTTTTTTTTATTTTTTTTTAAATTCAATGAGGTTAAATTCGGTTTGTTTTCTTGCACGTCATTGTCACTCACAGATAAATATTTTTTCAACTTTCATGCTGATTTGAATCTTAATCTCGCCATTGGTTCTACTTCGATTGCTTTAGTTTTCCGTTTTCTTGTTTTGTTTTGCATTTTTTTTAATTCAATTATTTAATTCATAATACTTTTTCTCCTAATTTTTTAATTTTATTTTTATTTTTTTTCCCTATAATTTTAACAGTCTATAAAGACATTTCTTTCTTTCTGCATCAGTTCATCGATCTTTCTATCTATCAATTTATTTCTCTCTATTTTTTTTTCCTCTCTGTTCTTGTCACATTCTCAAATTTCTGTTCACTCACCCCCCTTTTATCTCTTATATCTTCCAAAGTTGTTTTCCCTTTCCCTTTCTTTGACGTTAAAAACTATTAGCCAAAGTCAGATTTCATAAAATTTTTATATCCTTTACACTTTCCAGACATCTGATCCAAGCCAAGTGTTTGTGCACCGAGTGTGTCGGCCGCAACATCAGTTCTTGCCAAGAGATGCGCCATAACGTGACCATCTTCCGGCTAAAGGGTTGCCAGGATGGCCTTACCCTCATGGAGGAGGACATCGTCCATGTTACGCTCGGCTGTTTTTGCGCAGCTCCTAGGGTCACCGCCGACAACCCCCTTCCACCTGGTTGGAAACATTACTAGGGTGTGATGCGTCTATATTTATTACACCAGTTAGTCACAAAGTTCCTTGAGGCAACCGCACTACGATTTTCACGAAAGAAGAAACAATAGTTTCAAGGGTTGTTCAAATTTGGATGTATGTAGCTTTTATTTGGATTTGTCCATAGCAGGTTATGATTGAGTAATGAAAATCAGCCATGTCTGCCTCACAGCCTTCTGACGTCTGATGTAAGTTGATGACACTGTTTTATCCCAAACCCTGACCAAACTCGGCGAGTTACGCTTAACTGGACATTAACCCAGGTTTGTTGACCATTGTCTTTAATAATATTGTATGTAGGATGTCTCTCCAACTTGCTTTCATCTCGTAAGCTTTTCTCCCTTTTCGAATGTTATCGTTTATTTAAGTTAGTGGATTGTGCATTTCATTTCTAGTCAAACTTGCAAATCAGTGCATGCACTATTCCTTTCGTTAAATGCACCCATACCTTTAATGTGAGGCCTCTGGGTATACTCTGACGTTAGTCTCTAACACCAAATGTTTCAACAGTCTTTGTTTTCTACTTATATGTTCCGTCTCAGCGCTAGCATATAGTAAAAATATTTAATTCAAAATTATTTCAAGCTAGGCGATTTCCCGTCTTCGAGGAAGTTGTAAGTCAAGCCATAAAACACTATTCTTCATTTTATAACAATTATACAAAATAATCAAATATGTCAGCGCCTCCATCCACTCAATTTTCCACAAAACGAAACAATTTTTAAAAATTCGCATTTCTTTCTTCTCTCCAACGATAAGAATGTTACACGTTTTCAATTTCTTCTGTTTCTTGGAGAAGAATAGAGTCTGAACTTACTAGTTTTTCTTTTTTTTTGGTTTCTTTTTTTTTAATCAGAGAGAAATGTTTAATTTTCGAGTAGTTCACAAAAAAGAACAGAAAATAAATCACTATTTTTCACTGTTTGTTTTGTTTATGTTTTGAGATAAAAGTTTTGTGTCGTGTTTGTTCCAATATGAGCCTGTTCGAGTAAGAAGAAAGTAAACAGGAGCTTGTCACCTACGCAATAAAAAGAGACATTTGTAAACATTTCTTTTAGTAGATCACATTGATCTCTAAATGGTTTGTATGTTGTAGTCATTAATATTGACTGATATTTTAACGATTCGAGCTAATCATTCCGTTTTATTTTGTAAAATAGAAGAAATATACATTGTCTTTTGTCGGATGGTAGTTTAAGCTATATGGCGAACGAAAGAAAAATCTCTCTTCACCTCTATCCATGTAAATTAAACCTTGATTTAGTTGTCTAATTAACTGTATATTTTCCCTGATTTAGTTAAAACATGTTTTGTTAGCGTGAAATATAAATTTTCAGTTGATTTTTGTTTTGTCCAAGCGTGTTCTCATTTACAATATTTTTATGCCTTTATTATTTGTAAAAATTAAACGAGTAAAATTTTTGTTCCTTAAATCTTATTTCATACTTATTTTGTCAAACTCGCGGTTTGCAATTTGATTTTTGACAAATTGAGGTTAAGTTTTTAAAGCTCAAAAAGTCGTGGAAGGATAACACGCGTTTCACCTAATTTGCAGTTGATGCGGATTGCGCCAATGATTTACAATTTTTTGGATTGAGTTAATGAATTTGCGTTTAGTATAAATTTTCTGTTAATTTTTGTTAATGTTTCGTCTTTACAATATGTTTCTTCCTTTTTTTGTTTGTAAATAATGACCGAGTACTATTCTTGTTCGTTGAAACTTATGTTTATAATTTTTTTTTTGGTCAAATCCCGAATCAAAGTTAAATTTTAAAAGCTCAAATAAGTTCCGGGAAGTTATCACGTTTCACCTGATTTGTAGTTGGTGCGGAATGAGCCGTTGATTTATGATTTATTGGATTGAGCTAAAGATTTATGATTTATCGGGTTAAGATTGAGCCAATAATCTATGATTTATTAGATTGAGCTAATGATTAATGATTTATCGGGTTAAGATTGAGCCAATGATTTATGATTTATTGGATCGAGCTTATGAGTTATGATTTATTGGATTGAGCCAATGAGTTATGATTTATTGGATTGGGCTAATTATTTTCCATTTACATTTAATTCAGCTATGATTATTTATTTTTGTCAACTGAACATATCGTTTGTCTTTCGATTCATATTAACGCAATGCCAAACGTGTTCTATCACTTGGCATTGTTTTGTTTTCGTTGTTTTTTGTTATGCCTTACCCATTGCTACTATCTCATTTAAGTCGTTAGTAGTATACCTTCACAGTTTTTCTAATTTCAAACTCTTTTTTCTTTCGTTGGTCGAAATTGCTTTATTTAATACCTTATGATAGATTATGCTTGATAAAAATGATATACATCTGATACCAATATCTCTCCTTTCTATAAGAACAAAATTTATATATGGTTTTCGATTAATTATAAAATTAACACGACAAAGGTTATTTTTTATTAGTTTTAACATGATGTGTATATTGTTTTTTTTCTCTTATTTCCACTGCCAATTTACACCATAATTAGAATTAATATATTATTATTATTATTATTATTATTATTATTATTATTATTATTATTATTATTATTATTATTATTATTATTATTATTATTATTACTTTTATTATTATTATTATTATTATTATTATTATTATTATTATTATTATTATTATTATTATTATTATTATTATTATTATTATTATCATCATCATCATCATCATCATCATCATTATCATCATCATCATCATCATCATCATCAAAATCATCATCATCATCACCATCATCATCATCATCATCATCATCATCATCATTATTATTATTATTATTATTATTATTATTATTATTATTATTATTATTATTATTACTATTACTATTACTATTATTATTATTATTATTATTATTATTATTATTATTATTATTATTATTATTATTAACACAATAAATCATGATCAACACCATTATCATTATTATTCTTTTTGTTATCTTTTTTGTACTGTTTTTCCTTTTGCTGTTTTATTGTTGATGTCGATTTTGTTCGTTAAATAAAGACCGGTCTCCTACTCTTTATAACTCTTGCGATTGTGACTTGTGACTCTCATGATATTTCTGACACGCGATAAGATGATCTCTGACCAACAATGTAACAGTCTAAGGTCTAACGATTCCTAACGATAAAAGAAAAAAAATCTTTGAACACCTCAGGTCAATTTTTTTGCATATTTCCTAATGTTTGTGTAATGGAATTGTGAGGTTATTTTTTGCGCACCTAAATATTTTGATTATTTACACACCGATTTAGGACCGGTGAATGAAACGTAAATTGCAAAGGGTTTTTTTCTGAAAACAAAAAACAAGTTACTAAGAACTTGGCCCCTATAAATGGATTCACGCCTGGACTAAGACCTACTCGTCAACCTGACACCGAACTTCTCTATTTTTTGTATGCCTAGTTACTGAATCATCACCGTTTCTGGGTTCATGCCACATGTTTGCCATAGAAGACAACGATTCTATTGTGAACTCTACTGTTACTATGGCTGATGGATGTGCGATTTGTTTCAGCACGTATGATTTTAACCCAAGAGCAAATCAGAAACAGTATGTCATTAAGCCTAAGTAGGCCTGCATTATTTTTTCGATGATGGGGTCATACCAAAAGGTGAAAGAAAAACAAAATTAATGAATAAATGATTAACACCCGACAAAGTGGATTTTTAAGTGTTTAATTGCATTTTTGGCTTGAAAGTTTTGTTTAAATCAAGGTATTTGTTAGATAAAAAAAACTTTGAAAACAAAAAGGTAATGTTTTTGTCATTAATGCTGATGTTGTTGTTGTTGTTGTTGTTGTTGTTGTTGTTGTTGTTGTTGTTGTTGTTGTTGTTGTTGTTATTGTTATCGTTATTGATGATGGTGATGTTGTTCCTGTTATTGTTGTTGTTTTGTTCTTTTTTTTTCTTTTCGCCTTGTAAGATTTCAAATCTACACCTGCACAATCTCTGACGAGGACTAAATCAGGAGGCAATTTATATGGACTAAACATTGATTTGCGACCCAATAAACGACAAAAATGTAACAAGTATTTAAAATTCATTTTTTTTGCCTGAGCAGGAAAGGTGTTGTGGCTAGAACAAGGTATTGTTCATTTTTTAGAGTAGTAACAAACCTCAAACCTTCGGGAGTTAGTTTTAAGGACAGTGTAGGGGTGTTCTCCGGACACAGTGTTGTACCCCGATTCTACACCGACCTCAAAATAATCGATTGTTACATTCATTCCAGCAACAGCCTGGCAAGGGTTCTGCTGTCGGTAGAGGTAGAATGGTTTTTCTGTTGGTAGCACCATAGGGGTGGAGTGCACGCCAGATTTGGTGCAGCAAAATCTCAAATCGGATGGAACATTAGACGGATGGTTGCCTCCCTTTGCATCCTGATTGTTAGTGTCCTCTGTGTCTAACCGGATGATACCCGTGGAGAAATCTTCCGGGCAGTTACCATCAGCGCTGTGAATGCAGTATTCTCCCTTCGGCCAGGGCAAATTATTGGTCATCGTGTTGGACACACAGAACTTGAGCGTAAGAAAAACTTCGCTGCCAGACGTCGTGACCACGGGCTTGGTCAGGTAAGTTTTGGTATTTGCAAATGTCTTGCGAGTGCCTTGTGAGGATTCTCCGTGTATGGTAAAATATCCGGTATGTCCTCCGTAGAAGTTCAAGCCCAGAGGGCAGCCAGTATCGGGTTGGAGGAGCGCGTACTTCCCACTCGGCCACGGGCTCTCCGGGAAGAGCAGACGGTGCACCACGGCCTCCTTGACATGCTCTGAAGCGGCGAGTCGCTCATCAATCACACCCGATCGGTTCCTTTCTTCTTCTATAAGACCATCGAGCTTATCATTGAGTTCTCCGATTTCCACAGTATTGTAGGAGACTTCGTCCTGAAGCCGAGCTTTAGCTCTCCTCAGCACATCTAGTGCATCGTTTACGGTTACTTCATCCATTTTGATCTCGATGTTTGGGGTATTGCCAGAAACGATACTTGCGTCTGGCGTGAAACCGATGGCGTCGCAGCGGTAAACACCGAGTGCTTCAGACGTAGCCCTTGGCCAGACGAACTCAAGGACCGCGTTTTTCACGTCGACATCTTTTTTCTCTAGAATAGAGACCCAGGTGTTTTCGGTATCATCAGAGAGGTTCTGTTTGAGAATTCTCATCAATGTAAACTTCTCCAGCTGAACGCTCTGGGAACTTCCAGGCTCGCATCGCAGCTTTACGTTCTCCGAGCGTGCTCTTGTGACGTGTTTGGGCTCTAATGTGAGGTTAAGCTTGAAATCGAGCTTTCTGCTGTCGCCAAGAAAGCCCATTCCAAATCCACACAGCAAATCCACGATGGCAAATGTGAAAGCGACGGTCAGTGAAAAGTTAAAGCTGGCCATCTGTCGGGAGAAAGCGCCATAGGTACAGTCATTAGTTCTTAGATGTCGATCGATGGTTCTTTTTGTTATTTTTTTAAATAGAGATCGTTGACAACATAATTCAAGCAAAATATGAAAATCAACTACACCATGCTGATGAGATTTGAGAGCACGAGCCCCTCTAGACCTGGTTGAAGTCTTGAGTCTCCAGGGCAATGATCTATGGATTACTAGTTCTTCGCACCATGTGGCCATCGTCTATCACGCTTTCATTTCTCGCAATCATCCATCGTTGAAGTGAAACAACGAAACCCCATTGATAGCCTTCGCTTTGTAAAATTTATTTAGAATTTGATGAATTCACATGAACGGTGCTGAGCATGTATGATATGACTGCAGGTCTTAAACTGCAGTGGTCACTTAAAACTGGTTGCTTTGTCCAAACCATTGAATTTAAAGTAAAACGTTTTAGCTAAATAAACTAGCGATTACGAAATGTTCAGCCTTTATCTTAATATTTTAAACGTAGCTTATATTCGTTTTATACCCCAAAATGTCTTTACCAGATACTAGTATAATGTATACATATCCCAAGTCTACTCAATATTAATAAATATATTGCTTTTTATATCTGTACTTTCGAGGCTACTAGTGTTGTATTGAAAGCAGCCAAAATATGCATATTAGACACTAAAATGAAAAAAAAGTTATTTAGTTTCTCTTGGTAGTCCTTTTAAACAGGCACGGAAAATGTCCATTGAAATTGTACCATATTTCCTCAAAACTTGTGGCAAAGAAATGTTTAGATATTCATTAGAAAAGTATAGAAACTGAGCGTGTAACATTTTGAGAACAGCTGCGGCGGTATAAGACGTTAAACGTGTAAGATTCTGCGTATGACAATCAATTTGGAAAATTAAAGAATTCTATTGTGAGATCTAGAGTCTTCTGCATCTAGAAGAATCGCGTAGAGGCCGTCATTTAAATTCATTTAATTTCGAGTATCTTTTGAGGCTGGTGCAAAAATCGTACATTAACTGTTTTTCTGTTCAAAACGCTTAGTTCTTCAAACGTGTGCAAAACAGTCTAAATTAATGAAAGAGGAGTAAAGAGATAAAAAAGGAGATGCATAGATAGTTAAATCAATAGTTAGAAAGATGGAAAGCTGGGGATCAGTTGGTGTAAATGCGTAAAAATGATAGAAAGGCACACTTGAATAGTGAGAGTAATTTAAGATAGTCTTACAAGATTTACAGTATGTTACAAGCAATATTTTATAAGACGCGAACATTGATGATAACAATATCTCTTGAACTTAACCAAAAATTGTTTGTTTACACCGATTCAGGTTTTTGTTATTTTGTGTGCCAAACAATTGACTGCATCTTACAAACTATACCCTCAGAGCTGACGTGTTAATACTTTGTATAGTAGCAGAGCTGCAGCCGAACGAGGCGTCCAGAGCTATCTGTGGGTAAGTATGGATGATAGCTTGAAGCAGCTGACCCTGGCTCTGTGTGCACTTGAACGTATTCCTCGGTGACCTCCATACCCTTGACCTTCTGGCATCTGCCATCGTGCTTGTATAAATAGAAAGGATGGGCAGTCGGCAGAAAAATGGGTGTGGTTGAACAACCGCTTGTCATGCAGCAGAAGTACATCGTTGAAGGGCTATTCTCTGGTTTGTTGCCACCGGCCGCGTCTAGATTTCCCAAGGCCGCCGTTTTGAAGGTGATGTAACCGATTTTCAATCCTCCTGGGCAGCTCCCTTTTTTGTGAATGCAGTATCTACCACTCGGCCAGGCCCCGGAATTGTACATGCCATTGGCCACGCAAAACCGAAGGGTCAAAAAGTTATTGATAGAATACGAGGTTAGAATTGGTCTTGAAAGGTGGCTGTTTTTGCTGTGTCCGTTTTCCGAGAGGTTCGATGAGGATTCTGTGTGGAGCGTAAAGTAGCCGGTGTCTCCTTCGTAGAAAGCCATATCTGCTGGGCAGCCCGACTCTGGTTTAGGGAGGGCGTATGTCCCGGCAGGCCACACTTCTTTAGGGAACAGGAAGTCAGACATCACAGACGCCACTGTGAGATTTGCTTTGTCTATTTTGCCATTTGCAGCTTGAAAACGTTGCTCTGACCTCACCGGATGGGCGTCTAGCTTGCCAGCAGTGTTAGAGATTTCTTTTGAGTTGCTGTTTGCTTGGCGCCTGATATTATCTTCCGTGTCCAGGATAGTATCCAGAAGAGCTTCCTCTGATATCTTTTTAGCCTTAATTTCCACAATGGGCGTCTCGTCCACAACAAACGAGAGGTGCTGGTTTAGGCCAAGAATGAGACATTTGTAAGAGCCGATTACACGGTCGCTCGGGTTTGTCCACACCAGGCTGAGGTAGGAATCCCCCACTGGCGCCATTTTGCCGGAACTGCTCACCTTCCCATGACTCTCCGGCTGGGACCATTCGTTTCTCTGCTCAGCCAGCACTCTCCATCCATGGTCTGGCGAGAACATCAATATTCTCATCCACAAGAGCTCTCTAATGCCGCTCTCCACTACCGCATTTCGTGCACAACGCAACTCAACTCTATCCGCGATTCCTTCATACATTCCATTCGAAGTATATGTAAGCGCAAAAGAGTGAAAATCACCACCGTAGAATACCGAGTTAGTAGTATTTGCAACCTGGTCACCAACTGTAGTTGAGGTAAGTGAAAGGAGGCAGATCAGGATAAAACCTGGCTCCATCTGCGAGAAAACATAAACAGAGACGATCAACCAGTGATACACAGCTGCCTCCTACCAAGCCCTGTTATTTGCTGTTATTTGTTGGGGTTGTTGCTACATGTCCTACCGTTACCGATGTTGCTGTTGTTGTTGTTGTTGTTGTTGTTGTTGTTGTTGTTGTTGTTGTTGTTGTTGTTGTTGTTTTTATTTGCTTTAGTAATGGTGTATTTATTTGCTGCGGGTAGTTTTAATTTTTGTTTTTCGGTAACTTTACAAATTACGCTTGTTTTATTATCGCACAATTAATTTCGAACTGGAGAAAGGTAGAGATCTCGTATGAGAGAGCGCAAGAAAACAATCATAATTTAAGAAACTTTATGCGAATAGGCGGAGGCAGGATCGAAGGGTGGTTTTTGGAGGGGGCGGGGGCTATGTACTCATGAGAAAGCTGAAGGTTTGGCCAGAAATGTGATGTAATTTTGTAAATCATCACTCAAAGAGTAGATCTATACTAGTGGAGGTACACAGCTTTACCCTAGTAAATAATAGAGAAGTTATAACAAGTTAATGCATTCCTAATTACGCGGGATTTTTTCTTTAATTTCTCTCTGTGTCCTTGCATGTTATCTTTCTTTGCAATATAATTTTCTTTCTTTATTTCGTGCACTACATTAACTAGCCATAATACTTGTTTATTTCATCCTGTTTTATCACTACAAATGTTATTTTTACTTTATAACAATCTTTCTCTCACCCTTTTTCAATAATATATTTTTAAACTTGTTATGCCCCTCTCTCTCTCTCTCTCTCTCTCTCTCTCTCTCTCTCTCTCTCTCTCTCTCTCTCTCTCTCTCTCTCTCTCTCTCTCTCTCTCTCTCTCTCTCTCTCTCTCTCTCTCTCTCTCTCTCTCTCTCTCTCTCTCTCTCTCTCTCTCTCTCTCTCTCTCTCTCTCTCTCTCTCTTTCTCTCTCTCTTTCTCTTTCTCTCTCTGAGTATATATATATATATATATATATATATATATATATATATATGTATATACATGTATTTGCATATCATCTCTTCTATCTACTTATCTATCGATCTATCTAAACATCTATCAACCCATCGTCTTTCTAATTGTATATCTGTCTTAATGTCTATCAATCTATCTAGCTACATCTTTAAGGCTTGAATTGACATATACCAGTAGACTAGTCCTCTCTCTCTTATTCTACCTCTATAATCCAACCTTCTCCTTTCAATTTTTCTATGCATTATTAGAGCTTGCACACAATCATGGACTCATATATTTTATCTTGGTAGGTTCATCTAGATCTATCCATCTATCTTTCTATCTACATATGTACAAATGCATATATTTAATATATGTGAATACATAATGTTTTCATATAAAAACAGATCTCCAATAATAGACAGGTCTAGATTAATACTTTACCTTGGTTAGATTTTCCTTATAATCACTAGATCTAGATCTAAAAAAGTTCAAGCCTTATTCTTCATATCTCCTGCCGTTGTCTTGGGTTTAGATCTAGTTTTTAATTTAAAGCTCGTCAAAGCATCAGATGCGGATACTCATAACACCGAGACACTAAAATAATTAGAGATCATATCAATTACCAGAATAATTCAATTTGTATCCGAAAAAAAAACTAAATGACCACTAGATCTAGCTTTTGTTTTGGTCGACACGATGTTATTGATATGACCACCTTGGTTTGAAGGGAAGGGTAGAGAAGCTTAGGATTACTCATACTGGGCGTAGGAATTAAAAAAAAAAAAATACAGCGGCGCGTTAGTTTTTGCTGTAATTGCCTACATCTCTATCTTTCTAAATGTCCTCTTGCTTCTCTCTTTATGTCTCTTTCTGTTTGAGCCCCTCTCTTCCTATATCTCTATCTGCATTATCTCTCTCTCTCTCTCTCTCTCTCTCTCTCTCTCTCTCTCTCTCTCTCTCTCTCTCTCTCTCTCTCTCTCTCTTTCTCTCTCTCTCACTCTTTCGGTCTCTCTGTCTCTCTGAGTATATATATATATATATATATATATATATATATACATGTATTTGTATATCAACTCATCGTCTTTCTAATTGTATATCTATGTAGCTATATCTTTAAGGCTTGAATTGACATATACCAGTAGAATAGTCCTTTCTCTCTTATTCTATCTCTATTATCCAACCTTCTCCTTTCAATTTATATATGCATCATTTGAGCTTGCACACAATCACGGACTCATATATTTTATCTTGGTAGATTCATCTAGATCTATCTAGATTTATCTATCTATCTTTCTATCTACGTATGCATATATATTTAATATATGTGAATACATAATGTTTTCATATAAAAAACAGATCTCCAATAACAGACAGGTCTAGATTAATACTTTACCTTGATTAGATTTTCCTTATAATCACTAGATCTAGATCTAAAAAAGTTCAAGCCTTATTCTTCATATCTCTGCCATTGTCGTGGGTTTAGATCTAGTTTTAAATTTAAAGCCCGTCAAAGTATCAGATGTTGACACTCATAACACCGCGACACTAAAATAATTAGAGATTACATCAGTTAGCAGAATAACTTCACTTGTATCCGAAAAAAAAGATCTAAATGACCACTAGAACTAGCTTTGTTTTGGTCGACACGATGTTATTGATATGACCACCTTGGTTTGAAGGGAAGGGTAGAGAAGCTTAGGATTACTCATACTGGGCGTAGGAATTAAAAAAAAAAAAAAATACAGCGGCGCGTTCGTTTTTGCTGTAATTGCCTACATCTCTATCTTTCTAAATGTCCTCTTGCTTCTCTCTTTATGTCTCTTTCTGTTTGAGCCTTTCTCTTCGTACATCTCTATCTGCATTATCTCTCTCTCTCTCTCTCTCTCTCTCTCTCTATATATATATATATATATATATATATATATATATATATATATATATATATATATATATAGTTTCAAGAGCTTTTCAAAAATAGAGAAGATCTTACCTTAAATTCTCTTCATATGACACTGGTGTTTAAAGCGGAGACACATTTGACGCCTGTCCTCCGCTCTCTTCGGGTACGACAAGTGACAACTTCGTCCTTCGTTTGAAACACTCAAAAACTGAATACCACTTATCAAGGGATATAATCGAAAGAGCGCAGCCATTATTCAGCAGCAACAAATGCTGGCTATGCATGGCAGAGAAATATTTCATTCTAAAAACAAGACCAAGTCTCAACAAAAGAAGGGAAATCTTTCCATCGTGCCCCACAGAAAGAAGCATTTGCTACAAAACTTCCAGTGGCTCGGAAACGAAAAGCAACAGCACAAGGTCGGAATGGCAACCGAACACACCTCAGTCATACCCGAAGAGAGCGGAGGGAAAGCGACAATCTTGTTCTCCGCTTGAATCACCTGTGTCGTATGAAGAGAATTTAAGGTAAGATCCTCTATATCTATCTGTCTATCTATCCATCTATCTATCTATCTATCTATCTATCTATCTATCTATCTATCTATCTATCTATCTCTCTTTATATATATATATATACATATATATATACACATATATATATATATATATATATATATATATATATATATATAGGGTTAGTGTTAGGGTTTACTTTTTGGATTAGGTTGGGGTTAGTGTTAGTATTAGGTTTACAAATAGGTTTAGGATTAAGGTTAGGTGTTAGGGTTGGGTTTTACGGTTAAGGGTAGGGGTAGGGGTAGGGTAAGAGTTTAGGGTTTGGATTAGGGTTAGGATTTAGGGTAAGTTTATGGTAAGGGTTTAGGGTAAGGGTAAGTTTTAGAGTCAGGGTTGGGGTTCAAGTTTAGATTGGGTTTGGGGTTAGGGATTAGGGTAAGCGTTAGGGGAAGGGTCAGGGTTAGGGTTTACTGTTAGGGTAAGGGTTAGGAATTGGGATAATGGATTATAGCTACGATTAGCGTAAGGATAAGGATTGGTTTGGGCAAGGGGCGAGATTAGGGTAAGTTATGTTTTATGGTCAGAGTTAAAGTTAGAGTTAGGATTAGGATTAGGGCTAGGGATTGGGGTAGGGTTTAGGGTAAGTTTAGAGTTACGGTCAGGTTTAGGGTTAGGGTTAGGGTAAGAGTTTAGGTTTAGGATTAGTGTTAGGGTTAGAGTCAATGTTGGAGTTCGAGAGTTAGGTTTGTGTTGGGATTAGGGATTATGTTAAGCGTTAGGGTAAGGGTTAAGTTTTTGTTTAGGGTTAATGTTAGAGTTGGGTTTAGGGTTTAGGGTTAGGGGATAAATGTTAAGGTTAGGGTTAGGGTTAGGGTTAGGGCTACGGTATATACCGTATAGCGTTGGGATGGATTAAGTGTTAGGTTTAGGGCAAGCGTTAGGGTAAGGCTGAGTTTGTAGGGGTTTTTTTATTGTTAGGGTTAGGGTTATGGTGAGGGATTAGGTTTAGGATTATGATTAGGGTTTAAAGATAGAGGTTAAACTTAGGGCTTGGGTTAAGGTGAGGTTAGTGTGAGCGTTAGGGTTAGGGTTAGGAGTTGGATTTAGGGTTAGAGTTAGGGTTAGGGTAAGGGTTGTGGTTTGGATTTGTTTTAGAGTTACGGTTACGGTTATAGCTAGGTTATTTTGAGGGTTTGGGTTAGGGTTAGAGTTAGGGTAAGTTTTAGAGTTCATTGAGGTTAAGGTTAAGTTTTAGGTTGGGGATTAGTGTTAAGGTTAGGATTCAGGTAAGGTTTGTGGGTTAGTGTTGGGGTCAGTGTTTAGAGTTCTGGTTACGGATAAGTTTTTATTAGGGTTAGGGATTAGGGTTAGGGTAAGGGTTTATGGTTAAGATTAGGGTTTTGGTGTTAGGGTTTAGGGGTTAAAGTTAGGCTTAGGGTAAGGTTTTGGGTTCGAGTGATGGTTTAGGGTAAGGTTTTGGGTTTGGATGATGGTATATGGTCGTTTTAGGGATTAGAGAGAAGGGTGAAGGTTAGGGTTAAGGTTAATGAATCGGTTTAGGGTTAGTGTTAGGATTTAAGTTTAGGCTTTGGATTAGGGTTGGGAATAGGCTATGATTTAGTGTTAGCGGGTTTCTCTCCTCTTTTGTCTCTGTAAGTGCTTAATTCTTCCCCCATGTTTTTTTTTTAATCTCTCTCAGTCTCTATCTGCCCATCTCTCTCTAGAGTATTATTAGATAGCATAATCAAGCTGTCTCCAGGTGGTAATGAACTTTCATACCTGCTGCAGTAAATTGTCCCGGTGGTGATTCTTCTTGCGCGTTGTTGAGAATCAAATGATGCCCGCAATAAACAGGATTTTTTGGCAAGAGTGGAAGCATGTTCAATGGTTGGTAGAAGTGGGACCAGCTTCAGTAGTTAGGAGGCGTGTGAAAAGTTTCTATAATTGGCAAATGTGGGTCGAGGTTCATTGGTTTGCAGGTTTATGAGAAGATGGTTGGCAGAATTGGGACTAGGTTCAGTAGTTGACAGGTGTGTGAGAAGTTTCAATAGCTGACAGATGTGGGACCAGGTTCAATGGTTGGTAGGAGTGCAAGTGATTTTAGAAGTCTCTATAGTTTACTCCTTATTGCGTGGAATGGGCCAGCACGGTGCTCTCAGCAATATTATTTTTTTTTTCTGCTCATCCACGACTTCATCCTTCGACTCACTGCTACAAAACCCGTCGCGTCCGAAACCTGGATCAAGTAAAGTGGACTGCATGAACTGCTTTGTATATTCGATATCTTTGAATCGGTCCTCCAATTGCTCTCTGGGGTATTTACCAAAAAACCCACCGTTTTGCCTTACAAATGCACTGTGTACCAAAATAGACGATTCAATGAGGTAGCCTGGGATTTTTAGGATCATGTCTGAAAACAATGTTTTGAGGTATAGAGCTTCAAATATTGAAAAAATCGATTCTTAGAATTTTCTCACTGTTTGGAATTCTGTGAACGGTTATTTTTTTTCTATTATGTCTAAAAAGTCTAAAGTATGCTCCTTAAATGTCGAGAACTGTCTTTATTGTGTTATTTTACTGACAAATACATAGATAGTTAGATAGATAGATAGATAGATAGATAAATAGTTAGACAGATAGATAGTTTGATAGATGGATAGATACACTGAAAGACAGAGAGAGAGAGAGAGAGAGAGAGAGAGAGAGAGAGAGAGAGAGAGAGAGAGAGAGAGAGAGAAATTAGTTCATAAAATGTAGCCTTCTTAAAAACATTATGAATTATACAATTTTCAGGATTTGTTATGTCAAAAACATTATAAATTATCCAATGTCCATGATTTGTTATGAGGGCACCGATTTTTCTTTAAAATCGTCATCTGATAAAAGCTCCCTAATATAACAACAACAACAAAAAATTAAAAAGTGTACTTAATAATAATAATAATAATAATAATAATAATAATAATAATAATAATAATAATAATAATAATAATAATAACAATAATAATAACAATAATAATAATAATAATAATAATAATAATAATAATAATAATAATAATAATAATAATAATAATAATAATAATAATAATAATAATAATAATAATAATAATAATAATAATAATAATAATAATAATAATAATAATAATAATAAGAATAAGAAGAAGAAGAAGAAGAAGAAGAAGAAGAAGAAGAAGAAGAAGAAGAAGAAGAAGAAGAAGAATAATAATAATAATAATAATAATAATAATAATAATAATAATAATAATAATAATAATAATAATAATAATAATAATAATAATAATAATAATAATAATAATGATGATGATAATGATGATGATGATGATGATGATGATGATGATGATGATGATGATGATGATGATGATGATGATGATAATAATAATAATAATAATAATAATAATAATAATAATAATAATAATAATAATAATAATAATAATAATAATAGTAATAATAATAATGACAATAATAATAATAGTAAGAAGAAGAAGATGAAGAAGATGAAGAAGAAGAAGAAGAAGAAGAAGAAGAAGAAGAAGAAGAAGAAGAAGAAGAAGAAGAAGAAGAAGAAGAAGAAGAAGAAGAAGAAGAAGAAGAAGAAGAAGAAGAAGAAGAATTATAGTAATAATAGTAATTAGAAGAAGAAGAAGAAGAAGAAGAAGAAGAAGAAGAAGAAGAAGAAGAAGAAGAAGAAGAAGAAGAAGAAGAAGAAGAAGAAGAAGAAGAAGAACTTTAAAAGGGAGAAGAGAAAGAGTGCATGTCATGTAAATAAGTAAAGCTTTATTATAATTATATAGTTACAAGTGTGTGTTTATAGATGTTAATAATGTTGCAAAATTAACTAAATTATAGTCATCGGTTTCAATTTAATTTAATTGTTTGCCAGGAAAAACTACCAGCAGCAGGCTAGTTACTAAAGGTTTGAAGGTCAAACTTTGCAGACATACTAATCAAGGACTTTCACACAAACCTCATTAGGCTGGTTCACTTAACACTGGCGTTATTTATGTAAGTCTCAGTCATATATGTCTAGGCCCAGATTTTATCTTCATAACGGTCTGATTAGGGAACCATGTTGTCATTCTAACCGTAACATCAATATTGTTCTGGAATAATATTCTTTGACGGTAAACGTTGATGAATGAACTTAGTCTTTTGCCCCTCCCCCCACCCCCTCAAAAAAAAAAAAGTTAACCTATCAATATCGGTAAGATGTCCGATTCCTCTTCTAAACATGTCTAACCTCTGTAGTTTCGATGAATTTGCACATAATTCTATTCAAGGTCGTTTAATGCACGAATATGGGTGAAAGGTAAAATGTAAGCAATAAATTTGAGAAGAAATGATTTTTCATACATAATAGTTATAGTTTGTAGACATAAAAGTAAAGAAAAGAGAAACTAATTTAGACAATTTAACATAAAAAGGTGATATACAGAATTATACCTGAGAGATTCAAAGCGGGAACAAACTATTGATTTTCTCAATAAATTGGCTTAGGTTTTCTGTTTTGTTTTAGGATTTTTTTTATTATTTTTTTTTTTAATTTGACACAGTTTTTAAAATCAAACATATTATTCGTTTTAGAAGTGTTCTGATTGCGGCAAGATTTCTTTTTATTGACAGTTTTCTTTCACTCAGTAGCTTTTTACAGAAAAATATATAATATTATTTTTTCATGACCCAGCTCCAAACTTTGGCGGAAGGGACATACTCTATAAGAAAAAAATTAATGCATAGAAGGCAGTTCCATGATGCCGAAAGTCATCCTAATATGAACCCATATACGAATCAGAAAGGTAAGTTAGTAAAATAGTAAATTATGATGAAAATAATTCAGTGAAATGGATGCTCCTCAATCTTTTAGGCCAAAAAAAAAGATAATTTCGCATTAAGAAAATTTGTTTTGTAAATTAATTCATTTGTTGTCCAATATAGTTAACAATATCAAATTTTGATTGGTGATCTTTTTAAAAAAAAAAAAAGCAAATACTTATTTTTTTATAGTCTGGTTAAATAACTGATCATCTGAATTGTTTAACGGTCAAACAATCCTAGTTATATAAATAATGGGGGTTTTTTTATCCGACAGTCATAACTTACAAAGAGTTATATCATATTCAATGCTAATGATAAAATAATCATATAGACTATTGTATTTTAACTTATCATTAGAATGAACATTGCTTTGATGGAGATTGCAGCTCTTATGGTTGTTTCCATTTTTATTTTACTCTAGTTTTCACAAATTTATTTAAATCTCTTCATTTGCTTGTCGTTTTTTCATTTGTCTGATAAGAACTTTTCGTTAACTTTATTAAGGCGTAGGTTCTACAGGCGATGGTGCATTGTGTCCGTTACAAAATCTGATCCCTTCCTCGAGCTCTTAAAGTGGGGCTGAGTTTACTGCCGAGCCAGCACAGGATTATAAAAAAAGATTGTTGAATGTTTGAATTTTTTAGTCCTAATAAGAGTTGCACCAGTGACGCGAAATCTAAACCTCTGTATGATCTAGTAAGTAAACGAGCCATTGTCTGGTTACATTTTTGTAACGCATTATGCTATAAGTTGATCTATTCATTTCCTCATCCTGTTTGGTGCGTAACTTTTGGGTTGCGGATCGACTAGATCTATGTACATTGTTTTATTTAGTTGCATAATGTTTGTATTTCAAGCCTAGGAACTTAATCTTGTTTATTGAACACAGCCCGCACTTATATGGCCTAGATTCTTCTGGAATCTCCGACCTTGTTCTTGCATATTCAAATTTATATCTAGAGGAAGCAAACCACTGGGTTAATATAAGTAAGAATTATAAGAGCTAGAATTATAGGTAGTGCTCATCAATGGTTAGGGTAAGGCTTTTAAGTGAAAATGACCGAAAATGATTGAATTGGTGGGATTAGAACCAACGATTTATAGATGCTTCGGCACCCATCGCCTTGCCACTCAAAGACAACATAGCTTATACCAATGCGCCACTACGCTCCCTAAAAAAAAGAGTTTCATGGCGAAGGTATTTACTAAGCCTCCCTGAGTGACTTGCAATCTTGATTGGGAAAGCCCAAATCGCACCAAAGGCAACCATTGAATCCGGAAGCACTAAACTTGCCATTGGACGCACAAACATCTAGGACGAACGATAACAATATGTATGCCTCAAATGTTTAGTAAATATTTATCGATGGTTCTAAATCCCACCAATTCAAGCATTTTCGGTCATTTTCACTTAAAAGCCTGACCCTAACCACTGCTGAGTACGACCTAAAATTCTAGCTCTTATAATTCTTACTTATATTAACCCAGTGGTTTGCCTCCTCTAGATCTAAATTTGAATTTACTACGTAATATTTGACAAGACATACTTGGAACGATGGATGACAATGGCGGAAGCACCACAGACATATGAGGCTCTCAGAGACTTGTTTGTGAAAGAGCAATTCTGAGACTCAATCCGGCTGATTTGTCTACATACCTGCGATAAAGGAGACTAGCTGACCTTGAAGAAGTTGCAAGATCAGCTGAGCTGTTCCTCATGGCCCGCAAGAGACAGCTGAGCGACCGAGCGAGGCAAGGTGCTACTCATGGGCAAAACAAGCCTCCCATTTTCAAGAAGGAAGAACTCATATGTCACATTTGTAGAAAGCCTGGTCGCACTGCCCAGAATTGCAGGAATAAAGCGACTCAAGGTAGAGGTTGTTATCACTGTGGAGAGTTGACTCACATGAGGAAGGACTGTCCGAAGCTGAGGATGAATAACAGTCAGGTTACGTCATTCAAGAGAGCAGGATCGGCAGCCATGCAGGTTATGGAAACCCAAGGATCAGCATCAGGAGAGGATGTGGGGAAAGCGGACACCAGATATGACGTCAGAACCGAAGCCTAAGACGGGTTGCTGCAGTTGGTGAGTGGGAAGAGAGTTCCAGGCATGATAGACTGTGGAGCCTGTGGTGGTAAGGGGTCAGCCAGGGAGTTGAACTTACCGATCGTCAAGAGCCTTGTTGGAGACAAGACAGTCGGCGTGTTAAGGGTCACAGGTTGTGGTTCGTCGTGGGCTAGTTGATGATGATCAGCTAACAAAAAAGTGCTGTTTGATTGTCAAGATCGACAATACAGTACTGCTGGCGTAGAAGGCCAGGATTCAAGTCAAGACACCTTATCTGTCTAGCGAAGTGGAGGCGTTATGATTATCGGAGGTCATATGTAATCTTGTTGTGGGAAACGTCCCGTGTGCTCGGAACCCAGATGACCCTGATATGACAGCCATGGTTGGTGCTGTAACGACAAGGGCCCAAGCAAGACAGGAGGTCTGGCATAAGCCACTTACAGTACCGGATACACCGAAGCACACAGGAGCGGATCGGGGAGAGCTGATCCGACTCCAGCAAGATGATGAAGCCATCAAGAGGATGGGCGAGACTGCTATGTTGCGCGGGAAGAACATCATTCTTCGAGAAAAGAGACGGGATCATGTACAGAGTCTACAATGACGCGACCCGCGGAGGTGCTAATGTACGACAAGTCGTTCTCCCAGAAAGCCTGAGAAAGTATCAGTAACCCATGATACGACCACCGGAGGTCACCTTGAAATAAAGAAGATCAGGGAGAAGATAATGAGTAGCTTCTACTAGCCTGGCATAGAGGTCAGATACTGTCGCTCGTATCATATATGTCAGAAGATACTGCGCAATGAAACTAGTTCAAGAGTACTCGATGTTTCGAGCCAGACTCGAGATGATCTCAACGTTCCGTAGTGTGTGGCCGTGGTTGAGGACTACGACTACGAGGCAAATAATGGACATGATCAAGACAATTTGACTGGTGATGAACAAGCCCCCGAAGATCTACCCGAGATTGGTTCTTGGGGACAGAAGGAAGATACTGCGCATGTCAAGTTCGGTGAAGCCCTGACGTATGACCAAAATCGGGAGCTACAGTTGATGGTCCAGAGGTTCAGCGAGATATTCTCAGATCGTCCAGATGACACTAATCTGGCTGAGCACCGGATCGACCTGACTTCCAACGTATCAATACATCAGACAGCGCATCCTGTACAATTCGCCCTGCAGCCTTCACTCAAGAAAGAGTTGCAGCAGATGGAGGACCTAGGGATCATACGGAAGAGTGATTCACCATACGCATCGCCTGTGGTCGTTGTGAAGAAGAAGGACGGGAGTAATCGTATCTGCATTGATTTCCGTCGTCTCAACAAGATTACAGTCACCGACCCTCAACCAGTTCCTTCGCCAGCCGAGTCTTTCCTTGGTATGAGCGAAGACGAGTACTTCTCCAAGCTTGTCTTGACCAAGGGTTATCACCAGATACGTGTGAGGCCCTCAGATGTCCACAGGACTGCTTTCGTGATGATATGTCAACATTACGAATTCCTGCTGATGCCGTTCGGGATGGTTAACTCCGACATGGCCATGACAAGAGTAGTGCGACGACTTATGGAAGGAATGGACAACGTGGTAGACTACATCGATGATCTGCTGGTGCATACCAAAACGTGAGAGGAACGCTTGCAAATCTTGGAGGAACTATTCAAACGGCTTAAAGCGGCCAACCTAGTTGCGAGACCAACAAAGTGTGAAATGGGGGCAACACAAGTCGATTTCCTAGGACACCGCCTTGGAAGGGGGATAGTTGGACTTCAGGACTGCAATGTTGAGAAAGTGAAAGACGCCCCGAGAACGACCACGAAGAGAGAGATTAGATCTTTTTTAGGCTTAGTCGGTTATTATCAACCATTCATACTGAACTTTGCTGCTATTGCTACAATGCGGGAGCTGGTTTTCTTAACAGAGTTCCTGAATAATATTTTGATTGCATTGTTCTGAGGTAGGTAACTTCTGATATGCCTGCACTTATTGTAATATTGTATTTTACCTTTTTCCTAGTAACGATTCTATTGTTTGTATTGCCAGTGTTTTCTTGTTATACTTAACGCAAAGCATGACTGCCAGAATACCCAAATCAAGTAAAAGTTTTGTGATGTATCAATTTTATCGATGATACGTGTATCAAATGGAGAGCAGTATACAATGCTTTGAGAATGGATTTTTAGGAAAAATTATTTTGAGTGGGAGGATATTCAACGCATTGTGCTATAAATTGATTTTTTTCATTTCCTCACCCGTTTTTGGTGTGTAACTTTTGGGTAGCAGATCGACTAGATCTATGTACATTGTTTTATTGAGTTGTATAATGTTTGTATTTCAAGCCTAAGAACTTAGTTTTGTTTATTGAACACAGCCCGCACTTGTATGGCCAAGATTCTTCTCGAATCTACGACCTAGTTCTAGCATAGTAATGATCTCGTCACCCCTTGTTTACCTTTGTTTTGATTGGTTGCTAATTGCTAATGAAGTGTACCAAGAATGTTCTTTTACGAAGTATGTAATTCTTTTTCTGGATGATTTGACGAGATTTTGTATAAATAAGTGTCGAGATTATGTTCAATCAGTCAACATCAAGTCTACCTTCAGTCAACATCAAGTTAATCTACAGTGAGTTTAAGAGTCTACCTACAGTGGGTTTAAGAGTGTTCAGTGATTATGGATTCAACCTCTTATGTTGGATTAAACAGTTTACAGTTTTTACTTGCGGACTTCAGACTTATTTTCGACGGACGAGTCCTGTGATTGGCTGTGTATATTTTCATACCCTTAGACAAACAGAGCCTAACAGATCACCTCCATTAAATCTGTTACAATTTTCAATAAATCATCTTATAGGCCTTTTGCCTTAGTTTTTTTTCTCATCAATATTATCGCCGTTGTCTTTTCCCGAGACCCAGTGATTTG
Source organism: Elysia crispata (assembly GCA_033675545.1). Taxonomy (NCBI): domain Eukaryota; kingdom Metazoa; phylum Mollusca; class Gastropoda; family Plakobranchidae; genus Elysia; species Elysia crispata. The sequence continues at coordinate 360,268 of JAWDGP010003316.1, read as the reverse complement.
TCCCCAACACCTCGTTATACCTACACTATTATGTACTACTACTACTACTCCTACTACTACTACTACTACTACTACTACTACTACTACTACTACTACTACTACTACTACTACTACTACTACTACTACTACTACTACTACTGCTGCTGCTGCTGCTGCTGCTACTACTACTACTATTACTACTACTACTACTACTACTACTACTGTTGCTGCTGCTGCTGCTACTACTACTACTACTACTACTACTACTACTACTACTACTACTACTACTACTACTACTACTACTGATGCTGGTGCTACTACTACTACTACTACTACTACTACTACTACTGCTGCTGCTGCTGCTGCTGCTACTACTGCAGCTGCTGCTGCTGTTGCTGCTGCTGCTGCTGCTACTACTACTACTACTACTACTACTACTACTACTACTACTACTACTACTACTAATAATAATAATAATAATAATAATAATAATAATAATAATAATAATAATAATGTGTCTATTATAACTACTATTATTGCCGCTGCTGCAGACCACAACGTCACTGAAAATGAAGGTCATGCAACCTGTTCCTCAATTACTGTAACTCATAGGATTTCTACTCTGGTACTTTCTGCTTATTAACCTTAACAGTGAATTCATGATATGTTTCACTAACAGTTTTCCCAGCTTCTATTAGTCCGATACCGTTGTTATGATTCTGTTTGATTCAACTGCTTTACAGGACTGTCCATCGTCTTTACATATTATATCAAGATAACCAGCACAATGAGCTTTTACAAAACAATCTACGAAGTCTGTGAGGTTCTGTTTGTGGTGATCTTCAACTACATCGTAGCTCTAGTTCGCGTGTTTGTCCCCCCTGCCAAGAAGTCTATCCACGGGAAGGTTGTGCTGGTGACGGGCGCAGGTCGTGGGATAGGAAGGGAGATTGCCATGGAGCTCACCAAACATGGAGCTGTTCTCGCACTCTGGGATGTCAACACGGTAGGGCAAACCAAAGATAATAAGATATTCTCTAGTTTTCTCAACCTAAAGGGTGGATATGGAGTAAACGGTTTTCATTTTATTAAAATCCTTGACGCGGTAAATTCACGGGAAAAATCTTTTAAACATCTTGCATGTAGATGGTAGATGGTATTAGCTTTGCTTTCGTTGGGGGAATTTCAAACAGTCTTTGATGCAGTTTCAAGAGTTCGATAGATATAGGCCTACATTAGACGGATTTGAAAAGAATAATTATGCAAGGACTTGTATAGCATACATGAGGGAAAGAATGTCTATACTGGAAGCTCTGATCAATCAAATCAAAAATTTCCTGTTTGTTGTATTCAAATTTATCTTTGATGCCCTTATCTATAGTATAAAAACGGAACGGTTATTTAACTGCTTTTATTTATTGATTTTTGTTTATAATATCTTTCCAAAGTTTAAGAGAGAATTAGTTTGAAAGTAATTTTTTGAAGCGTCCTGGATCTATAGATTAACCAGGCAAAAACGACAGTGTTTCATCTGCAACATTTTTGGGACGTTTTCACAACGGTTTAGTTGCCCATCTACAACTCAATGATTTTTTAAAGGCGTTGTTTTACTTGGGTACTAACTGGGGCACACACGCATACACATCTTAGCCATCATTAAATATTTTTCTTTACTCCAGGAAGGCAATGAGGAAACAGCACGCCTGGTCACAGAGGCAGGATGTAAGGCTCTCGCGGACACAGTGGATGTGACCAGCTCCACCAGCATAGCGGAAGGGGCGAGTAAAATTCGCAAGGCACTAGGGGAGGTGGACATTCTGATCAACAATGCCGGTGTGATTAACTGTGCAGAGTTACTGGACCTGACTGAGAAGGCCATCCGAAGAGTTTATGAAGTGAACATTTTATCCCAGTATTGGGTAAGAGAACATTGTTATCAGCAATTAAAATTGCCTCTTTTAAAAAATCCAATTGGTCGATAGATTGTTTGGTGTGGTCTGTTAACTGCATGCAATCTTCAGCCATTTCTTGTCCATCGATTTTTTTTATATCTCGCCTAGCCACTGCAATGTTATTAATAGTCGTTCATCTCCCGGATTAAACATTGTTGGGCGTGATAGGGATAAAAAGGTGAGTTCACAAACTGATTCCTCCATACTGTACTGGTTAGAAACCTCGACGAAAGAAACAGACAGCAGATATTAATGGAACTGTTTTAAACTGGCGCTCTTTTCCTTCAAGTAAATATCTATGTAGATTTATTTGCATGCTATAGAAGAAAAGGGTAAACGACGAAAAAGCGTTTTATTAAAGTTATAGCTTCACAGTGGGCGTTCAGAATCGATAATTAGATTGAGGAATAACAAAATTTATTGTTGTACCGAATTGTGGAATGTTTTATGAGGTTCTTTATTTTAAGAAGCAACACAGCAAAAGTTATATTGATATCTTTAATGAGAAGGCTTTTCCCAAAAAAAAAAAGAAAAAAATAGTTGGAAGGACCATAACCCAAAACCTATTACTACGATTTTATTCTGTAAACGGTGCACACTAGTTTCGACCATGCACTGTTCAATTTTGAACATAGAGAAACATAATTATGTGACCATGCCAATGTATAGTGGCATAAGAAAGATGATAACCATCCTTGAAAACTGGTCAAACTATTATCAGAACTCTTCATGCTAAATGCAACTTTCTAACGAAAATTCACAACCAATTTGTTCCCGCTTAAGAACAAAACAGTAAACCAGTGATGCATGGATTGCTGTCAGGTTTTGATCATGCACAGAGTAGCAGCCATCCAAATCTGCCCTGACAGACGACAACTCCCTCTCTTCGGTCACTTGACTCACGAAGATAGGCAATACAGAATTCAGGACTTCGATCTTTCGAAGATAATTATAAAAAAAGTTCTGTACGAAGAGCTGCTATACCTTAAAATTTTGGCATGCTGGGTGCTAAAACATCTGATAGATAACTGCAAAGTTATGCGAATAGAAGCCAGTCAGACTTTACCTCCCGTCAGGAGAAAGGCATTAATGACCAAGCAGGACCTGGTGGAGGCAATGATGGGAGGTGAATCAGATGATAGTGAACTGCCATCTTGTTGACCTTTTCTGGAAAACAGGAGATAAAACATGGGTACATTTCACATCACCACCATGATGTGGAAACGTCCATTGTCACCAGATACCCAAAATAATTTAAACTTTAAAAGTCTTCAAAGAAATTCACGGCCACTGTACTTTGAGACATAAACGGTGTTTTACTTTTGACTTTCAAGCCGTTGATGAAACTTTTAACGCTTTTAGATATTATCAAAATGAAAGAAGCCATATGTCAACAATGACCTGGTTTTCTGAGATAAGATGTGATTATCTCAGCACGACAATTTTACATCGCACACAACAAAATTAACTCAAGACTGGCTTCAGCCATACTATTAAGAGGTCCTTCCACATCCCCTACACAATGCAGACTTTGCTATCTCAAACCTCTAAAAAAATATTTTTTTGGCATGACAGCGCTTCATAGATGATGAAGAACGCGATGAGAATGTGACAAAATGACTTCTATCCCTTGCCAAGAATTTCATGAGTGATGGCATCTTTGACCTTGTGTAACAATGGCAAAACACTGTTTTTTTCACTGCGGTTATGTAAAATACTAGACTATTTGTGTGAGTACCGTTTATCCCAAATTGTTTAATTTCTATTCACCTTTTCTATGGGGGAAAGCCCTCTTACATAGGTCCTATTTGAGAAATAAAAACCTCTTGATATCACACAAGAACTTGAAACTAGTGGCTGAAAACTCCTGAGCGAATGGCTTCGTCTTTCATATCAACTTTTCTTTACACTGAAAATGTATTCTCTTCTTTTTTTCAATTTTGAATAATTTTCTCCCTTTTTCTCTGCAGACAGTGCGAGAATTTCTGCCGTCCATGATTGATAGAAAAACAGGTCATATCGTGAGCATGGCATCTATGTCATGCGTTCTTGGCAGTCGCATGTTCTCAGATTACGGGTGTGTATAATTTCTTTTTTTAATTTATTTTACCTCTTTCTGGGAAACGGATGTGAAAATGCTATGTAACTGCTTATTGTTATTGAGACAGTGTTGTGTACTCTGTATAAGCGGGGTTTCTTTTGAATTTAGCATGGCGTCCCTTTGGCGAAAGTGGCGTCATGGGTGGGTTATTCCAAATCTAAAAATAGTTTACTGATGCAAAAGGGTCTTTTGTCAATTTTTTTTTTTTTTTTTTTTTTTTTTTTTTTTGAGAACTTCGGTATCATTAACCTCAAATTTAATGTAAGCTTCGAAATTTGCATATGTATGAAAGTTTGTTCAAATTAGCAAAAGCTGAGACTGAACGTTATTTATTGGATATACAATTGAATAGTACCATTAGTATGAGATAGGAAGAGAAAAGGTAGAGGAGAGGATTAAAAGTCGAGTATATTCACTTTATACCATTTGTATATTATTACTAATATGAGATGTGAAGCGAAAAGGTAGAGGAGAGGATTAAAAGTAAAGTTGGTCACATGTCGAGTATATTCACTTCATACCATTTGTATATTATTACTAATATGAGATGTGAAGCGAAAAGGTAGAAGAGAGGATTAAAAGCAATATTGGTCACATCTCGGGTATGTTCACTTCATGTACCAAGAGCCTTGTTATACAGCTTTGTGTTTCGTCTTGTCGGCGGTTATAGCCGGGCTGAAGTTTTTTAGCCAAAGATGTTTTATGATCAGTGTTGCCAGTCTCAGCCATTTCATATAAAACCATACAAAAAAAACCTACAAACGCATTTGTTTTGATCGATCGATTGATGGATTAGTTAATTGATCGATAAGTTCATTTTTCTATAAGACGGTCTCAGGCCACTTTTGCACATAAAACGAGCAATCCTAGGGTTGAGGATAATGAGGAAGGGAAAGAGGGGGGGGGGGGGTGAGGAGGGTCGTGAACTGGGAAGATCCAACGTTCACTACTAACATTCTCTGAGCATACATAGATACATACATACATACATACATAGCTACATACAGACATACATACGTACAATGGTACATACATACATACATACATACATACATACATACATACATACATACATACATACATACATACATACATACATACATACACACATACATGATTGTAAGCGCTTTGCTGTTAAACCGGGATAAAGTTCAAGAAAATTTGACCAACTCAGCAACATTAGAAAACGATGGTGTCAGAGCAAAACAAACCTGTTAGAATGGGGAAAAAGGGGGAAAAAAGGGGGGAGGGGGTAACCAAAAGAGGAACGTAGGAAAAGAGCGAAACGACTCGAGAATGTAAAGTTTTGATTACTGTATTATAGTAAACCGAAATGCATAAAACCCAAAAAATATTTATGAAAAAAAAGAGGTCAGCGAGATATGGTTAACATGATTAATGTAAACCCAAGAGATGGGCTAAGAACTTTTTACACAGAACCTATTAAATTAACATAGTGAAATAATAAGCTAGCATATATTTTATCTGAGGCATCACCAGGTCGTGTCGCATAAATCTATTCCGACGTCCTTTTTTTTCAATTTTGAACAAAATTTCTAAACCTAAATTAGTATTATTTTGCGCCAGTCGTGTGGGTGTCATTACATTTTTCTTTTCTTGCGTATCGCATTCTTATTATTATTATTATTACTACTACTACTACTACTACTACTACTACTACTACTACTACTACTACTACTACTACTACTACTACTACTACTACTACTACTACTACTACTACTACTACTACTGCTGCTGCTGCTGCTGATTCTATTATTAATCCTACTACTACTACTACTACTACTACTACTACTACTACTACTACTACTACTACTACTACTACTACTACTACTACTACTACTACTATTATTATTATTATTATTATTATTATTATTATTATTATTATTATTATTATTATTATTATTATTATTATATTAAATAATTCTTTTTCGGACGTTTTTTTTTTTTACTAATAAAATGTCTAAACCTAAATTAATATTATTATGTGCCAGTAAGGTTGGTGTCATTATATTTTTCTTTCCTTGCTCTCCCCCTTGCTATACTTCATGGACACAGCGCGACGAAAGCCGCATCTCGCAACTTCATGGAGGCTTTGAGGCGAGAGCTCAGTTGTGGAGGCAGGGACTTTGTAAAGGCGACCACCATCATCCCACACTATACCGACACGGGCTTCCTTAGAACCGCTGACTTCCCGTGAGTAATGACGATGTAGCTAAAGTTATATCCAGGCCGATGTTTGTCGTTATTATTAATATTAGTAGTAGTAGTAGTAGTAGTAGTAGTAGTAGTAGTAGTAGTAGTAGTAGTAGTAGTAGTAGTAGTAGTAGTAGTAGTAGTAGTAGTAGTAGTAGTAGGATTATTAATAGTAGTAGCAGCAGCAGCAGCAGTAGTAGTAGTAGTAGTAGTAGTAGTAGTAGTAGTAGTAGTAGTAGTAGTAGTAGTAGTAGTAGTAGTAGTAGTAGTAGTAGTAGTAGTAGTAGTAGTAGTAGTAGTAGTAGTAGTAGTAGTAGTAGTAGTAGTAGTAGTAGTAGTAGTAGTAGTAGTAGTAATATTTGAAAATAAATGATTTCTCTCATTCATGCCTTCTTCGATCCCCGCGTTTTCTTTGAAGAATTTTTAGAGTGGAATCTCGCAAGTGACACTGTAAACATGTAACTTAGTTTATCAGGTTCTAAGAAGTTATCTTAACCATTTCCCCAATTTTGAAAATGGTTACCGCAGGAAGTCTCAGACTATGACGCCTCAAAAAGTAGCTGAGGCTACAGTGAACGGCATGCTCAGAAACTACACCACCGTCTTCGTACCACCCAGCGGTGCATTGCTCGGATGGATAGTACCGTAAGTAGGGCTTCAAGATACCCAGGGGTGTTAGATCTAGTCATTGTTCGGGGTGGACTGTACCGTAAGTAGGGCTTCAAGATACCCAGGGGTGTTAGATCTAGTCATTGTTCGGGGTGGACTGTACCGTAAGTAGGGCTTCAAGATACCCAGGGGTGTTAGATCTAGTCATTGTTCGGGGTGGACTGTACCGTAAGTAGGGCTTCAAGATACCCAGGGGTGTTAGATCTAGTCATTGTTCGGGGTGGACTGTACCGTAAGTAGGGCTTCAAGATACCCAGGGGTGTTAGATCTAGTCATTGTTCGGGGTGGACTGTACCGTAAGTAGGGCTTCAAGATACCCAGGGGTGTTAGATCTAGTCATTGTTCGGGGTGGACTGTACCGTAAGTGGGGCTTCAAGATACCCAGGGGTGTTAGATCTAGTCATTGTTCGGGGTGGACTGTACCGTAAGTGGGGCTTCAAGATACCCAGGGGTGTTAGATCTAGTCATTGTTCGGGGTGGACTGTACCGTAAGTAGGGCTTCAAGATACCCAGGGGTGTTAGATCTAGTCATTGTTCGGGGTGGACTGTACCGTAAGTGGGGCTTCAAGATACCCAGGGGTGTTAGATCTAGTCATTGTACGGGGTGGACTGTACCGTAAGTGGGGCTTCAAGATACCCAGGGGTGTTAGATCTAGTCATTGTTCGGGGTGGACTGTACCGTAAGTAGGGCTTCAAGATACCCAGGGGTGTTAGATCTAGTCATTGTTCGGGGTGGACTGTACCGTAAGTGGGGCTTCAAGATACCCAGGGGTGTTAGATCTAGTCATTGTTCGGGGTGGACTGTACCGTAAGTAGGGCTTCAAGATACCCAGGGGTGTTAGATCTAGTCATTGTTCGGGGTGGACTGTACCGTAAGTGGGGCTTCAAGATACCCAGGGGTGTTAGATCTAGTCATTGTTCGGGGTGTACTGTACCGTAAGTGGGGCTTCGAGTCATATATAGAGATCTTAGACCTAGTCATTGCTCGGGTGTATTGTATAGTAAGTAGGGCTTCAAGATACACAGGCATGTTAGACCTAGTCATTGCACGAGTAGGTTGTACCGTTAGTAAAGCTTCGAGATACACAGGGGTGTAAGACCTTTTTATTACTCGGGTGGATTGTACCGTACGTAGGGCTTAAAGATACATAGGAGTGTTCGATCTAACCATTGCTCGGATGGTTTGTACCGTAGGTAGGGCTTCAAGACATATATAGATATGTTAGATCTATCCATTGCTTGGTTGTATTGTACCGTAAGTAAGGCTTCAAGACATATATAGGGGTGTGAGACCTAGTCATTACACGGATAGAGTGTACCGTAAGTAGGGCTTCGAGATACACAAGGGTGTTAGACCTAATCATTGCTTGAGTGGATTGAACCGTGAACATGGCTTCGAGATACATAGGAGTGTTAGATCTAGTCATTGTACGGGTGGATTGTACCGTAAGTAGGACATCAAGATACATTAGGGTGTTAGAACTAGTCACGTTTAATCGAACTAATTCCTTGTACCGTAAGTAAAGTTTAAAATAAAAAAAAATATAGGGATATTGGGACTGGTCACGATATAAAATCGAAATATTTTAGTTGTTTTATATGATTAACTTCCCCCTAAGTTTCGGGTATAATCTTATCTTAAGAGGGAAAGTCATAGATGGGCACAGTCAGAGAGAGAGACAGAGAGACAGACAGAGAGAAAGAGAGAGAGAGAGAGAGAGAGAGAGAGAGAGAGAGAGAGACAGAGACAGAGACAGAGAGAGAGAGTTAGTTTGTATTTTGTTATTCAAATAAATAAGTTGATATTAGAATTCGATGACTCATTGATTCAAAAGAGACAAGCAAATTTCTTCTAGTTTTGTTTTCCAGCTTTCATTTTATTTATCTTAACTTTTAATTATTTCTATTTTTATACATTCCAACAGGTTAGCTCCGGTGGCTACGGTTGACTACATCCTGGAAAAACTGTCACCTCCAATGGCTTCCCAATTTGATAAGAAAGATTAACTACATGTATTGTTGGAATAGTTAGAATAGCGTCTTTGCTTGTAAAAACTCCAGTCTGTCAGAATTTAAGAAAACTGTCTGTTTTTTTTCAATTTGTGATGTTTGTTTGTTTTTTTGTTTTGTTTCGTTTGTTCTTTCAATTAAAAAAGTTGAACCTATGTTGAAGAGTTTGATCCTTATCTCATTTTTTTGTGATATTTCGATAAAAAAATCATTGCATTGATATTCTTTTTTCCCCTTCACTCTCTTCCATTCATCGCAGGGCTGGGTAAAAATTTCAATGAGATTGAGCACCGACGTTCTGCAAAAGTTATTTTCCGTTTATAAAATGTTCTACTTCATTAACTTTGAAGACAATCCTAATAGCTTTGCCGTAATTTTGTCCAACTGGTGCATGTAACATTTAAGCACAACCATTTTGCTGATGCAGAGCATTTTCTTTTAAATGCCCCATCATTCGTAACAAAAATATCTTATATATCGAACTGCATTATAAATTTTAATTACCACTTTAGGCAGTTCACCAAAGATTTCATCTTCGAACATTTAAGTCAATGCCTTATTTTTTTTATTTCATAAAGCATTTGAGAATGTATTGTGAAATTTGTTTTTTTATTGTTACAGAAAGCATTGGGGAATGTATTGTGTAGTTTTTTTTATTGTTACAGAAAGCGTTGGGGAATGTATTGTGCAGTTTTTTATTGTTACAGAAAGCATTACAGAAAGCATTGGGGAATGTATTGTGTAGTTTTATTATTGTTAGAGAAAGCATTTAGGAATGTATTGTTTAGTTTTTTATTGCTGCAGAAAGCATTGGGGAATGTATTGTACAGGTTTTTTTTATTGTTACAGAAAGCATTGGGGAATGTGTTGTGCAGTTTTTTATTGTTACAGAATGATCCAAAAATATTTTGGTAGGATCTCTTCTTATCACTGAAAAATCAGATCTTCACAATGACATTTCTTTTTCCTTTTTTTTTTTCTTTAAGCGATAACGTTAGTAAACACAGCCGTCTAGGATGAGAAAGAATAGCTAAATTTAGAAAACCGTACTCCATTTGTGGATCTCTATCTCTTGAAACGCTCATTATCACGACTATAGCCATCGACCGGAAACCTTTCACCAGCAATATAGGAGCATTCCAAGGAGATAGTCTCGGCCCAGTCCTGTTCATAATCTATCTAGGACATGCAATCACAGATGTTCGGATGAATATCACTTCATCCACAGTTAAAGAAATAATAATTATTATCAAGAGAGGTAGCATAGGCTGATGACGTAGATTTTTTTATATCACTTGAATTTTTCCGAACCCAAGAAGTGCACATAAACTCATGAATATCACGATTTAACCACTTTATCACGGGTCACCAAAATAAATGGAGAGAAACGATCACTCATTGGCGACAAAGAAGACATAGAAAGAAAGAAACAACTATCCACAGCTGCACTGACAAAGCTTTAAAACATATGGATAGGAAATGGCAAAATAAAGAGAGACATAAAAGTAAAAGTCTACAAGGCACTAATAAAATCGATCCTTATACAACTGTGGCACGTGAGCTCTCACAAGAACAGAAGAACTAAACCAGATGAATTACACCGAAAACAACTGAAATAAATCGTTAACATCAAATACCAAAAAAAAAGATAAGAAACAAATCTCTGTGTAAAAATGCAATTAAAGACCGATCTCAATGAGCGGTGGCAGCTGTTCGGACATTATTCTGAGGCAAGATGTAGACCCTCCAACAAAGCTATGGAGGCATACTTTGTTCCTTTAGGCGATACATTTCGAGGAAGGCCGATAACAGCACTGTCAACAGTCACCAATAAAGACCTCTGTCGCATACCAACAGGCGACCTGAAACTCTAAGCTAAGAGCGACCTCGACTATCTGAGGCCAATAGCAGAGGAGGAGCGAACATCCGTGATGCAGCCGAGGCGTCTGCGTCGCAGCACTAGGATGTGAACGGCGATTTAGTATGATAGTAATAGTAGTTATCACGAAGGTTAGGATGACGGACAGTTAGGAATGCTGACAAGCTAGTACACCTCAAGGTAATTCTTGCTCGTGCCTAATAACCTTAAATTGAACATTCATGAATGGATTGGAAAACTACAGAATTAGCTGCTAGATGTTTTGTGGGAAGGTTGTGCGTTGTACTAGCGACTCACATGTAAAAAAAAAGTCCTGATTCAGATTAGCTGACATGATCCAACGTACATCAAATTTAGCAGTTACAGATGTAGCTGTGTATCATAATTATGATCAGTCTGGATACAAACGTGAGCACAGATGTAGCTGTGTATCATAATTATGATCAGTCTGGATACAAACGTGAGCACAGATGTAGCTGTGTATCATAATTATGATCAGTCTGGATAAAAACGCGAGCACAGATGTAGATGTGTATCATAATTATGATGAGTCTGGATAAAAACGTGAGCACAGATGTAGATGTGTATCATAATTATGATGAATCTGGATGAAAACGTGAGCACAGATGTAGATGTGTATCATAATTATGATCAGTCTGGATACAAACGTGAGCACAGATGTAGATGTGTATCATAATTATGATCAGTCTGGATACAAACGTGAGCACAGATGTAGATGTGTATCATAATTATGATCAGTCTGGATAAAAACGTGAGCACAGATGTAGATGTGTATCATAATTATGATCAGTCTGGATAAAAACGTGAGCACAGATGTAGATGTGTATCATAATTATGATCAGTCTGGATACAAACGTGAGCACAGATGTAGATGTGTATCATAATTATGATGAGTCTGGGTGAAATCCTGAGCAAGGATCATGAATTCTCAAAGTCAACCTAGCTTTAATAAGGATGTCCGTAGTGAAGATCCAGTATGGAAAATGTCGTAGTCCAAGTAAACAATGAGAACAAAATTTTCTTCTCAATAAAGTCAACGAAGGCAGTGGTTTTTTGCATGGTATTTCCATTTTCTACGGATTTTTCCCGCCAATAAAAGTGAGGAATATCAAAGGGGACCTAAAATAACTTAGAGCTACTAAATTTTCAAAGATACCCGAAATGCTAAAAGTGTAGTTGTGGATAAGTATCAATTTTTTTCATGCCAGAGAATTTTCATATTGCAGCTATATGTATTAGAGACAGACAGAAGGGGGCGGGGAGGAATAGAGAAAAAAGGTGGGTGCTAAAAAAGTAAATAAATAGAGCACACATCTTTTAACTTATAATTTCATTTCATAAAAACATCGTAGACAAAGCGAGATAAAGCATAAATATATCAAAGCTTATGAAAATGGAAAATTTTGGCATGCTATGAAATCGATTGAATCTCTAAGTCAGCTCCAAGCATTTTATAAATTTTTACCACCTGCAAAAGTTATAGGACTAGATAAGGCAAAAAATTAACACGGCATGGATTTCAGCTGCCTCAAAGAATAATTAAATAAGGATTATATAGTAATTATCTTTCTTTTTCTTGCAAAATAAATCCCTGTCGTTCTTTTCTTGTATCTATCTCTCCATTTCTTTCTTATTCCCTAGCACATTATTGTCTCACTTTCCCTTACATTCCTAGCTTACTTCCAAACTCTTTTGTTATCTATCCGTCTGATTTTCTGTCTTTCTCTCTTTCCTCCCTGTCCTCCCCATCTCTTTTTTTCTTTCTGTCTCTTTTAAACCTTTTTGTCATCTCTTTCTGAATTATTAAGTGACGGCGTATGTGAGTTATAATTAATGAACGAGTTTGGAGCTCTTGAAAACAGAAAATCAGCTCATTTCTTACTAATTTCTTACTTTCTTTATCATTTTTAAACGGCTTCTTAGAAGACTGTGACTTCCTCCAAAAAGTGCCCAAAAGTGCACTGTATATAGGGAATTAACAGCTACTCATTGACTTAAACATGCATGATAATGTATTTGGATTCTACAAAATTAGCTGTCATTTTTTTTCTTCCTGGATTTTCTCTTTACGCTTGGTCCATTCTAGTCTTCTTTCTTGAACTGAGCAGTCATTGGGGGTGTATTCTTGGCCACCAGGTAGTCTACTGTGGTGGATGGCAGCAGGCTGTTGGAGGAGAAACAAAATACTGGTTTTGATCTGGATCATTCTGTACACATATCAAGGTGTCCCCTGGCAAAGGCTCTATTTATCTTTCTACCTAGATGTATTATCTATCTATCTATCTATCTACCTGCTTATCTTTCTGTCTGTCTATCTATCTATCTATCTATCTATCTATCTATCTATCTATCTATCTATCTATCTGTATGTCTGTCTGTCTGTCTGTCTGACTGTCTGTCTGTCTGTCAGTCTGTCTGTCTGTCTGTCTGACTTTCTATCTATCTATCTATCTATCTATCTATCTATCTCTCTATCTATCTCTATCTCTCTCTCTCTCTCTCTCTCTCTCTCTCTCTATATATATATATATATATATATATATATAGAGAGAGAGAGAGAGAGAGAGAGAGAGAGATATTAAGGTAAGATCTTCTATATCTATGAATAGCTCTCTATATATAGATATAGAAGATCTTACCTTAAATTCTCTTCATACGACACTGGTGTTTTCATAGATATAGAAGTGCTCCCACAGTTGAGCGCTCTTATCAATTATTTCAACTTATCTTCAAGCTATATATATATATATATATATATATATATATATATATATATATATATATATATATATATATATATAAATCTTGTTTAGGACGTGCAAAATTAGAAAAGTTGTGATCTTTAAGATTAAAGGAGTTTAAATAAATTAAATTAAAGAATATATGCATATTGTATATTATAAATTATATATATTCTGTCTACACTCTCTTCTGCCCCCTTTTATCCTGCTTTGTCTCTGTAATACTTTCCCACTTCCCTCCCTCCTCTCTCTCTCTCTCTCTCTCTCTCTCTCTCTCTCTCTCTCTCTCTCTCTCTCTCTCTCTCTCTCTCTCTCTCTCTCTCTCTCTCTCTCTCTCTCTCTCTCTCTCTCTCTCTCTCTCTCTCTCTCTCTCTCTCTCTCTCTCTCTCTCTCTCTCTCTCTCTCTCTATCTCTATCTCTCCACCTATCTATCTATCTATCTATCTATCTATCTATCTATCTTGCAGTATAAAGACTGGATAAAATAGGCCATCAACCAGTAGCACATAACAGACTCCTCTTCTTTTCATCCGTAGAGAAGAGGTGTATGTAGCACCAATCTTAAACTGAAACAAGTTCTAGCATAACTGGCTTAGCTGATATTGCAGTCGGTGAAGAGTGTTTAATTAACATTTTTTATGCACTAAAGGCGGGACCTCATACTCACGTAGGAATTCTTAGAAGCATGGTAGTAGTGGCTAGTATGTAACAAATTTTTTATGCACGAAAGGCGGAAAGCCATACTCACGCAGAAATTCTAAGAAGCATGGTAGTACTGGGTGGTATATACACAGACGTGTAGTTCCTGAGTAGGCCATCCACAATAGCTTCAGATACCTGTTGGGGCATCAGGGTCTGAGATTTCCTGAAAACAGCCATATACGGAGGTTGGTTAACTTACATGCTGCCTGTTTTTTTTTTTTTTTTATGTGCTGACTTTGAGAAATTGGAATTGCAGTGTTGAACACAAACACATAGAACATAAAAAAATCTTGAAATTGAACTTATGAGAGTAGAAAATAAATATGTATAACCAGTTTATCGCTATCTAGATATCTAATTTGGGCGGACTAGAAAAATTTGGACTAAGAAGACATTTATACCAATTTTTTTATTAATTTGTATTTTACCTTCTCTGGTCTTTCTCCCACTGATGCAAACGATTTCAGATGATTTATTTCGAAATGTACATAATTTACCTATAACTAGGTAAGGATTTTAAAGACCGCTTTTATATCAAGAAAAAATCACTGAAACTGATAGTTTTCAGATGACTATACGGTTATTGTATTAAAGTTTGAACTATGTAGCTCTGGTTTGAAGAGGTTTTGAAAAACAAAAATAAAGAGCAAAATCAACATTGATTCAAACTTTATAAGCAGAGTTTGCGTTGAAATTTGTTCCCATTTTTATTATTCAAAATTATATCGGTATCACATCACCTATAGATCAGTTTGTAGAGCGTAGAACCATCATTAAGGAAGTCCAGGGTTCGATCATAGGCTGGATCACCCAGAGAGGAGTCGGACCCTTTTTAACCAGCGCTATTCTTGGCTTCACAGATAGTCTCAATTCAGGCACAAGACTTCTTGGTATTTTTGGGGAACGCGAAACCGACGCGATATCACTTGGAAACCCTCAGTGGAAACACAGAACTTCTTAGTACTTTTAGCGCAGTGAAACCAACTGGAGAACAGATGTAATTTGGAAAGCCTCCGTGTCCGTACAAGACTTTTTAGTACTTTTAGCGCATAGAATCCAACTCGAGAACTAAATATAATTTGAAAACCTCAGTGTCTGTACAAGACTTTTTAGTATTTATAGCGCAGTGAAACCAACTCAAGAACTCACATATTTTGAAAACCTCAGTGTCTGTACAAGACTTCTTGATACTTTAAGCGCACGCGAAACCAACTCAAGAACTGACATATTTTGAAAACCTCAGTGTCTGTACAAGACTTCTTGATACTTTAAGCGCACGCGAAACCAACTCAAGAACTGACATATTTTGAAAACCTCAGTGTCTGTACAAGACTTCTTGGTACTTTAAGCGCACGCGAAACCAACTCAAGAACTAGTGTAAATTCTATACTTCACTGAAGTTCAAGCAGCAATGCCAGTAACACGAGCGAGTAACTTACGGGAATTCCCCAGTCCTCAGCATGCCTGTATCAGTGAAACGTGGCACCACCAGAGTTACTTTCACAAAGCCCCGGTTCCTGTATTCAAGTTCTCGTCTTAATCCCTCTGTAAAGTTACACACGGCAGCTTTAGATGCTCTGGTTGGAGATGTTTGAGGTGGAAAAATAACGTGGTTTCTGGTGAGTTTTCTACACTGACGTGACGATAGGCTTCAAGGGAATTAGTAGAAGATAATTGTAATGAACATACGTATCAATTTTCATTCAAATCACATATTGAGTTACAACAAAATAGTTCAAATCGTTACCTTCTTTTTTCCTATCTCGTCTTTCTTTCTTGATTATGTGATTAAAAGAGGAAACCAAATATAAAGCTTGTGGGTTTTTATCTTCATTTTGTGCTTACTTTTTCCTTCCTCCTCCGTCCTTCTTTCTTTCATCTGCTTTGTCTCCTTTCCATCTTCCTTCCCAATTCTTCGTCCCTCCCTTTTCTACTTCTACTCCTCATTATTATTATTATTATTATTATTATTATTATTATTATTATTATTATTATTATTATTATTATTATTATTATTATTATCAACGGTCATTGTCTTTATCGTTTACTTTTCTTTTGCTTATCCTCTACAACTGGAGTTCCATCTTCAGATAAGCAGAAATGATTCGTGGCGGGCTTAAACCTCATGTTATCCATGAATGAGTTTAGGGCCGTTTCTTTTTCAAGCACTCAAGAGATTATTTTATTTGCTTCTTGTGCAGGAACTGTATCAAATAATTAAATACTTTTCCTTTTCATCATTTTACGGTATTCTCAGGTATAAGGTGTCTATAGACTTTGAAGTGTAACTGATGGTTATTCTGATCTAGTATCAATCACTACTCGGCGTTTTCCACAGTATTAGGATTGTATCGGTGTTGTAATATGTATTTGCGCCTACAGTTGTCAAAATCAATTCTTAATTTTTCATCACAAATTATTCTTCTCAGAACGTATCCCCTCTTAAAAATCTAAATCTTTGTGAAATTTTAAATCAAGTTGTGTAACTGACATAACACGTCAAATATGTGACTGTATAATTCTCGTGAATTCGGCTTATGGTTTGGGATATTCAAAGTGAAAAAATATGTTGTTAGTTAACATCGCTGTTATTCATTTACGGTAAAATCTCATTGCAATGAGGGTGATTCTCGGAGAAGCTAAGCATGATATCGGAGGCAAAAAAGATAAGGTAGTATTTTCATAGAGTCATCGATTTTATGCAACTATCGATAAAAAAAATGGGGTTATTTTTCCTCACCCATAGTCAGTAAACATTCTTTGCCCCTGAGCCGACGAGAGGGAGGACACGTTGACAATGTGACCACTCTTTCTCTCAATCATAGACGGCAAGAATTCTCGAATGGTCTGACACAGAGAAGAATTAACGAATAAAGAAATTAGTGGTCTTGTGCCCAATTGATATGGGTAGCAGGTCGTAAATATCAACTTATGGGACTTAAGGATAGGAACAACGCATTTTTTTAGGTTACTATAATTATTTATAAATTGTGCGAAACCATTATTTTGTTTAACCCTTTTTTTTAAACTTCTGTAATCAAATTAGCTTCAGCAAGTACAACGTGAAGAATGAAGATAGTTTTGTGCAAGTACAAAAATATCAGTTTTCAAAATTATTATAACTCAATTCTTTTCGCATAAAGGGTTACCTTTGACGAATTATCTTCAAAACCTATCCATACCTTTGTATTTATTTTCTCTTTAAGAAAATTTTTTCATATAGGACTCCGGGCAGAAGTTAAATAATATTTTATTTAATATATCTCAGATAAAGGGAAATCATGTAAGGTTTACATAGTTTTTTCACTAATTAATCTTACCTTACTATTTTAACCCCTATTTTTCCAACCTGAAAGAACACTTTGAGAATAATTGCTAACGATGCCTCTCTTAAGTGCAGCTATCATCATTCTGCAATTTTCCCTATTCTACCCGGGAATAATCCAAGAAATGGAGAAAAAAGGGGAAGTCTCTAATAAAAGTGTATATAATGTCGATCAGAAATTTTAGACCCAAATTTTATAGCTCCGTGAGTCTAGTGCGGTTGTATCATCAAAAAAAAAAATAAAAAAACCACTGTGCTTCAAAAAAAAAAAAAAAAACAAATAAAAACTTTAAAAAACTCACTTACCCAATACTGAGCTAAAATGTTCACTTCATACACTCTGCGGATGGCCTTCTCAGTCAGGTCCAGTAACTCTGCACAGTTGACCACACCGGCATTGTTGATCAGAATGTCCACCTCCCCTAGTGCCTTGCGAATTTTACTCGCCCCTTCCGCTATGCTGGTGGAGCTGGTCACATCCACTGTGTCCGCAAGAGCCTTACATCCTGCCTCGGTGACCATGCGAGCTGTTTCCTCATTGCCTTCCTGGAGTAAAGAAAAATGATGGCCTAGATGTGTCTGCGTGTGTGCCCCAGTTAGTACCCAAGTAAAACAACGCCTTGAATTATACATCGAGCTCTTCAAATAAATTACTTTTGAACTAATTATTTCTTAAACTTTGGTAAAATATTGTATAAAAAAAAAAAAGATTTTTTTTTTTGTTTCTTCATTGCCTTCCTAGAGCAGTCGAACTTGCCTTATGAAGTTGTAATATATATGGTAGGAAGAGTATTTTGCTGGTGTGAAGAGACAAAATAAACTGGCTTCTGCTACGTCTTGTGGGCAAGCATGACTTTGGTTTTAAAATTAATGTAATGCTATGTAAAGAAATTGCATTATTTATAACGTTAATTGCTAGGTACTACTGCTAGATTTCGGTATCCTTTCCTTTCAATATGGACGTGCAGTTAAAGATTACGACGCCACATCAGATCAGTGGATAAAAGTTCTGCTTCGGTAAAATAAAAAAAAGTCGTAAGCATCTCAAGGGGAGTGATTTCAGATACATGGTTCATGAAATACTGACTTCAACTTCTCTAGAAAATGTATATAGACGTGGTATGAAAATTGTTCAAATCTATTCAACAGTGCCAGTGGTGATCAAACGAGGAAGTACCGGAATTCTTTAAGTTAGCTTTGCCATGAAAAGAACATTATAGGTGTACTTGTTAATTTCCGAGCCGGCACTCTGCGAAGAAAGGCTATAAGTTACTAAAAAAAACTTGAACAGTTTGTACGTTATCAATAAGATGATGCCAGGCTCTTCTTCTTTTTTTTTATTATTAGTAGTGGTAGTAGTAGTAGTAGTAGTAGTAGTAGTAGTAGTAGTAGTAGTAGTAGTAGTAGTAGTAGTAGTAGTAGTAGTAGTAGTAGTAGTAGTAGTAGTAGTAGTAGTAGTAGTAGTAGTAGTAACACCAAAATCATCATCATCATCATAGTAACTGTATTTATTTAAGACTTCGGCCCTATAGCCAGTAATGACATAGCATATTTTCCCAAAACTTATCACATCCAGAGAAAAGTAATCCAAAGTAGACCAGTGCAGCCAACATTCGTTCAACGTTGGCCTCGGCCTGTCCTAGATCCGGTCCACTACACTTAAACAATTATTGTTTCAGCATAATGGTAACATTTGATTAAACCCTTACTTTTTTTTAACTGCTTTTTGTGCGCACTGTTGCATCAATAATACGTACTTTTGTGATTGCTAATCGATTTAGGAGTCTGCTCGCACTATATCAGAGATAAGTTAGCACAACGTTTAAATATTCTTGCTTTTGTTGGAGTGCAGTAATCTTGTGATCGTCAGAGTGAGTAGTGAGAAAAAGGGAGAGAGACACAGAGAGAGACACTCTGTGTGAAAAGGGGGTGGGGGAGAGAGAGAGAGAGAGAGAGAGAGAGAGAGAGAGAGAGGGGGGGGGGAAGGCTTAGTCAAAGAAAATTCGATAGGCGTTATTTTAGGCACTGAATAAAAATATTGAACAAAATGTTGGAAAATTCAATACTTGTTTCGTTCTTCGGGTTTGTTTGTTTTGCTTTTTCCTTTCGCCCTTCATTTTCTCCTCTCTTTTTGTTGAATATTGAATGCATTGGCACTGCTAACAATATAAAATTAAATGGTCGCGATCGTTTTGGAGAGAATTTTTTTTTAAATCTCTCTCAGAATGGATTCGATCGAACCGATGCCCTACCGTGTTGACATCCCAGAGTGCGAGAACAGCTCCATGTTTGGTGAGCTCCATGGCAATCTCCCTTCCTATCCCACGACCTGCGCCCGTCACCAGCACAACCTTCCCGTGGATAGACTTCTTGGCAGGGGGGACAAACACGCGGACTAGAGCTACGATGTAGTTGAAGATCACCACAAACAGTACCTCACAGACTTCGTAGATTGCTTCGTAAAAGCTCATCTTGCCTGTTAACCTGTCCTACTCGAAACTTTATGAGATAGGCCTAGAGGAAAAAGAAAACATACTGATACACATCTAGACACATTTAGGACAGTGAAAAAGAAAAGAGTTGAAGCATTCTCATACAGCAGTAATTTGTCATGTCACCACTGCATTATCTCATTAATTTGTTTGTTTGTGGGGTTTTTTTCATGTCTTTGCGGG
>JAWDGP010003316.1:267500-332500 GCA_033675545.1 Elysia crispata | reverse complement strand
TGTCTTTACATTGGTCGAAGACTGCTTGAGTCTATATAATTTCTGAGGCTACAGTTGCATAAAACTGTGCCCCCGTAATTTTTTTAACAAATGTGATTCTGGTGTTGAAAGATCATATCTATTATATGCATTGATAAATTTTTATATCCTTTTCTAAGCAGCACTGGATTTATGTTTGTTTTTCTATTACAAAAAAAATCATATTTATTATCACGTATAATCTTTAAAATAAAATAATTTCTTATTCAAACTGTACTCAGTGACATGCATCGAAGGACAAAAGCGGCGGTTCTCAAGCTGTTGTTGCTACTGGAACTGCACGGTAAGTCACTTTAATTAACAACAGAATAGGCTCATCGATGCTGTTTAAGATTAAATTAGCTCACTTGAGGAGGCTGATCACACTCCCAGTTCGGTTAAGCGATACTAGAAGCATCGCCGTACAAACAGTCAAATACTTAACGGTGACCCAATGTTAATCGCATCATAGTGGATGCATATGTAGGCCTACGATTAGAAGAATTCAATTTAAAATGCTGGGGAGTGTCTATACAAGCGATTTTAGGTCGCAATGATCTCCTTAACAATCCGATCATAAAACTTATATTATTGCAAAGAGTTATAATATACATGTAGTTTGTTGTGGCATGCTTTAATGTATTATCATAGTTTACTATGTTCGAGGTTTTTCTTTCTCAATTTCCATTATTTAACATCTGTTTCTAACTTTCAAGAATATAATTATGATTCTTAACGCGATTTTATTAAGTAATGGCTGGGGTTTTTTTTTACACAGACTATGTCGTGGCGGTATTAAAAAGTCCATAGTCAAGAATGCCTGCTTAGTCTATTTATCATTGGTTTGTCCCACAGAGACAAGCATTTTCACTCAAAGCCTATTTCTAACCACTTCTGTGCACTTCCTAAAACTTTAGCTCTTTATACGTAACTGCTTACCCTAATGTCAAGATTTAAACCTAGATATAGCTAATTCTTTTGGAAACAATGATACACAATTGTTTTCGACGTGATATAACAGTCTCGGCATCCTAGGTGCAGAGAAAGGGATAGCCTAGTTATATTGGACTCACGAATTTTTCATTTCACAATCAACCAAAGACGTAAATCTATATCTGATTCCTTTTCAAATAAAGAGCATTTTGCCAAAATCATTATGGTCATGTATGTTTTTGTCGTAATACACGTACAGATGTCCTGTTTTGAGATAAGATTCAGAAACTACATTTGATCTAACTCAGAGTTGAGAGAGAGAGAGAGAGAGAGAGAGAGAGAGAGAGAGAGAGAGAGAGAGAGAGAGAGAGAGAGAGAGAGAGAGAGGAGATTTCAGACACGGAAGCTTTACTTTGTAATTCTTACAAAAGCATCTTTCAGTGCAGCCATAGATCGGAGGCGAAAAAGTAGTTATAGGCATTTTGCAAAGGGTAGCTCTTTTTTTATAATTATATCACCGATTGGGTCATGCTTATATCAGGTCGTTATATAGGTTTCAACAGTTGACTCTATCTACTTTCAGCTTGTTATGCGCTCTACTGCTTATAGGCCTTACTCATAGAATGCTGTTGTACTGCAAACTGCGCCTTACTGGCTGCTTTAATTTCTATAAATGCTCGAGTATGAAGGGTCTTTTTTTGTAATCTCTATGGACCGGAAGGGCCGCATCGTAAAAACAGTCATGATCCTCAGTTCAGTCACAAAAAATATGATCATGAGTTCGTAACAACTGGAATATGGAAGCAGAAAATTAAACTTTTCGTACTTTTATTTAGATTTTTGAAGATTCCGAACAAGTAAAGTAAAGCATGCTAAGTTATGCTTTTTTCTGTTTGATTGTCTATAAGAAATAATGATTAAAGTTAAAAAAAAAATATGGAGGAACATTGTAGCTCTGACCCTCAAAAGTCGTGATGGTTGAGGGGGCTGCATTGATCTCTTGGAAAATGTTTTTTACACACAACTACCACTCCTCTAATCATAGGCAAAGAGGAGTTGCCGCCAACATAGAATATCATGTTTGCACGATAAAAAATTATGATGCGCTGTTCTAAAGAAATTTAAACGTTTAGAAAAGCATACACTCCATAGTGAGCAGTAGCCTAGCATGCACCCTTGTCGAGAATTTCGATTAATTCAAGGGTGTAAAATATCGAGTTTTACCCCTTAAATATCTAGATGTTATTAAGCGAATTTCAACGAATTGAGGCTTAGATTTTGATGTTTTTTAAATAAAACTTGGATTCTTCGTTGCAGCATACAAAATAGGAAAGTATAAGAAAATAGATATATTTGCAATAGGTATAAGATTAAAAAAAAGTCGCATAGTGTTGATGCGACTTTCTTTCTATCGACACACACAAAAAAAAATAAGTCGAGATTACAAAGGTGTTGCGCATACAGGATAAAGGTCCAGATTCTAGATCTAGCATCAAATTGATCAAAACATTATGCTTTCTTCAGTTCTGGGAACCCGCGGAGAGCTAAGAGAGGCTTTTCTGACACAAGCTACAGGCCAGGCGTGTCAGACAGTACAGGTAGGAGAACCATGGACGAGCAGCTCACCTATCAAGTGTTACCTGGAATGCATGCTCTTCTACCCGGACACCTGCCAGAGCATCATATATAATTCTTACACACAAAATAATTGTAGATCTGGTTCCGTGGCCTTCCGTCCCATGGTGATGGTCATCACATCCATCCCAGAGACAGATTCCACTGACGATATCCTCTACGCGAGACAACCTATCCCGCCATGTGACACTAGTGGCAACTTTGCTCTTTACGAAATTTGCGGAACTACCGTCTGCCTTCATCTGTCTTCTTCCCTGGTAAACTACACTCAGGCTAAGGCAAACTGCGCCCAGATGAATTCACGCCTCTTCATTGCCAACTCAATGGTCAGGTTATCAGTATTCTGGCACGTCAGTCGGGATTACCTGAACTACAACACCTGGCTTGGTCTGACGGATATCTCACAGGAGGACACTTTTGTGTGGGACAACGGAGACTTGTTGAGCGATGAGATGGACCAGTATGTGTGGCACACCAACCAGCCGAACAATGACGGTGACGAGGACTGCATGGAGGCCAGACATTCTGAAGTGCCGAGCCCAAGAGGAATCAATGATGACAATTGTTACCAATTGAAAAAATACATATGTGAACCATATGATGCGTATGACGCAAAATGAGAAGAAGAAACGTTGGTTCGTATTATAGTCCCAACATTGGTAAAATAAAGATTATAATTGCTGTAGTTTTGGAAGGTTTTTTTTTTTACCTGCTGACAATAATTTCCTTTTTAAGCATGTTGTCTCTTTAAGCTTTGTAGAATACAAACACTGTTGAACCAGCAAGACATAATAATTTTATTTATATTGGAATGCCATCAAGTATCCATAGTTGTATAAATTTGAGAAGAAAATAGTTCTAGAATTTAGGTTGCTCTATGCTTTGTTTATGAAAATGCGTTTCTTTTTCTTTTTTTTTTTTTTCAGAAATCAAATTTGATGCTTAAAATTGCAAGCTTTCATAAAAGTCTGTAACATATCATTTTTTTTTTCCATAATGTAGCTGATGTTTTATGAAGATTATGCCTGTAATGTAATCCAAAGGGATAATGAATATAAATTAAAGATATTTTTACAAGCACAGAATATTACATAGTAGAAATGCCATCGAAAAAAAGATCAGGGTTTGTCCAATTGCAGTCGTAGACATGGACTCCATTGCTAAAGTTCTTATAAATCAATGCAGAATACAAGTGCAAAGCACTGTTTATTCCGAAGTATGCCTGAGCCACCACAAGAATGGCACTGGATATCCAAGTGCCGGGTGCGACTAGGGAGGACTTGATTATCTGTGTCTCAAGTTTGAGGTTAATCAAGATGTCCACCACACACGGAAAAGCTTTCCATGGTCTTTTGTTTTTTAACCTCAGCAAGACTCAAACATCCAACCAAGAAGGCATTCAGTACAGAGATTCAACCAGAGTCACAGAGTCGGTTTGGGGCAGTCAGGACGTGCCAAACTAAAACCCTCAAACCCAAGTTATGATGAAAGCTTTCTTTGAAAGTAACCCGGGAAAAAAAATAATTCCTACGCCATTCTTTTTGCCCAGACTGGCGCAAGAGGATGGAGAGACTAGAAGTAGGATGATATAATTATCTAAGTCGAGTAGAATATAGCATAAACTAAAAACGTAGAATTGTAACCCAACAGTTTAAATTCTAAGATAATTATGATTGTGTTTTATATCTTGTGAGAATATTACTTGTTTACTTTAAGTATCCCCCATGCTCTAGGAGTAGTCGTAGATATAAAAAAAAAAAAATGAATGGATGTGTGTTATTTACAACGTGAAATTCTGAACATTCATTGCCAGGACACACTGTAGCAAAAATAGAGATAATAGCTAAATTGTGTCAAGCATTAGCAACCTTTGTTTTGATTCTTTTCATTTGAACATTTCTTTATTTGATAAAATTTGAAAATATGCCAAATACCAGAGACTTCATTTTAATAATAATGAATGAAACATTTGGCTCAGGTGTGTATATAAAATGAAAAATACAGTAGTTGACAAATAATGTATTTGTGCTTATATGAAAAGGCAACCTGGCAATTGGAAATTTTGCTTAAAATTTAAAACTTACTACTAGATCTTCAATATCATTTGAAATCGTCGAAGAATTCCTCAAAATAATCCAAAAAAAAAAAATTAGTTATGGGAAATTATTAGCCAAAACTCTTAATTCATAGTTCAGATATTGTCAGCATGACGCTCATCATGATTAACTTGTTCAAATTAAAACTATGAAAGTATCGAAATTATTATATGTGAATTCTGAGACTTTAGTTGTTCCGCAATAGGGATAGTCTAGTAGTTCTGTAAAATCCAAATCTGTTTACAAATATTTTTTTTAAAATAAATATTCATGATTTTGTAGGTTTAAATAACTGCGCGGCTAAGAATTCATGCAAGTCAGTGCACTTTTATGCACTTTATGCGGAAAATTCGCAGCTTTCTATTAAGCGTTTATAAGGGTCTAAAAACAGATTGGGAAAGTATAGAATTAGTCGATTTCCTCTACTGTCGAATGTTACTCAATTTTTTGTTTAAAAAAAAAAAAGAAAATGAGCCCCAGCAGCATTTGGGCTAACAAAATACTAATGTACTGGTTTTAAAAATTTAAAGATTTCTGACATAAGGGGTAAGTTGTGTTTCTTCACACTTTTAAGATATTTATTTCTTACAGTGGAATTTTTTTATTATAAAGTAATCGTAATACGGACAAAAGTATAATGATCGACACCAATGTTGCCAGAAACAATACCTAGTACACTCTTTGTTAGGCTTTATTGCTTCAGCTTGCGAACCAACACAAGGGGCATTATTTGATAGGAAATTGTAATTTAAAGGTGCTAAAAGAGTGTTTGTATGTTAGAAAAAGAAATTGTTGGAGCATTACAATTAAAAAGGGAGAGAGAGACAGACAGACAGAGACACACACACACACACAGACAATTAGAGAGTGTGTGTGTGTGTGTGAGAGAGAGAGACAGACAGACAGACAGAGACAGACACACACACACAATTAGAGAGAGAGAGTGTGTGTGTGTGTGTGTGAGAGAGAGAGACAGACAGACAGACAGACAGACAGACAGAGACAGACAGACACACACACACACAATTAGAGAGAGAGAGAGAGAGGGCGGATGTATTGATATTTTTATGCATGAGAAAATATGATTGTGAACGAAATTCTAAGAGTGCTCCTGTAAAAAAAAAAAAAGTGCAAGAAAAAAGTTTGCATTTTAAAGAGTCAGTTGAAACTAAAATTTAACAGTCAGTGGTTTGTACATGTACTCCTTTTTTCTATTGCTTTTATTTTTTTTTACAAGATTGTACATTTACTTGATTTCAAGAGTGTCCATATTAAAATTGAAGCGAGGTAAGCATTTGTGTTTAAAAGATAAAGGAAATTATTGAATAGATGTTTTGTATTATAATATAAGCAACATAACAGTGTGGTGTCATTAGAAAAATATAATTTCTCCTTCTCTTCTTTCTTGGAACTTATCAAATCACAGCACCCTTATTTCTTAACACTTATTTTGTACAATTTTGCGTTCACATTGTTGAATTTGAGTCAAAATGGCATGGTTTTTGAACCTAGTAACATAAAACAATAAATATTTTTTTAATTATCAATTTTATTATTATCAACTCAAATGCAAAAAAAGAATATATAATTATATGCACATTTGCTAATCATTTAATCAGGTTAATTGATAAGCAAAAAAAAAAAAAAAGATTCAATTGTTTAAACTTACCTGCTTTAAAAAAAATCCATATTAAAGAATATTGTCATGTGCTTTGAATATTCATGATGTGATTTAGAAATTAGATGTAATAAGCATGAGCTCTTTTTGGTCCTGTTTGGTTTACTGAAAATTAGGATTTTTAATTTGGCTCAGTACTGTATTAAAGTTTCTTCAAGCCTATTTGGCTGTATTAAAGTTTCTTCAAAAAAAAATTTGATAAAAAGTCTTTTTGGTTAATTCAGGATTAGCATGTCTCAGTTTTATGTTTCCCATTTTTTGAGATAAATAAACATTCTATCTACTCTTTTAATATTAACTTTGAATAAAAACTCATTTGCAATGAAAAAAATTACATGTAAATGAGAGAAAAGCAATTTATCTGTTTTACTTTATTTTTGTTATTATTTTGGGCTTTTAAGAGCAAGAAAAGATTTTCAAATTATAAAAAGCAAACGCACCCATAAAAAAAGAACAAACGCACCCATGAAAAAAGAGAGAAACAAAACAAAAAATAAAAAGAGAAAACTTAAATGTTCAATTTCAAAGTCAAACTTCAAATGCCCAAATCATCTTGAGGTATTAATGACATCAGCCGCAAGGACTGGCAAATACTTTTAAATCATTAATGCTTTTAGTAAAAGCAGAGCATATTAAACACCTAACATAAAACAAATTAATACCATAAAATACATTAAAAACTGAATTTTTTTTATAAATTACTGCACATTTAAAAAACATCATCGCATATGAGTTGGCAATGTTTATATCCGTAAAAAATATAATAATATTAAGATAATGAATTATTACAATTATTTTATTTTATGCTCTTTAAATGCTACTCTTACAGAGTGCCAATCATTTCAAATCTGTATAAAAAAAAACTGAGCATTCATTTATCTCTTTTTGAGAGATGGATATTGCTAGCACAAAAAAATGGATTCTGCTTAAATGGAATTGGGAAAGAAGCATCCCTAATATTTCTTGACCACCAATGTAGTGACGCAAACTCTCAACTTAAGTCCATGTAAATCTTGAGACATACTGCATTTTATAACCTAAACTGCTTCTCAAACCAATTCAGTTCACATGCATAATCTTTATATTAGTTTATTTCCACTACCTATAATTTTTTTTGCTTACTGATTACTATTCATGATTTTTAAAGCATTTCAGAAAAGAGTTATTTAGTTATTTTTTATCATGCTAGTACAGCTTACAATTAATAATCTGAGAATCTAAACCTTTTTATTTTCCTCTAAAAAGCAGTCATCAACGTTATTCCCCCAATACTTGTACATTGTTTTTGAATGAAAACTTTCACTTAAGCTTTACACTATTCAAATTTTATTGATGATAATGATGATGATGGAGATTTTGGCTGAAGCTAAAAAGAACATGAAAAAAACAAAAAGTACGCAACTGAATGCATGTGTTCAAATTTATGTTCCAAACTTTTACATCCAATGAAAATATATACAATTTCATAGACAAATATTCCAACAGTTCAGTTAGAACAATGAGATGAAATATCATAAAGAATTGGTTTCCAATTTTAAATAAAAAGTATGAATCTTTTCTGCTAATTGCATCACCCCTTTGTGGTATTCCATGATCCATTAATAAATACTATTTGATGGTAAAATCTGGCTCTAGGAATTTGAATTTTCATCTTACTTAGATTAAAACTTTTCTGCAACAATTAAAATGAGCAGACTGAATGTTTTCTAAACAAAACTTTGGCACCTCCTTTCCTCTCACCTTCACATAAATGATAGCAATCAAATCTCTACATTACTGATGTAAAGATGCATTGATCTCAAGCAGAATTTAGCCCTTATTAAGAGGCAAAAAAGGCTTTGTTTAAGAGACAAAATGCCTTTCTTTTGGAAAAAATTTAGATTTATGTTACTTCCAGCAAGCTAAACAGCTCAACTCAAGATTCAAGGCTGCTTTTACATTGAATTCGTCATGAAAACTAACAAATTTCCAAACTAACATACGAATGACAATAATTAACTTATTCTAGCTATTCATCAAACAATACTATCAGGAAAGCCCACACTCAGTGAAATAAGGATGTTTCAACGCTTCCTCTGCTGTGATGCGAGTGCCAGGATTAGGGTCGAGCATTCTGCCTAGTAGGTGGAAAGCCTCCTGAGATATATTTGACCACGAATGGACTAGATCTGAGAGCTGATGACCCGTGTCAGAAGGCCCAAGCCGAGCGCTCATCTGAGTTGACCGTAGTTTGAGACACGTTGTGCGTAGGTCCAGAGCTGGCAAACTTTCACTGAGGGTGAGTGCTTTACCTGGACAAAGACGGATAGTTGCAGGTTAAGAGGGGAGACAAACTAATAACTTTAAATTGTTCAAAAGTTGTTAGTCCTTTGAAAATTTATAACTCATTCTGGGATAAGCAATTAAAAAAAAAATTCAAATATAATCTTCAGTTCAAATGATATTAAGTTTAAATTTACTTTCACTAGTGAAAAGCACAACCTACGTAGTAACTATAAGAATGACCAAAAAGCATAATAGACTTGAGAATCAAGTTGTTCTCTTAAAGCACTTATATCTTAGGAAGAAGGCACATGAACGATCAATCAATACTTGAATTTACATTATAAACAATTACTAAATAACACATGTAGAAAATCTTGATCAGAGAATTGGTCAAGGAAGCTAAGCCCCACAGCACTTTAGAACAACCACATGAAACCTACATTTCTTTATTAATTAAGGTGATACACCCCATTAAAACAATAAAAAAAACACCTGAAGAAACATTGCTCAAACTTTCAACTTTCAGTCCCCTTGAGATTTCAAATTATTAAGAACTATTCAACAGGCACTAAACTTAAACATATGGGTATAAAAGAAAACAAAAACATTTTAGGAGGAGAAAAAAAAATATCACAAGCTTACCAAATGATTTGGCAGCATCCACACATGCTGCAGAGCCCACAACAGAGATGATCTGAGCGAGATAGCCCAGGTCATCTTGAGCTCTGAAGAAAGGATAGCGGGCAGATAAAACAGACAGGAATATGGTACCAGCTGACCAGATATCCACAGCTGTAAAATCAGAATTTATTCTTAGTATTCAACTTAATAAACAATTCATTTATTCAGCTATTTTCTTCTTATTTTTTAAAGACAGCATTTCTCATATTTTTATGAGTTTATGAAGTCAATTCTCTCCGACCAGTGCTTCATTTCACTGAAGGTGACAAAAATTTAAATCATTTTTCTGCTTACAATCATGTCCATAAAAAACAAAAATAATGTGGGGAAAAAATATCATTGTGGGTTAAATGGTAAAAAAAAAAAACACAAAAATCTGCTGGACTACTTTAACTTTCACTCTCATTCATTTCATTGTTCATTTTTCATTAAATTTTTCAAATTGAAAAATGCACGACTGCCCTATTTTTTCTCTATTAATTTTTTGTTTTGGTTATACGAAAACTTAAATACAGATATCAATCAGATTGGTGTTTCCAAATCTAAAACATATTTTCTAACACTTTTGTATTAATAGCATAAAACTTGCAAAAATCATAGTTTCTTCTAAATATTTCTCCTCCGCTACAGCAGAGATTTCAAATAACATTCCCGTGATAAATACCAAACTTTTCACGTGACTTTGATTTCAAAAACATTTGCATATTATATCAGTGAATTTAACTCCTCTCTAATGTGAACTGCTTTTCTCTTAAGTTTTTTAAGTCTCAATTTAGATTTTTACATTTCATCTGCATTGGTGAAAATAATTTTGGCTCCTTGACCATTGATATTATCTGATTTAAATTTCTTTTAAATTCTCCTATTTCCAAATAAAAAAAGTTGCTTGCCCACCTGTGTCTTGGACTGGAGATTTGAGCAAAACTTCAGGGGCACGAAATCCTGCAGTGCCAGCACGAGGGGCAAGTTGATTTTTTCTGGATTTGAACATTAAGAATAAAAATAAACAGGAAAATTATAATAACAAAAAAGTGGCAATAGTAATCTACTGAGAATCAGACTTGGAATTCGGAAATGTTGGATTTAAATCCTAAATTTACTCATTTTAAACTTAAATCTTGCCAGTGTATCACCTGTATTTTCTTTTAATAAAACAAAATAGAATGCAACAATACCTGCCGTGGAGAGCTAGAGGAAATAGGGAAATGAAACATTCATTCAGCCAAGGTGGGTTATCCTTGACAAACTGGCATAACAACAAATCTGACTTATCCTTGGAAAAGGAACTTAATGAGATTTTCCCACTGTCAAGAAGTTTCAGTTTAACTAGAGGTAAAGGCCATTCTCTAACATTCCTGTTATTTAATCTATTTACTTTATTTTTTTAATTGAGGATAAGCTAGAACTCATTAGGCCTCTCAGGTTCTGAGGCAGGAGGCCTCAAATTAAATAACAATAGAAGGTTGTTTGATCTATACATAAGAAATGTGACTTATCAAGTACAAAATCCATAAAATGAACAGAATAGAATGGCGACATTAAGCACTTCATCTTTAATATCATCCTAATGAACCACATTAAAGAGAATACTTGAGAGCCATATGAAAACTTCCTTGGTCTTTCTAACATAAAATCAAATAATGACCATTCATTGATATAAAATCAAAATGTTACATTATTTATAGATGTTAATTTTCGTATGTGTATGGAAATATTAAAACAGAAACATTAACTGTGAAATGGAGAGAGAGAGAGAGAGAGAGAGAGAGAGAGAGAGAGAGAGAGAGAGTGAAATGGGAAACAATGTGTATTTGAACATACCTTGCAACACACAAGGAGCAGATCTGAGGCTTTCCTAAACAGTCACACAAACCAGACCTTTCCAAAAATGCTTTAGCAGAACAGGAGGGCACAGCAAAAGATGGTTGTCTCTTTGGTAGACTTGGTAGAGGGATGCTTACGCTGCCCTTGAGTTAAAAAATAAATTTAATTGGTTAGAATTACATCTATTATTATCATCTCATTCAAATCATCACTGAGCAGAAAGAATAGAAAAAGATCAAAATCAAAGATAGAACTCTTATGAAGCGTTGCATTCAGTGCATTATTCAAAAACATATCGATAATCTTTGCATCACCTTCTATGTCTGTTTTCAAGGATCATTCTCAGATTCACCAATAAGTCTAATAATAATGCAAAAAGAGTTCTAATTCCATGTTAAAATCATTGTCTGGGTCATAACTTAATTTTTTTCTTTTTGACTGGTCCTGTTTATTGAAGGGGATGAGGGAAGACAAACAGACAGAGACAGAGAGAGAGAGAGAGAGAGCAGATTGCTAATCCGTCTGATTAAGAAGCCTTTGATCATTCTAACTGATTAGTCTTACAAATCCCTTGCTTCGCTTTTTAACATCAAAATTGTCATCCTACATAACTTCAAAATTTGATAAAGCTCATAAGTTAATTTGGAGTCCCATTCATTTCTCCCTGGATGCAGCCAAGAGACTTTATCATTCCTAATTTATCAAAAAAAAAAAAACTTCCCAATATTTTGACCGAGATTTAAAAAAAAAAAATTGGTAAAAGCAACCTGAGCAACCTTAAAATTTATGGATTGATAAACAAATTTTTAAAATTTAAAATACACAATATTTGAACAACAACTATATGTGATTTTGAATTGTCAGACACCTGTAATGCATACATTTTGGATATGTTTAAATACTCTTTACGTATACATGAACGAGATTGATCTGATGAACAGTTCAAGATTATCGTCTCACACCTTGTTGAGTGAAGGGTTGACCCGGTTAGACTGGTTGATGTTGGCTTTCGAGGGTGAGAGTGGAACGCAAGCAGCATTGCTGCTGGAGGGAGCAGTACAACTTTTTGGTGAAGCATTCTTTCTACCAATTTTTTCTCCATCTCTGTCTATGAGAAAATTACCAGATGCAAGCCCAAAGTCTACAAGTGCGTACCTAGAGAGTAAAAGAAAAAGACAGAAAATTGATATTAGTGTGAAAGCTTCAGATTCTAAGATATGAGACATATCCACTAATATGATGTTGCGTCCTTCAAAATGGCACTTTACACCCATACTTAATGAGTCTTTGCCTGCAGGAATACAGGTCAAGTGTGTGCAAATCTTACTGTATCACTTTTAAATGTTAACACAATCTTTGCAAAAAAATTTGGGAAAGAGGTTCACATAGTAATAAGACAAAAAAAAACTTTATGCAAACTCCTAGGATGATAAATATTTAACAATTTCTCAAAACTGTTAAAAACTCAACATGTTTCTTTGATGCACAATTTCTTGAGATCAAGGCTTTTCAACAAAGTAAAACCTATATATGTTTCATATTCTGTGCCTGATAGAATTAGTTTAAGTACTTAAAATAGACATATTATACAAAAAAAAAATTGTTACAGCTATGACCGTATCCTTCAATATAGTAACAAAGAGTCAATTTTTATTGCACAATGAAGACATGAAATGTTCCATGATCAAATCTTTCATACAAATTTTTTAACATTTTCAGTTTTAGAAGTGTACATTTCATCTTTGAGATATTTATCAGGAAAAAATAATGGTGTACAGGCCTTGTTCATAATTAAGTTCTAAACTTAACAAAAGCATAACAAGAAAAAAAAATTCATGATTTTGCCCTTTGTCTCAGCTTTTTAAAAATGGTACCAAACATATTTAAAATGTAACCTATGTAAAGGAAAATCAACATACTGTTTTTTCTGACGATTGTAGAGAAAGTTTGATGGTTTAACATCTCTGTGTATCACTTTATACTGGTGGATTCGTTTCAACGCTATAAGTAGATTCCTCATGTAGTCACGAGCCTCATCAGTAGACATCAAACTTAAAACTTCCTGCGATTCAATTTTTAAAAAAAATAAAAAATGTGCAAAAGTTGAAAAAAATTAACAGTCAGCTGAAGTGAAGAAAAACATATCTTTCAACTTATAGATCTATAAATCTTTCTTTAATTGCAGACAATATTTAAAATTGTTCCATAGGTGTGGTAGAAGATCTTCGCTTGACTATTTCACACAATCAGACTTAATTATTCATATAAATACATTTTTTTTTCTTTTGGATTCAAAATCATTCCATCAAATTTTCTTATCTTCCTCATTCATTGGTGATCATTTAAGCTCTTCTAATAATTTATTAATACATTAAAGGGAAAAAAAATATCTCATTACTACATTTTACCTGAAACTTTTCATGTGGAAAGTAATCCATGACGATAACTACATTGTCTTTATTTCGCAGGCACAGCTTCACGCCCATTACATTGTCTTGACCTCTGAATAGATGGTAGATCAAACTAGTGTTAAATATTGATTGAAATAAAAGTAAGAAGACTTTATATTATTCTTACAATCAAAATCAAAATCAATAACATTGATGATATTTGGAGTCTTAATTCATCAACCATGTCCAATTTAATGTTAGCTGGGTGGTGTTGGTGAATCAGGCAATAAAGTTTTAAAACTATTTCACAAAGGACTGGCTAAATAATCAAGTAGTCAAGTACTATTCTCATCTCAGAGAAAATATTTCTTTCAAATTCAAAAGGCGACTAAAACATTTAAATGAATTTGCATTAATTTTTTTAAACTGTTTTTTCATTTCATATTCTAGTCTTTGAAATAAACTGAACTCTCTATTTGAATTATCATATTGAGAATTGTGTGTCAAGATAAAGAAATCGTCATACCCGAGTTTCAGTAAACAACGCAACTCATTCTCGATGCGCGCTGGGTGCGTAGTGGGAAGGATATGCTTCAGAGCAAACATCTCTGACACTTCTGGGTAGTGTTTCAGGCGGGCAAGAAACACAGAGCTAAAAGCACCTGGACATAAAATAACATGAAAACATATTATATTCTGCTCTCTTAAGTCCTTTACATTTTCTGTAAGCAAAGAGGGTTATTGTTTTATGAAAAATGACGCTATCAAAAACGTATTATATCCTGCCTGAAGAATAATTGCCATTTTTACATTGGGTGCACCATAGTATTTTCTTTCTTTAAAAAGTAGTTAAAGTTTACTTTTAATGGATATTTCTATTTTGTCAGATAGCAGCTAATAATTTGCAAGATATAGTCAAATGAAAAATGTTCTACCTGTCCTCTCTTCTCTCAAAAAAAGTAAATACTGTTGCTCAGATTTTTCAATCACCGCAAAAAGATTCTGACAGCTTTTAAACAGTCTCTATAATATATAATTAATGCGCATCATATCCTTTGTAACATTCTATTTTTATAGCACCATCACAGGCATATGTTAACTTATCAACTATACCTTCTCCAATCTTCTCTAGAATTGTGAAGTGACTGGATATCTCTGGCACATTTTGATAAAGCACATCAATTTCCTCTTCAACTTCACCTGTGAATACCAAATAGAAGGAGGTGAGACAACAAAGCAGAGGATGGTTAAAAAAAAAAGAAAAGTTTCTTCACAAAAATCAATTGCTGACAAGCATTTTGTAAAATTCCAAATCATTCGTTAGCAATAAAGTTACATTACAAGAAAAAAACAAAAATATCTTTATATAAATAGGAAAGTGTGTCTCAGTATATATCCCACTCCTATGTTCTCATGTAGTGTTGAATAAATGAATGATACATATAACATAAATGAATACCTGGCTGATTCTCACTTCAAGGTAGCGAACGTGGCTGTTGTTGTTATGAGAAAATAAATTTTGTCTTACCTTGCCTATGTTTGAACAAGGCACTTCTATTTTAATTTAAAGACGCTGCATATGAGTTGATATATGCTACATTTATCTGAAGGAAATTGAACACTATTACTGCTATTCATTCTAGTTTCCTCATCAAAATTCAAATCCAAAGCTGTTGCATTGTCTTTCAGCCTGTTTTGAAACAGTTAAATTATAGCCTAACATGATAAAGTAACAAACAGAAAATGCAGCTTCATTTGAAAAATGTGAAGAGGCATAATTTATGTACCAAGGCTTTGATATTTCAATGCCTTGCTATTTTCTAGAATCAAGAACTCTCCATATCTTCAATATGAATGTAAAGTGATTTAAAGGTAAGGCATGGATAAGACTCTTAGTCCTTTGGTACCATTGCAAACAAAGCAAATTTACCTCATTATAACTTTACTTAGTGTGTGGCCCACATTATGACAGTGAAAATCAAATCAAACTTACATGGTGAAGACGGCATCTCTGTGTCCTCCAAGTCATCAGTGGCTTTTTTATCTACAGGGTCTGCCTGCTGCTTCGAGTTGGCTATTTCCATTTGACATGCATTGAGATTGCTCCTGGCCCACACTCTCTATCTGATTTAACTCAAAATTTATTTCACTTGTTGTACTGCCTTCTAACTTTTCAGCATTTTGATCAAAATTCATCACCAGTGCAGTTTATACTCAATGCACCAATAAGCTGTCAAGAGATAGAGAAAAGTGGTGCATTTTGGGTATGAGTATTTTTTGCAGTAAGGGAGCTTTGGTTTTAGTTACTTAAAATTCTTGAAATAAAAAAAAAATCTTTTAAAACCAGGCTTTAAATCTTCAGAGAAGAAAATTTTGTATGTTTAATAAACATTTTATTTGAGCTGAGATGATGGTAACAATTAAAAAATCTTTTTGTAAGTCCTACAGCTATCTTGCTGCTCTAGTGTCTAGGAAGAAGACTGTGTGCCTATACATTGTACCACCTTGCTGTAAACCGTTGATACCACCTATAAGGCCATTAAAAATCAATGGATAAGGAACATTATTCTGCTCGCCACACACCCAACTTTTTTAGACTCTCTGTTTAATTCAATTGATAGAGATAGGTTGACAGCCTTGAGCTTAAAGCATAAATTTACAAAAATTCAGTAAAAACGCTAAGTCTAACTTTGGAATGTATCTACCTAGATTCCAATTGTCAGAATTAGGAATGGAAAAAAATGTTTGATATATATTAGAACAGAAATGAGACTTGAGACTGGCAAAAGATTTGTTTTTAGGAAAAACTTTAATTTAGTGTAGATCTATCCTTTCTTTATAAATAAGCTTTCAGTTCTCAGAGAAATCAAGATTTGTAGAAAATAGACCTAAACCTCATGAATTGTGAAAACAGTAAATCATAAATCTGATTCAACACCACCGACAATAGCCTTAAGTGAAACAGGTGAAAAAATGCGGGATAATAGCACCCAAAAAAATAAATCTAGAATCTAGATCTAGATCTAGGATCCAGTTCTTTTTTTTTTTTGGCAATGGAAACAAAGTATGATTAAATCTAGATCTAGATCTAAGGTAAACCAGATACAATCGAGAGTAATTATCTTGTAAACATCTGATAATTTCAATTGTCCGGAAAACGGAAACTAGGAAGCTGATCTTACTTGATATCTACCTGTGTACTGAAATTGGCACCTCTAGAACGAGAGATATGATCTGCATGTACCCTCCCGTTAGTTTTAGCACAACCCTGCGTTCCACCTTGATTGTTTATCTTTCCCTCCACTGTTGCTGCGCAAATTTTTCGTCGGATATGGATCGTACAAATTTACGTTTATCGTTTCAGTTTTCTTTCGCTTTTTATGATTTGCCTCGGCCTTGTGCAATTCAATGTAGGCATAAGCCCAAATCTCCTTGAAAGCTGTCAAGACTCAAAAGTCTATCACCAGGGTTTATTTGTATGATGATTCAGAAAGGGAAAAAACCATTTCCAACATGAAGATTTAGACCTATTTTTTATTACTCTAATTACCTGAAGCAGATGGCAGTTATCTCGATTAGTTTGACCTAATCTTGATCTAGAGACTCAGGTACATATGATCGTAAAGCTCAGAAGCAAGGCAATTCTCGGTCACTTTTAGATGAAATTTATAAACTTCAACCGAGAGGGCCTAGGTCTATAGCTTACAAAATCTGTTTGTTTGGTTGTTATTTTTTTTTCTTCTCTTATAATGGCAGGATTTGTTTTTCCGAGGCTAAGTTTATTATCTAGCTGTGTCATTTGAGTTTAAGCTTTTAATTCCACTACAATCAGTAGTAGTCTCTTCACAATAAATTAGAAGTTAGCTTTTCAGAATATTATTTTATAACGTCAATATGCAAACCTACTAAAACCAGAGGAATGTAAAATCATTGCATATCTAAAGTAATAAATATTGCAATAAAGTTGCATATGTTTTATGTTATTTGACATGGCAATTATAGAGGCAATAACTTTACGCAAAGGCAATAGTTATATTCGGATTTTTACGTTTACCTCAATTATAAAATATAGGCCTTATGTATGTATTATAGTCTCATCGACTGGCTGTTCTTTCTTGGTTATTTTGTTTAAACATCAAGAGATCATGTGTGAAATGTATGATTTAGATCTGTTTTGTTGTTTCATAAAGTCTCTAGTTGTAAACAGTAAATTAATGCTAAAATATAACTTTCTTTTGTCATTTTCCTTATCCTCCTTTGTGCAACAGTGCAATAGCTTTGGAGCATGGCCGGCTGTCAGAATTCACCCAAGAACACCATTTTGCCACCACATTTTTCTGCTGCGGATCTTAAATCATTGTATCCATGCAACATTACAGAAATTTCTGACCTTAACGGTCAAACTTGGTTGTCTATTCAGCCAAGAGAGAATACAGATTTAAGACTGGAATTCAGCATTTCAGAATTAGAAACTCAAAAAATATCTTTTTTTTCAGTCACGTCTAAAAGTCTTACCAAGAAAGATTTACAGAGACTTCAAAGATCTATTGAATTGCAGATGACCATTTCTGCAAAGACACAAATAATAGGAGAAGCATTAAAAATAGTCAATGATTTTATAAACGATGAAAGCCTCCTTGATAGAAATAATTCAGTGCCAAGTAAGAAAAGAAACAAGAAAACTAGAACAAAGAATAATGAAGAGGGGGTTGAATATGTTGAAGAAGGAAAGCATGAAAGTAAGACACATGTATTGAAAGGGAAAACAAAGAAGGGCAAGAGGAGATCAAGAAATGTGGATGAAGCAGAAGACAGTGGGGACAGCTGCAAGGAAGAGCAAGCTCTTGATTCCCTTTATGGGATTAATTTCCAGGACGATGCTCAGGATGTTGTCTGCAGCAGCTTGCCTCTGACAGCAAGACCAACACATTTTCTTGCTGTGCGTGTTAGGTGCAAAACAATCATAGATGGACTTACAGCAGCTCAGCATGAGTTGGTCTCTAGTGAACCTTTGTTGGAGAAAGGGGCTTTTGCTCCTGAGATTTTTCATTTTACATTATTCACTCTTGGTCTTGATTCACCAGAGGAAATTGAAAATTGTATTCAGGCCTTGAGGGCAATGAGGACTGGCCTTGAAAAAATCCGTCCTCTCCACCCCATTGTTATTCATAGTATGTCTCAGTTTTTCAACAGAGCAATATTTGCTAAAGTTCAGTTTCAGCAAGACTTTATAAATTTTCGTGACCACATGAAAAATGAACTTGAGAGTTTTAATGTGGAAATCAGAGACATGTATGAAAAATTCAATCCTCATTTGACTATTATAAAAGTGAAACGACCTGAGAGGAAATTGTTTGGACACAGAAACATCCAACCAGCTATTTATTCACATTTAAAGGATACTGTTTTTGGGGAACAAACCATTGATGATGTCCACTTGTGCCCAATGGATGGCCAGAGAAGAGAAGATGGATTTTATAAGTCACTGTTTGAAATTAATTTTGGAGCTTAATTTCTGTCACTCTTTAGTTTAATATAATTACAAATGTCATTTTATGAACACTGTGATTGTTAATTATTTCACTGGCAAACATGATAGTTTTAGTGATTTCTGTGATCAAAGAAATGTTGAATATTAAATATTTCAAAACATATGCCCTGTTCTGATATTTTTTTTAATTAATTTAATAATTGTGACATATTGTGATTATTCTGAATTTTAAGAAGGTATAAGAGGTCTTTTAGTTTAAACTCTCAGTCAAAGATCCTCTTCTACTGCTATAGGCTTGAATCATCCATCACCAGTGATGAATCAAGGACCTCATGTATAACAAATACCTCAACTTGAACACGTATCACTGCCAATAACCACTAGTATAATAGTATACATAGCAAGAACTTCACTATGTCAGATTCATCTGTCTGAACTGTGCAAAGAGATGCAAATGCGATTCAATACACCTATGATAGATTTTATGCCACTTTTTACTAGTTTAGAGTATGACAGTTCATAAACAAACCCCTAGTTTGTTGGTCAAGCAGTAGAAACTCAGATGGCAATCCATTGTCAAATCAATTAGAATATTGCTTCATGGTGAGCCCGCTCTAAGAAGAATTCAGGTGGTAGCTTATCTTTTGCTAAGATTTCGAATGCATTTATGTCATTTGTGAAAATCACATAAATGTTGAAGTTTCAAGGTATGTCAAAAGAAAAGAAAATAGGGAATGTGATTTCACAAAGAGTTACGGTAAATAGTTGGAAGTCATGAGCTCTACTTTCAGTTTTTTTTAGTGTATCAAGCAATTGCATCTTCAAAAAGGCACAACGATATGAAATTTGAAATAAATAATGGGGACACATATAACATGCTCGCAATAAAACATTTTACAATAAAATTATACTTCTGCTTAGATGTTTGAAATGCCTTTAATTGTCAACAAAATTCACCATTTCCTACAAAGTGGCACAACCCCTTGTGAAATCGCATTTCCTAATATATTTGATTCATGTTTGCATTTGGCCCACCAAGTCTCATAAACTGGATTGTAATGTACCGGTAGTCTGTTCTGTTGTAAGTTTTGGACTACTCTAAGTTTTATAATAACATTTTACTTTATTAAATAAAATATTAATGCTATGGAAATTGGGAACAATGACATATCTTGATCTTGTTATAAAGTCTTGTTATAGTAAGGGTTGCTGTTTTTCCCGCAAAAGGGAATAAAGAAGAATTTATTGTGATGAATGGGAGATAAGTGGTTCTCGAAAATCTTTGATGTGAGTGAGATGCTATGTGATACCAGAGTTCTGGTGATACTGATACTAGGCCTAGACTTTGCTTAACAGGAGGGAACTGTGTGGAGAAAAGGCACGAAAGTCTACATTGCTTGTTCGTTTGTACTGTAGCAAAGCAGATGCTCAAGATTTATGCTTTCTTTCCTTTGTACTCTCAGATATTGTTGTCATTATTACAGGAGAGAAGCAGTATCTACACTCATTATTGAAGGAATGAATTGAATGACTTAAATAAAGGAAAAAACTGGGATTTTCAGATCTGTCATTATAGCAATGGTTGTCGCTATTCGAGGTGTTGTTAAATATGGATTCCACTGTAGCAACAAGAGGACAAATCTATCATTCTTGTTAAAAAACAATAACACCTTTGTTAGTTTTCAATACCTAGTATAATAAAAATAAATAAATAAATTATAAAAATTAATCACCTATTTTATTTTCAAATAAAACCATTTTCTAAGGAAAAAAAGGAAGTATAATATGATGTACAGATTGTCCCTAATGACAAGATTAATAGTTTAAAGCTTTTCTTGATCAAATTTCAATCAATTCATTTCATTTTACACATATCTACAGAACCTCCAGTAGGTAAACACTCATTAAAGTAACAAATTAAACCTGCTGTTATTCTATCTCCTACAAGAAATCAAGAAATAGAATAGAATACGGGAAACTAGTCTTTAAATCGTTCCTTATTTGCCAAGTTTCCTAAAACAAATGACATGACCATGACATTTTTAATAGGACTTTTTGTTTATCTTTGTTGACTTTTAAGAGAAGAAAACTCAGGATTAAAAGCTAGATCTATCTTTATAGGCTTACATGTATTTGTAAAGTAATCAAATGAAATAGAATAACATGTAAGAATTTAACAATGTAATCACAAAAGTTTTCTGCCAGATCATTTATTACTAAAGGGTAATGTTTATTTTATTATTTTTTTTACTGCTCTTGTTTTTATCTTTCTTCTTATTTAATCACTAGAATTGATAAAGGACTGTTGTATCTCACTTCTTAGATGTCATATAAAAGGCAAAAACATCACAAAATGGCAAAGAAAACATTTTTAAAAAGTTTAACAAGGCAGACATCACATTATTTGTTTTATTTTAGTTCATTCATTTGTTGTAAATTTAAAATAAACAAATGACTGGTTTCATTACTAGCAATGAATTTAAGGATATTTATGATTTTGTTAAAAAATCTAAGAATATTCCAAAATATCAAACATTGTGTGAAAATCCTTTTTTTTTACATTGGCGGTGACGTGATATGAAGATAAAGAACACGCTAAGAAAGATTGAATATTGACTAAGTCCTAAATATCCATTACCGGGTACATACCAAGTTTCCCACTATTCAAATAAATTTATTTTTAAATTCCTACTACTTTTTGCCATTGGGAAGTCTATTTTAACTGTTAGTACACACTAGATGAGGTATGGAATTTGGGATTGAATAGTGAATCAATAAATTACAAGCAAAAAAAAATATGTACATGATAAAAGAAATGCAATGTATATGCTGGAAAAATTAATATATTGCCGCCAAAATTAATTTACAGGTATTCTGAAAGCAGAGTAGCAAGCTTCACCATGTGAGACTAAAATAATCACTGCAAAGTGAAAAAAAAAGAGGTACATTGTAAATAAATGAAACAATTTATTCTAAAATGTATCATTTACCTCTCCCTCCCTCCCTCCCTCCCTCTCCCTCTCTCTCTCTCTCTCCTCTCTCTCTCTCTCTCTCTCTCTCTCTCTCTCTCTCTCTCTCTCTCTCTCTCTCTCTCTCTCTCTCTCTCTCTCTCTCTCTCTCTCTCTCTCTCTTCTCTCTCTCTCTCTCTCTCTCTCTCTCTCTCTCTCTCTCTCTCTCTCTCTCTCTCTCTCTCTCTCTCTCTCTCTCTCTCTCTCTCTCTCTCTCCCTCACAAATACACACAAACACACTCAAACCACATTTATAATAAAGTATAAATGGGACACCTATCAATAGAAATTCATCATGATTTTGGCAGTGTATTCACAAATGATAAAATAATATCAATGTTGCCTACAAAATTCACCTTTACTTTTATTCCTATTGCAAAGCTTTATAAAATTATGAGATTTAGTCTGAAAACCTCTTTTGTTATAAGAGAAAACAAAACAATTTATCAATGAAGCATGATAATAGATTAAACAGACTGATGTATCATAGAGATTTTACTCACATTCAAATAAGAAAATAGTTAAATTTAAAATGTTCTTACAATATTGGTACATGTACCTTTGAAAAGGATGTAACATGTAACTCTTTTCTCTTACAGATCCAAAAACAAAATTAAAAGAACTTTCTCACTAACAATTCTTACCGTTTGGAAAAATTAAAAGATACACATGGTGCAAAAAATATTGAATCGGTGACAAATAGTGCGAAAAAATGTAAAAATAAGATAAAATTTTTTCAAGTTTTCTTGATCAATTTTCATCTTTCTATCAATTATACAGTATCACATCATTAAAACATCAAAAGCCACAACATTAATTTATTTATTTATATGCTGCCTGAAATTAAAATCCACTAACAATCTCTGCTCCATAATTTACAAACATATTTACCAGTATATCTCTGAAACCCCCCAATGTAATCAAATAACGTAACAATAAAGACTGAAACAGTCAAACCAATAAAAAATAACAAAAATGGCACAAATGAGTCACACCTAGAGTTCATTAAAATTCAAAGCTTCATTTTTCCTCATCAATTTTGTATGGTCAAAATATTACCATAATGTAGAACATTTACAGGCATTGGGTGGCGACTTTAAGTCAGAAACATACTCCTATATTTTAACATTTAGGCTTACCTTTCATTTATTACATAAGTAAAATTGGTAAAGTAACATCATCAGTAAATGATAATCATTGATTGCAAGTGCTTTTTTTTTCTCAAAAGTTGACAGGGCTGTCATGCTCTCTTTTACCTCCTAGCAGGTGCTAGATTGTTGCTAGCATTGCTTCTCACATGTAACTGCTACCTATAAAGATTTCTTGAAAAACATTTGTCATAGCTCTACCTCAGCCTAGTTAAGTTTTTTCTCAAATTTTACCAATGTTCTTGGTATAGACTTTCAATTTCCGAACTCCAGAAAAATTCAGCATGGGAGTTGCAGATTATCGACTTCTCACAAAATTTCTTGTATTGCTAATTGTGTTGTGACTATTAAATACAGAAAAATATGAATGGTTTTAGGCATACAACTTAACTTGCTATTGGAGATTTTGAAAAGGTGCTGAAACGAATTGGGCCCATTGTAGGCTTTACTTTCCATATGTTGTAAGTGTTATAAATACAGACCTAAGCATGGAGAAATTTTTAGGGAACAATTCCTTTCTGTACAGCATTGCTGCTCGATTCAAATAAGGGACCTGTTATCTGTTCTGCAAACCTAATGTTTGGGAGATGAAAGAAAAAGGTAAAAAAGAGAAAATTGAACCTGCAACATGTTTTTGAGCCTGAGATCTTTAATAATAAAAAATTTAGTCATTTAAAATTCCTCTTGGACGTCTCAAATTTCTGTCTCAACTTCTTCTACAATCTGGTAATCCAAAATCTGTGAGAAAAGAGATGAATCTCTCTCTGGGCCAGGGAATCTAGCGTAAACTGTGGCACTTCCTGCTTGACCACCTGTGGGGACTTGGCCTTCCCAGGAGCTGCCAACTTTCCGTCTTAAGTGGTACCAGATATGGCCGATAACAACAAAAACTTCCAGAGCAAGCGGAACATCCATGCGGAACATGACCAACTTGCCAGTGTAGAGATCCCCAGCCAGGGGCTCATGTAAGGCACACTGATGCCATTTTTGAAATGTTTTGGGAAACATAGCCACACTTGCACTTGGCTCCTGGCAGATGATGAGGTATCTGAAGGCGCAGTCCAAGGAAGTGGAGCTGCCTGACTGTTTGTCTCCACCATCACCTGTCTTGTGTGCGCCCATATCAGCAGCATACAAAGAAAAGATGAAAAAGCCCTCTTTAGGGCAGCGGACCAGGTAGTTTGCTCCAGCATCATTGCGGGATCTCAAGAAAACATAGCGATCAATGTCAGAGATAGAGCCATCGCTGACATCAAAATATTGGAAGGTGTGAGTCAGCCGAGTGTCCTTTTGAGTGAGGTAAAAGTTGATCTGAAAGAAAAGAAAGACAAAATTACTGCCACCCTCAAAGTAATGAAAATAGCCCATCCACAGCACTAAATATTTAAATGCAGAGAAACTTTAAAA
The DNA here is from genome assembly GCA_033675545.1 of Elysia crispata. Lineage (NCBI taxonomy): Eukaryota > Metazoa > Mollusca > Gastropoda > Plakobranchidae > Elysia > Elysia crispata. Next base: position 307,925 of record JAWDGP010003316.1, on the reverse strand, counting down.
ATTAAGGCTCAGATTTTGCTTGCCTTGTGAACATAGCAATGAGGTATGTCCTAAATTTAGAAGCTACATTTAACTTATAAGGTTGATCAAGAATACAGTGATACTTTATAGAATGTTAAAATCAAGACTTATAGTTCTAGATCTGTGAGAAAAAACTTGAATCCAGGCTACAGTTTCACAGCTATTTTGACTTTTCTGTTTTGTTGATTCTCAGAAATATCTGATGAGTTTCTAATTAGTGTGGTTATTTTATGTATGAGGGCAATTCACTTTTTTCTTTACACTAACAAACAATTCAGTGTTTCAATTTTTAGTAGCTGCTGAAATACAATTTATGAGATATTCAAAACAATTGGTTTTGAAGGCACATTATTCAAAATCAGCCCTTTCATTATTACCATACCTGAATGAATCCAGTAAGATCTGTTATCCTTCGGTTTTCTATCAACATTCAACTTATTGATAAGGGCAAATAACAAACCAGACCACAGCTTCAAACCCAAATATTTATCTTTATCACTATTTTGCCCAAATTTTCACCACCAAAATAGTACCAGCAAGGACCTTATAATTATATGTTTCTTTTAGTCCTCAATTTTCTAACCTCAATCATATCGCTGTTACAGACCACCAGTGGGTCGGCATGGCTTGATGGTTGTATACCCAGAGCATCCATCACAGGTGTGGGCCCAAAGAACGGTACGGGTGGATATGGTGGAGAGGTCGCCCCAGGCATCTCTGGGCAGTTGATGAGGAAAGAGCAAGCACTCTCCAGACATTCTGACCGCCAGTAGTCGCCAGTGTAGATGGAGAAATAAAAGAGTCCAGAGGTGGGCAGAGCCATTGTAAATATGGCCTCATTGTTCACAAGTCGCAAGAGTGTTCGCCCCTCAATCTGACATAAAATATATGATAAAACATAATAGGGTGAAATTTACAGTTAAAACTTGCCTTGGCTCTTTACTTAAGTCAAATAAGTCAGAGGTTGAGTTTCAATATTTTCAGATGCCTTGGACACTGATTTGTTTCATTTTGCTCTGTTGTTTGGGAAAAAAAGGGAGGTGGTATGGGGCGTTCATTGACAGATGCTAAGTCGAAATTATTGTATTGGCTTGTGACTAACCTTGGCCAGGGATGTTGATTAAAGGTATCTATGTTGTTTTTTTTTTATTAGGACTCAATTTTCTTAGTTAAATATGTTAATTGGTATTGGTAGAATGCAATGAATTTAAAAAAAGTTCTTGGTCCACGAGTTGGTTCATACTTTAAAGCTTTTCACACAAAAAAAAAAAGTTTTATAAAGTGATGTTCTATTAATATATGGTAAATAAAATTTGATTTTGGTTGAAAAAAATATCTCCATATTGAGATTGCTGTTTAAGCAATGAAGTTCCAGAATTGTGTTAAACTTGTATTAAGACCTCAGAAATTATACTCATTTTATTTGTAGTTTGTTGTATTCTCATCAGAAACCTTTGATCTTGAATGACTTGACAGCATAAAAAAAAATGGATGAAAATAAAAAATAATCGTATAATTAATAATAATTACAATAATAATAATAATAATAATAATAATAATAATAATAATAATAATAATAATAATAATAATAATAATAATAATAATAAAATGGTGGTGATAGCAATAGCACTACTGAAAAATTTTATTACAAGAAGAAGAAGAAGAAGAAGAAGAAGAACAACAACAACAACAACAACAACAACAACAACAACAACAACAACAACAACAACAACAACAACAACAAGAATAGGAACAGAAAGAAGAAGAAGAAGAAGAAGAAGAAGAAGAAGAAGAAGAAGAAGAAGAAGAATGATGATGATGATGATGATAATAAAAAATAATAAAAATAATACATGTAATGACAGTTACAGTCAACAAAAACAAGACAGCAAAAAATTGCTACCAGATAAAAAATCAAAGTGCTCACTTGTCTGGGTTCACTGGGTGCACGATGCACAGGTTCAAGCATTGAGCCAAACCCAAGAATCTTGGGAATGAGCAGCCTGACCTCTACCATGCCTGTGGTTGTGGTTAGTGTTGCTCCGTAGTTGGAGTAGAACCTCAAGCCATAATTGAAGAAAGGCGACTTGACCACTGGAAGGGCCATGAACTCTGAGAAGGGCAAGGGGATTTCTAAAAGCTGCCAAGATGGCTCATCAGGGTAATGTTGGTAGATATGATCCTCTGGGTCCGTCAAGAAGTAGAATTCGTCGTATCTGGTAAAAGTAAACCACGAATTTAGGTATTCATTTAAATATTCTCTTGTTGAGTTTTGCTATTGTAAGTGATAATCAACAATAGCATCAAGAATAAATGAAATTGTGCTTGAGGCAGAGGTAAAGGGTAAGAATTTATATTAGTAAAAAGAAAAACTAATTGATCTGAAGCTCGAAGCTCTGCTTGAAAAATGTTAAAATAGATGAAAAAAGAAAACAAAAAAACAAAGGGTGCCTATCAGAGATGTTGATAGAAGACAGAAATTAGCATGAAAATAAAGAAGAGAAAATCCAAACTTAAATACAATAAAAAAAAAATGTTCTGGTATAAAAATTACCATCAAATGTATTGAATATTCTTTTACACTAGAGTAATAAGGAGATTATCAAAAACAGTAAAACAGAAAAATGAAAAGACACTACAGGATGGGAAAGAAACCGATGTATATGAATTTAAAAAAAAACAATCTTTGGTCACATTAAAAGAAAGATATGATACAATGAGATGAAAGCAAATGTCTATGCACTGTATATACATATATATATATATATATATATATATATATATATATATCTCCCAAAGGTATATAAACATGTATATAAACTCACTTATGGTAGATCTCTGGCAACCTGTCCTTGTGACCAGTGACGTGACGTGCAGCCCAGGTGCAGTTGACTAATCTCCAGCTGCCTTCAATGTTGACCACTGTCCATGAGTTCCGGAAAGTCTGACCATCCATTCTCATCCCGGGCTTGTAGCCAGCACCTTTAGAGTAGCCCAGTACAATTTCACAGTGGAGGCCTGCATAACTATCGGAGATAAAGGGTAATGGGAAACAGAAGTATATGTCAAAGGAGTGTGTTTAAGTCTAGTGATGAATAATTAATGAAGGTAGACATTGAGTGGAATGGCCCTGGATCCATTATGCCACTGACAAGTATATCCCACATACCTGCACAGCTTCTTGTAGAGCTGATGATATGTCTCCTTCCCACTCTTCACTCCTTTAAGGAGTCTGTCAGTTGCGTTAGGTCGCATGATGTCCCCAACAGAATGTTTGCTGGCATCTTTGGCAACTACCCAGCGGAACAACACTCTGTAAGTCCGAAAGAGAGAATTAGAAAATATGATTTTCAAAATGATCTCAGGACTGTAAACCACTTCAGGGAGGTCTACATTGATCAACCTACTTATTTCAAATGGCAAAAAATTAATCATAAACTAAGCTTTATTTCAGGGTGGCTGGTGGGCTTTGGAAAGTCATGATTATACTCATAAATGGTTGCCTCTCTTTACCAAATTTACATCTCATTGCACATATAAAGCTTTCCCTTATCTCTATTTCTCTCACTCTCTGTCTCTTGATCAATTGCCTCTATCTGCCTGTCATTCTTTCTCTCTATCAATGATTTTCGTTTACTCATTAACCTTTATAGATAGACAAGAATATAGAAAGTAAATTTTTTTTACCTCCTTGGGAACATAGTGAGATAATTCAATTTGAAGAAGAGCATCAAGAGAAATACTTACACAACTTAAGCACATCTTACCTAGCCTTTTCCAGTTCTGTCTTGCAATGTTTGGTTAACTCCCTCACTAAATCTGTCATGGTACTGAAGTCTTGGTTTGCAATCTACAAAAAAAATTAATTTGGAAAGATTTGTTGAAAAGTTTAAAAAAAAAAAAAAAAAAAAAAGGATAATGGGGCAAAAACAATGATTTATTATTAAGGGACAAAAAACAACAGCAAAATACATGTAGGTAGGAAATGAACACATACTGCTTTGTAACTTGTAAGAGAGATACCAGTTTAAGAAGGAGGATTGGTTTCAAATTAAATTTTTTTTTAAATTTATCATCCTTTTTCTACCTGTACAGCATGGGTATCCAGCTTCGCAAACACTTCAGGTGATTTGTACAGAGAAGATTTCTTCCCCTCTGGAGGTTCCATGGGAGGTTTCATCGAGTGATCGAAAATACACATTCTGTCTACCTCCCTATCCTTTTCCCCTATCAGGGTAAGCATTTCAATGCAGTGCCTGGTAAGAGTGATGAAAATTATAAGATTGTGTTCAAAATTGTTATCCACGGTTAGTCATAGTCTTTATCTATCTGTCTGTAGGCCTGCTTTTGTTTTATCTGCTATGCTATCTTTGCCTCCTTCCCGCCCATATTGTTTACGGTCTCTCTCTCTCTCTCTCTCTCTCTCTCTCTCTCTCTCTCTCTCTCTCTCTCTCTCTCTCTCTCTCTCTCTCTCTCTCTCTCTCTCTCTCTCTCTCTCTCTCTCTCTCTCGCTCTCTCTCTCTCTCTCTCTCTCTCTCTCTCTCTCTCTCTCTCTCTCTCTCTCTCTCTCTCTCTCTCTCTCTCTCTCTCTCTCTCTCTCTCTCTCTCTCTCTCTCTCTCTCTCTCTCTCTCTCTCTCTCTCTCTCTCTCTCTCTCTCTCTCCCTCTACCTTGAAAGTTTTATTTATCTTTTTGTTTTTAGCATGATTCCTTTATCTTTCTACCTATCTATTTTTTTTTATGAATCCAGCAATGTGTCAGACCTTTCTACTGGCAAAGAAGTTTGGGACTTGGACTTGGAGTACAATTTTCTATCGCATTTGGTTATAATCAAATCCAAGTATTCTCCAGTTATAAGCTAATGGCTACTGAGCATTTAAATACTTTTCCTGACAATTCTCTTAAATATTCCTTTTTAATCATTTAGAAAATACTTTTGAAAACCATGAAACGAATATGTATCTGGGATGGAGATAGCTATAGGGATGCTGGGTTTTTTATGTGATGATCATTCTTGAAACAAGCCTACCTGTCTATCATTTTACTACTTCTTGTCTTCTCCTCTGCTCCAATCTTTTCAGTGACTTGTTTCAGACGCTCTTCTTTCACCTGATAGATGAATGAAACATTTATGAAAATTTTTGCTGAGGTTATTGCTCTTTTCTCAAAAAAAAAAAAAAGTGGATTAGTTTTGCTTCCATGACCACTATCAACAGAAACTGAGAGAACAAACTATGAAGCAATGTCAAATATATTCTTAACAAATGTTTTAATGTGATAGCTAGACCAAAGGAATCAAAAAGTCCCAAGTTTTAGAAACAGAATAGTTTCCTAAATTGGATGTGAGTTTTTAAAAAAAATTTTTTATTAAATTTTTGCCTTTCGTAATTTTCTTCACTTTTCCTTATTTTAAAGCCATGAAGAATGCACAGTTACCATGATCAGCCTCTCTAAATAAGACTCTGAGAGGCTGATTTGCTTAGTGATTATAAAAAATAGCCCTTCTACAAGGCCATTTACTTCACACGAAGTATGGATGAAATGAAAAGATGGAGCTGTCAATCGGACTGAATCCTGAACAATGGTTACATGAGAAAGAGTTTAGAGACACTTTGATGGTTTTAAAACAAATCACCAAGTGTAACAAATTTTACATTTGTTTCGCCAAGTTTGACAATATTGGTACGATAATATTCAATCCTTATGTCTTGTAATCTCATGGAATTAAAATTATTCTTCTGCTTAAAATACTTTATGGATGCTACTAAATCAGCCTGCAAATTACCTGCTTGAAATGTTCCTCTATCCGATCTCTCTCGTCCACCAAGTTCCTTGGGATGCTATGGACAGACAGGTTTTCTATGGAGGCCAACAAGTCCTCTGCAGCTTTATCCCTTTCCTTATCTACCATGTCATCTAAGCGGCTTAGCTCCTTCTCTCTTTCCTCCAGGAGAAATCTATCAACAAAGAGGGTAACACACGTCAAGAAATATTTTAATCCATTACATGAACATTTTGTAATATAGTCAGTAGGTTCAAAATCTGAAACTTCATTTTTAAAAATTGAGCTGCACTTTGATCCAAATAAAGTTGTAGGAGTGTCCTCAATATGAAAAATATTTTAACACTTGATCAAATTTATCAATTGATGATGAGTGAAGAACTCGTAACCCTTGAATTATCTAATATTTTTCATATGAATAACTGTAGGAATTCAGATAAAATAAACTTGAACAATACAATAAAATCAACTCCTACCTCAGCAGTCTCTCTTCCTCCTCTCTATGTCGCTGTTCTAACAAAGGCTGAGCATCAAAAACGCCTGCATTGTCAAAATCCTATGGAAAAAAATACAAAAAAGGAATGTATAAAAAACACACTATGGCAAAAAAAAAACCACAGCAAAAGTTGAAACTTAAAGAATTATGATATGAGAAAATATGATCCATGTGGTTTAAACAATGAAGTACATACAGAGGGACAGAGAGAGAGAGAGAGAGAGAGAGAGAGAGAGAGAGAGAGAGAGAGAGAGAGAGAGAGAGAGAGAAACAGACAGACAAATCATGATGAATCTTGAGATAGTTTTTCAATATAGATGAATGGAATGTGAAATATGCTCACTATCACTGATATTAGAATACAGAAGGATAGAATCTCTCTAGTTACCTCAGTTGACAGCAGTATATCTCATAAGAGGATTGCACACAATGTACACTAAATCTTATGGAATTTAGGCTACTCCCTAGTTCTCTTTCCTTCTAAAGTATTGTCTGATATTATAAAAAATACTCTTATTTGTCACAACAACAAAAAATATATATATATATATATAAAGTAAATGCAACAACCCTTCCCAATTTGTTTTGAGTTAGAAGTAAAACATAACAATAATCCAAAACGTGAAATGCTTAATTAATGAAGTCTTTATTGATAGGACATGAGACATCCATAAAAACAAAACAGCACCTCAAAACTTTTCAGCACAGAGGTTGGGTGAGGAATGGGTTTTCTCATCTGTTCCGGCACATAGTAGTTAAAACCTGGGAAAGAGACAGCAGTAAATGTGCTCTTACTATCTGAGTATAAACTAAGAGGAGAGGAGAGCAAAGAGGAAAGAGAGGCAGCAGAACCAAGCACTAAACCCACAGTCAAACTAAGTGAGTGATAACTGCTGTAGAGACTGCCATGCAAGAATCAGGCTGTTGAGTCACACCCATCGCTGCTCTCAAAATTACTGATGAGACCAAAATCACTCAGGGCGCAAACCATCATCTCCAAGACAGAAGGATGCCTATCACCACCACTACTACTACTACATCTCCTGTTTTCTGTTTCGGTTTCTTTGACTTGTGTGGCAGATATTAAACATCAAGCAATGAGTGAGATGCAATTTACTAAAAAAAATTTTCATGACACAATCATAACCAAAATTTGTCCTAATAATGTAATTTCAAGCACCAACTTTTATGGACGTAAAAGTTAGAATTGCTTTTTGAAATAACATAAAAACATTTTCATACAGACAGAATCTACACAGCTGTCTCATTGAAGTGATACAAAACAAGCTCTCTGTGGATGGGTATAAAGAAAAACTAGAGATCTATACTTGTATCAGGTGTGCCACATATTTTTTACAAATTAAACCATAATACTGGACTCGGGGATGTAAATCATCCACCCACCCCCATGGTGTGCTGCCCTATCTCGAGGATCTCGCGAGATGTCCAGCGAAGACTGAGTCTGATCAGCTGACCACTGGGATGTGTCATTCAGGTTGTTTGGTGACGGGCTGTCGGCTCCCCAGCCTCTCTGACCCAGGGCGGGTTGGTTCGACGGTTGGAGTTGTCTTTGGTTTGGGTTCCTGGCTATTGGCCGCTGGGAAGTCCCAGTGACCTGACAAAGAAAAATAGACCGAATCCTTAGTTGGTAAGGAGAAGATCACATGAATTGGTAGAGTAGTAATATCAATCTTATCAAGCATTAAATTAAAAGATCACCTTGTACTTTCACAAAAAATTCTTCCCAAAGTTTGAAAATTAAAATCATGCCTCAGATGGATCATGAGTGATTTGTTAAAGTTTTGTCATTTTGAAGCCTGTAAATTAGATAAACATAATTACAAACAATTTTAAATGTGCAGATCAAAAGATATCAAAGTATTAAAAGAAATGCCTTCAGACTCGTCGGTATAAGTGAGGATCAAACATATCGGGTACATATTTTATGTGCAATATTTCATGGCAAAAGACTTGGATTTTTAGTAAGGTTATGTTTGTAATGGGATTTTTTTTCTGCAATCGGACGAAATTGATTGCATATTGTAAATATCAATAACAAACGATATATGTTAAAAACCTTTCTTGATTCCCTGTTCATTTCTTGACAAAATTAGTACCATTACATTAGGGTGAGATTAAAAATATAAACAGAAGAAGAAGGGAAAGGATAATGAGGAGAACGAGGGGTGGGAGGGCGGTTTAGAAGAAGAAAAAGAAAAAAAAATATGAAGGAGGAAGAGGAGGAGAAAAAAAATTGTCAGTATACAGTGCAGAAAAAAAGAAAACTTGAAAAGAAAAATGTACATTTCACAGGGTATTTGTGAAAAGTTAAGCGCTATAATTGGTATAACAAATTGCCGGCCGGCGAAATCTTTAACCTGCAGAACGTATTTCTTCCCAGGGCCGACAGAGGGGCCCTCTAGGCCCATGGGTGCCACTTCCCCACTGCGGATCTGAGCCACCTTCTTGCCCACGTGGGTGCGGCAGTAGATCTCCTTGTCGCCCGAGTTCGCGTCATTGCGGTGGAAGTTTTTAAGGGTCAGAGGGATCCCGCAGATACGGCACCGGAAGCACTGCTTGTGGAAGAAGACACCTGAGGGTTGCGAGTCAACAGCAATTTGAATTGGATTGAGGAGAGAAATTTAGAGATTGTCTTTTAAACACACAGGAGTAGTAACACATATTCGCAGGGTCAAGCAATGTACACTGAGTCAAAGGTTTGTCTAAGATTAAAAAAGTAAAATCATTTTCATTTTTCTTCTCAACATCGTTAGACCCTCTCGATCTCTCTGGCTTTCAGTCTGTGTGTGTGTGTGTGTCTCTCTCTACCTCTGTATGTCTACCTAGCTTTCAGTCTGTGTGTGTGTGTGTGTCTCTCTCTACCTCTGTATGTCTACCTAGCTTTCAGTCTGTGTGTGTGTGTGTCTCTCTCTACCTCTGTATGTCTACCTAGCTTTCGTGTTTGTGCTGGTATATTTGTTTCCCCCTTTTTCTTTCTCTTAATAAAATGTATATGCCAAACTTTTTATTATTATTATTATTATTATTATTATTATTATTATTATTATTATTATTATTATTATTATTATTATTATTATTATTATTATTATTATTATTATTATTATTATTATTATTATTATTATTATTATTATTATCTTTGATCTAGAAGATACAATTCTTTTCCCATTCATTTGTCCTTTTGTACTGTGGTAAGCTGAGGTTCCCAAGGCTTGATTACAATATTCGCCTCCTATCATTTTTTTTTCACTGTTCAACCCTAAAGTGTATCACTTCCAAAACTGATCTATAGTATCTATCTGTATTATTTTTTTTTCTTCCTTTACATTGCCTTAGGTCAATAGACTCTGAAGCCCTGATAATCTTGTTATTCTCGTTTCACAGATAACATACAGTATTATTCTGCATACCTTAAGAGGTCTTAAAGAAATTTATCTAGAAACTGCATGTATCCCTCTATTACTGATGTCAAAGTGTAGAATTGTAGAAAGTAGTAGTGGTGGAGGTAGTAGTAGTAGTAGCAGCAGCAGCAGCAGTAGTAGTAGTAGTAGTAGTAATAGTAGTAGTAGTAGGAGGAGGAGGAGGAGGAGGAAGAGCAGCAGCAGCAGCAGCAATGGAGGACCGTAATACGCTTGACACTTGAAGAAGAAGACGAAGTAGTAGTAGTAGTAGTAGTAGTAGTAGTAGTAGTAGTAGTAGTAGTAGTAGTAGTAGTAAGTAGTAAGTAGTAAGTAGTAAGTAGTAAGTAGTAAGTAGTAGTAGTAGTAGTAGTAGTAGTAGTAGTAGTAGTAGTAGTAGTAGTAATAGTAGTAGTAGTAGTAGTAGTAGTAGTAGTAGTAGTAGTAGTAGTAGTAGTAGTAGTAGTAGTAGTAGTAGTAGTAGTAGTAGTAGTAGTAGTAGTAGTAGTAGTAGTAGTTGCTGTTGTTGTTTTTGTTGGTGTTGATGTTACTATCATTGCAATACTTTTATTGTATGGCCACCATTGTATACCTTTTCAAACAAGACTTTTTTATTGTTCAGATAAAAACAAAAATTAATAGCCATAGTCATAGGTTGACACAAAAGCAGTATTAGAGTTTTGAGGGCTACGGGATCAGTCATAGTGATCGATAGCGAGGTCAGGAAGGTCACAGGCGCAATCCCTTCGACTGTGATAGAAAGTTTAAAGAACCTATAACTAAAGGCGACGGCGCAGATTGCACGCTCCGTCACGTAAACTATGTATTAAGGGCATAAGTTACGGATGTAGTGGAGATTACCTCAGGAATGGTAAAGGTCAGTGAGGCGCCATGTCGATACCATGGACAATGATTTAAAGAGAACGACCGCAGAGATGCTAAGAACAATGGCATGAGAATGCCAACCTTAAAGATAGTCTGGCTGATTATGATTTAATAGTCAGGTCATTGACCAAAAAGGTCAACTCTAGTGAGATCGCTGGTGTTATAAGGTCAATGTTAGTGAGATCAATGGTGTAATACAGTCAACTCTAGAAAGCTCAATGGTGTAATGAGGTCAACTCTAGAAAGATCCATGTAGACAGACACACAGACAGCCAAATGAACACACACAGAGACAGAAAGAGAGAGACAGAGGATGAAGGAGACTTGGACATTTTCCATTAATGGTGTAATAAAGTCGGTTCTAGTGACATCAATGGTGTCATAAGGTCAACCCTAGTGAGATCAATGGCGTAACAAGGTCCGTGCAGCAAAAAGGAAATCCCGAAGATAGCCAGACAAATTCCAGGAAAAGTAAGGTGACTGGTGAATAACAGGAACCTAAGAGATACCCAGTACTAAAAATCAACGATGTGAAAGAAAGGTCAAATTCAAAGTTCAATGTTAGCAATACAAAGAAAATCTCAGTTGGAAACGTCAATAGTCAATGATGTAAGAAAAAATGCAAAATCCCAGAGTTCAAACGTCAACAGTCTGGTGCCGTCAGTTCTAGGGATAAAGCCATTATACTAGTTAATGAGATTATTTGCAGAGGTAGTAAACTTATAGAAGGAAATAGTCAGGGCAAAAATAATTCAAGCCTAAGGGAAGAAAAGCTTCAATATGTTATAATGTTTCACGTAAAATGGCCATAATATATTATAATCAGCATTTCAAAAGGAAGATTAAAGTTTCAGCACAGCGACAGGTCGCCTTAGCCCGTTTGTGGACATTACAATTATTATTGGTAGATGAAAAGTTACTTAAACTGATACGGTTGTGTTATGTTTGGATGCGAGTTTAATTGATCCAGCTCGAAAAGGCTTGAATAGTGTATGCTTTGAGACCCATCATCTCTTTTCATGTATTCTTTTAAGCGTCTCTACGAGAGAGAGAGAGAGAGAGAGAGAGAGAGAGAGAGAGAGAGAGAGAGAGAGAGGAAGGGAGGAGGAATGGAGAGGCAGGCAAAAGAACAGACATACGGAGAGAGAGAGAGAGAGAGAGAGAGAGAGAGAGAGAGAGAGAGAGAGAGAGAGAGAGAGAGAGAGACAGACAGACAGACAGACAGACAGACAGAGAATGAAGGAGATGCGGGCACTTTGCATCCACAAAGCCAACGACTCGTATCACTTACCTACATAGACCTGGTCGTCCTTGGTGGTGCGTCGATTACACCTGTAGCAAGGATCAATGTCTGCCGGGTAAGGAGCCTTTTCGTACTTGAACTCATACAGCGTCGCCTTCTCGTAGGTGAAAGCATATCTGGATGAGTACCGTTATACATAAATATCAGATTGATAAATAGACGAGTATAGCAATACATACATATCCGATTGATAATAAGGCGAGTTTGGTAATACATAAATATCCGATTGATAATGAGACGACTATAGTAATACATAAATATCCGATTGATAATAAGACGAGTTTGGTAATACATAAATATCCGATTGATAATGAGACGAGTATAGTAATACATAAATATCCGATTGATACTGAGACGAGTATAGTAATACATAAATATCCGATTGATAATAAGACGGATTTGGTAATACATAAATATCCGACTGATAATAAGTCGGATTTGGTAATAGATAAATAACCGATTGATGATAAGTCGAGTATAGTAATACATAAATATCCGATTGATAATAAGACGGATTTGGTAATACATAAATATCCGATTGATAATAAGACGAGTATAGCAATTCACAAATATCCGATTGATGATAAGACGAATATAGCAATACATAAATATCCGATTGATAATAAGACGAGTATAGTAGTACATAAAATTAATATCCGATTAATAGTAGACGATTAAAGTAATACATAAATAACCGATTGATAATAAGACGAGTACAGTAATATATATATATAACCGATAGATACTAAGATGATTTTATTGCTGTTGAAACAGCATCTGAAGCATTATCTTTAAACAAAACAACGAGTGACATTGGGGGAAAGCAGTATAGAACTATATGAATATACAGGAGTTATAGGGGTGAAGGGAGGATAAGAAATCAATATGAAATATAATTATGTATTTATATGATTTTTTTTTTTTTTTGTCCTCTTTGACATTCATGCCATTGACAAGATGGCGACATTCAATTCTCTAATATCATTACTCGATAAAAACTATTGAAAAAAAAAGGACTTAAGTGTTAAAAAATTACATGTTTTATGACATAATCTTCAAGTGACAGAAGAAAAAAACGTATTAATTGAAGCGCATACAAAATAATTATGTGAAACATACCAAAACATTAGTAAAAGTAAATTACTTTAATTAGCCATTCTAATTGTTTAACTTCGCTCTTTAGTATTTATCAGTTCAAAACGAGGTAGGTTTTTTTTTAGGCTAACATCAAAATAAGTTTAAGGAAGAAATAAGACTTAATATCCCTTACCATCAACAGAGCAAAGTAGTTGTTTTAAACAACCCATTTAAACAAACGTCTGGGTCAACATTGTTATAGATGTAAATAAAAAAATAACAATTTTCTTGCTAAACGGACACGATTTTCATTATTAAAATCAAAATTATAAAATTAAACTAATAGATATTGCTTTTACAGGTGATAAATCGTGATTTCTGACATTCTCATATTGGAAAAAAAAGGAGAAGTAACAGAGCACAATTTCAATTTTTTTCTCTAGGTCAAAAAAAAAATCTTGCGCATAAAACCATACGGAGATAACACCACACCCGATTTACCAACAGAAAACACTAATTTTTCTCATGCCATCATAGTCGAAGGTTAACATTATTTAATTTTATGTCAGTATGTAGAGGTCAATGAAATCAAAGTCAATTAAGTAGTGAAAAATATTTTTAAAAATTATACAAATACATTTTCAGATTTACACCCTTTTTTGTTTTTGACGCAGACTATGATAATGTAAATAAGATATGAAATCGAATCCTACTATAATAATGAATACAGAGAAGACTAAAAAGAAAAAAATTCTATCGATATAAACATGTCGTCATCTCGCCACAATGTTAATTTTGAAATGATTGGGAAAAAGAAAAAAAAATGTTTATTAAAGTCGTTTTAATTTGAAATTTAAAAAACACCAATAAAATCAGTGGTTAGATCGTAATGGGGATAACTGATATAGAATTTATCATTGTTTCCGAAACATTTATGACGTTAATTGGTTAGTCACGTCACCTAAGTTACTGAGGTACCTTATTCGGTAATGGCCTATTTACAAGTAATGGATAAAATTAAGTTTTTAACCGACCACACCAACATAATATTATGTCTGAGTCAGGAATTGAATCCACGACCTTCACCATGTCAGTCCATGGTTCTTGGCTAGAATATTGCACATGACTTGAGAGCGTAACAATGGTTCTTGGTTTAAACACTACGAAGACGATTATGATCGCGGTATAACGTTGTTTGGTTATAATATTCTAGAGATGGTTTGGGGCATGATTTAATGGTTCTTGCATTGCACATAGAAGAAACGGTTATGGGCGCCATTTAATGGTTGTTGGTAAAAATATTCTAGAGATGTTAATACGGGCGTGATTTAATGGTTCATGGATTGCATATTGCAGACGCGGTTATGGGCGCGATTTAATGGGGGCTGGTTAAAATATTCTAGAGATGTTTACTGGGAATGATAATGATTCTAGGATTGCAGAAATGGTTATGGGCGCGATTTAATGGTGGTTGATTAAAATATTCTAGAAATGGTTATGGGGCGCGATTTAATGGGGGCTGGTTAAAATATTCTAGAGGTGTTTACTGGGCATGATAATGATTCTAGGATTGCAGAAATGGTTATGGGCGCGATTTATTGGTGGTTGGTTAAAATATTCCAGAAACGGTTATGGGCGCGATTTTATGGTGTTTAGTTAAAATATTTTATAGATGGTTTCGGGCATGATTTAATAGTCCTTGGATTGCAAAAGTCATATTTCAAAAACGGTTATGGGCGCGATTTAGTGGTGATTAGTTAAAAAAATTATATAGATGGCTATGGGTTGATTTAATGGTTCTTGGCTTGAACATTGCAGAAATGGTAATGAGCGCGTTTATATATTGTTGTTGTTTTTTTCACTTAAATATTGCGATATAATGTTTCTTGCCTAAAATATTGCAGAAACAGTTATGGGCGCGCTTTAATAGTTCTTGGCTTCAATATTGCAGAGACGGTTATGCGCGTGATTCTTTGTTTCTTAGCTTGAATGTTGCTGATGCGGTTATAAGCGCGATTTAAAGATTCCTGGCTTAAACATTGCACAGGTTAACATTTATTCTTCGCGTTCATATTATAGCGGCAATGTGCAACGCAATTTAAGGTTTCTTGCCTTAAACATTCTAAAGGATGTTAAAGACGAGGTATATAGGCTTAAATTCTTAGCTTCGGTGAGGGGCAATATTTCTTGTCTTTTCGTCCAAAGGTTTGGTGTTATTTTTCTTGGCTTGAGGCATGTTGTAAAAGTTCTTGTTTCGATTCTTTTTTTTTAATCATCGAGAAAAAGGTTATCGGCTCAATGCATCTTATTTTGGCTTAAATATCAATGAGAAGGCAAATAGCGCGATTTTGTTCCCGTTACTTCTCAGGTTCTGTGTAATAGACTCGCATCCCTTTCTTTCGACAGTGTACATATATAGAGGATTGAAGATGTCTTATGTCCATTTTAAGTTCTTGACTAAAAAGCCTTTCCATGCTGATTCATTGGTGTAACCCACAATGCAGTGACTTAAAAGGCGATGAACAGTTTTCCCTTGGTATTCATATCTTGAGCCAACTAATGAAAGCCCCTTATTTCCCGGACAGTTTATTCATTTAGAGAAGTGCTGCGTTTTGGGTGTTATGTTATAATATTCTTTTCTTTGAGAGCTTTGATAAGTGGGTAAACGAGAGTCTGAGTGAAATAAAAGCTGCCACTAGGCACGAAACTTTAAGGTCGTGCACCAAGCATGTACTACTAATTAGGTAGGCCAATTTTTTAAATAATTTTACCATGCTCCTTAATTGTCGAGCACTGTTTTTTTAATGTGTTATTCCAAAGACAACTATATATATATAGTTCATTGACTTCTCAAATGTTATGGTACTACATGTAGAAACAATTCATCAGACAACTTTTAGATATGGGTGGTTGTAATTTATTTATCTAGTGAAAAAGAATTGAAGTAATATCTATGCAGTTTGAAAACTACTTGTACTGTAGCCGGAATCGCCCCAGCATTCTTCATCTGAGGTTTGGTTTATAAGAACATGCGCTTATCATCATCGGAAAAATTCGCACAAAAGAAATTTGATAAAACGAAATCAAATAGGCTCTTCTCACAGACTCGGTCCACTCACTTGTAAGTGTTATCATCTCCGTACGTTTCAACTATGGCGACTTTAGGTGAGTCAGCATCGCCGCTGTCATTACTGTGGTTCGGTTTTGGGGATTTCGAGTTGGATCTGTTGCTGGCTGTGGTAGCTCGGCTGTACCTGCTACCACCAGATTTCACTGACATACTGGTGTCTGGTTTGGGTATAATACAGTCACAAAATTATTCAAACACTTTTAGATATTTTAATAAGCTCTACAGTTTTGTCTATCAAATTAATTTATATATTTATAATTTAACATGGTAAAGAATATCCTGTTAATATATTCTTCGATTGATCAGACAAGAACTAACAGAGCTTAAAAAAAAAAAAACGAAGGTTGAAGGGGGAAAAAAAAGAGGGGGGGGGGGAGAGGGGTTGGTACGATCCCATCAGAAAAATAGTATTCTCAGCGAGAGAGAAATATCTTGATTTTTATGAGCCATAACAATCAACCAACGGTTAGACCTAGTAGCAATAATAATAAATAAAATGGATACTAGGTGTAGGACTACCACTGGATCGCTTTACAAGATTTGATCTAGTTGTAGTGGTATAGATTTTACTAAATCTTGATTAAATCTAGACTCTTGATAATTTAAAAGAAAAAACGCAATTAGAATAGAATTTTGGCTTTGATTTTAAATTCCATTAGTACATGTAGATTCTACATTTAACTTTAAATTCAATTTTACTAAATTCGCGTAACGCCTTTAATGTAATAGTCTGAGAAAATATTCTAGTATTGACATTTTACACAAAATAATATAACTTCACTTTGCGAATGCATAGTTAATTATTTCGAAACAGTAAATGTGTTCGTATTTCCGTGTTTTGAAATACTGTGGACTACATAGAACGAGGTCTACTTAAAAATGTCCTTGACTCTACAAACTATTTCTGGTCCAGTTTCTAGTATTTTAAACAATTCAGTTTCCTATTCTCAATCTAATAAATATGTTGTATCAAAGCCATTAATTTTTTATTGTCATTTTATTTTCAACGATAACAAATTCAACATTGTAGTCTGTACCTGTATCTTGCCTGTGTCACAGCAATGTCGCACCTGGTGAAGGTGTGTTATGAGGCTAGTGTGGCATAGTAATCGCAGGCTTAAGGCAACGCGATCAGACTGTCGGCGGCACGGTTACTGACCTAGATTTAGTTACCTGCTGTGACAGGTACACACTGTGGACGCATTCCTTTTTTTCTATTAGAATTATATTGTCTGGTCCTTTGAATAACTGGACACGCCCATTTCATAATTATTGTTAGACTAGTTGGAAGAGTAAGAGGGGAAAATGAAAGACACCAAATATTTCCGAATTACATACTGATAATAGACAGGATAAAGAGTTATAAAGTATAAGAGGACTAGACAGATACCAGAATAGGTTAAGAGAGAGAGAGAGAGAGAGAGAGAGAGAGAAAAGGAAAATAATAATAATAATAATAATAATAATAATAATAATAATAATAATAATAATAATAATAATAATAATAATAAAAATAATAATATAATAATAATAATAATAAAAGACAAAGCTTACCACTTTCTATTTCTTTCACTGAAAATTTGCAATGAGACGATTATACGCAGTACACTTAAAATTGGCATATAACTGAAATAAAACTATTAAAAGAAATGAATCGAGAAGAAAACAGCAGTTGCTTCCCTTGCTTTACTTCCCACTTTTTACCTAATTTACATTTCCCTCGCATGACGTTGAGGGAAAAAAAAAAAACAATCAATGCATAGATTTTTAAAAAAATAATCAGTTATCTTGTTATATATTGGTTTTATCGCGGTAAGATAATGATTCGGTCAGATGATAAATTTATAAACATTAACCATTTTTCCTACGGATTATTCTTCCCTCAAAAAGCACTTGCATATGTTTAGTGCTATGCTTTATCATTTTCTTTTTTACCATGCAGATATATGAAGTAAAGCTTTCTTACTCTCCCATTGTTTCTTCTGCTTCCACTCTCGCTTTCTCTCTCTCTCTCTCTCTCTCTCTCTCTCTCTCTCTCTCTCTCTCTCTCTCTCTCTCTCTCTCTCTCTCTCTCTCTCTCTCTCTCTCTCTCTCTCTCTCTCTCTCTCTCTCTCTCTCTCTCTCTCTCTTTCCCTCTCTTTTCCTCCTTTGCCTGTCTTCTTTCATTTTATGATTTTTTTTCTTCTCTATGTGTAACTTTATATCAGTTTATTACTCAATCTTCGTCTCTAACTGCAAATCACTTATTCTTAAACCTCTTTTTTATTTTTCTACTCACTCCCTCCCTCCCTCTCTCTTTCTCTCTCTCTCTCTCTCTCTCTCTCTCTCTCTCTCTCTCTCTCTCTCTCTCTCTCTCTCTCTCTCTCTCTCTCTCTCTCTCTCTCTCTCTCTCTCTGGTATTCTTTCAGGTTTCAAATAAATGCACTCTTTTTTTTACAAAGGATAAATAACACTATCTGATTTTAATTGTCCACTTCCGAGTCCCCTTCTTCCACCCCCCTCCCCCCCCCCCCTCCCCCCTTTTTTTACCTCCTTAGAACTCTTTCCATGGCTTGCCAGATCACTTCTTTTCCTTCTAGTTTTACTCCATTTTTTAAAACTGTTATTGTGTTGATCACTAGTTTATGCTGTATCTTTCGATTGCTCTTCATTGGGCTTATTCTTTAATGGTTTTTTGCTTTTGTTTTTATTTTTTATGTCAATAGGAAAAAAAATGTTAGGCCTGGAGTTAACCAAAATACAGAAAAAAAGTTACAAAGTTTGTTGATGCTTTTACAAATGCACCCATTCAGATCCGTTTTAATTACATGAAGTGAGTAGGCAGACTCTATCAGGATTTTAGTACTGATGATCATATATGACGTGCCAGTCATCAGTGAACAAGGAGTTAGTGGAATAATGGAAAAAGTATGTGAAATTCTTCTCCTGTGAAAGATAACAAATAAAAAGGAGGGCGTTGCATATTTAATGGACGATGCCCAATTGAAG
Organism: Elysia crispata; assembly: GCA_033675545.1. NCBI lineage: Eukaryota > Metazoa > Mollusca > Gastropoda > Plakobranchidae > Elysia > Elysia crispata. The sequence goes on along the minus strand of JAWDGP010003316.1, from coordinate 288,828 downwards.
CCAGATGAAGACTTCTCGAGCACATCTTAAGACAAGAGTCCAATACAGCAGCCAACAAAGCAATGATACGATATTTCAAATAAGGAGCCACAAAAAAGAAAAGACAACCCAAAACATCTGTTGTAATTTGTATCCATTCCCAGACAAAAATCTCAAAAGACTCTCTGTAATTAATAATGCAAGTATTTCAGACCTCATTGTCCAGGATTGTGGAAGGGGTGTGTATTTGTGTATATGTGTGTGGGCGTGTGGTGTGTATCTGTAGTCCCTTGTGGAACGGGCCGTAAGTATCTACATAAGAACACTTTAATTATATCGTTAGCATCATGATGCCAGGCTTTTCCACCACCTCAAGTTGGTTTTGTTAACTTTTTATTGATTTGAGTATTAGATTCAGTTATTATCACATTCCCATAAAGATATTTGGAATAAAGTGACTTGTTTTTGTGTTCACCTAACTGCCGGAATACAGAAATAAGAGTTATGCTACGCCGTCTCAAACAATCTGAAACATTAACCATTAAATTTCGTTAATATTTTTCTGTCTCATTCTCTGCCTACCTAGATGTTTTGCCATGATGATGATGATAAGCCGTACCTGGTACTCAAAGTTAGATCTTTATCTAGACGCTGGGATGGTCGCAAAATAGAAATTACCTTTAAAAAAAACTTAACTTATCTATGTTGATCCTTATGAAAGCTTCTCACAATATTGGCATGATTTCGTTGAAAAAGAATCCAATTTTGAGGTCTTTTGTTGAAAATTATCCTGAAATGTGAATGCGGAATTGATTACATTCATCGTGGATTCCTCTTAACAGCAAATTACGTCATGTTGGTTCACTGCATATTTTTTTTTTCCCCGCATGCAGTGTCTGGTGTAATTTTTTCTTTTCATTTGACTTCTCTGCTCCCGTGAGAAATGGTATCAGCGTCAATGCATTTGAACGGTCTAGGCTCCTCAGTATTGGATAAGCCAGCGAGGCTGTCACTCTGATTCAAGTGAGAGCTGAACTTTTGTTGAGATTTTGAACACTTTTTAAGAAACCGAAACAAATATTTCTTTATCTAATCACAAGCGCTAATTTAATCGTCAACGGTGCAAGAGTGTTTCATACAGATATTTCATTGTACTTTTTGTCTTACCATTTTTTTTTTCTTTGTATGATATAGCCAATTAAAAGAAAAAAATAGTACAATATTTTCATTAACTGTACAATTTAAGTTCAAGTTTATTATTCTGTCACTTGTAAGTTTACCCAATGCAGACATTGAATTACTTCTTCAAGCCAGTACTATCTTAAATTGACACATTCTCTTTTAACTACATGTACATATATATTTCCAGGAATTCTCATAAAAAATGTCCAGTTCAACTCAATCTGTTCAGCTATCGATTGCAAATCTGCATGACGTGAAAAAGTGACTGAAGTCTAGCGATTTTAAGAATAAGATATTCTGACTAGGTGTTGGGATCCAAATTCACTTTATAAAATTTCCATAAATCATATTTGCCATTTTGCTCAGGACTTAGGTCCCAGATCAATTTGTTTACAGCATATCACAACAGCAGCAGCAGCAGCAATTAACCACTCAGCCTTCCACTCAGTTCACAACTTAGATTGTACCGCACCAAACCAAAATGAAAAATAAGATTGCAATTCTTTAATACCGTAACAAAAATAATCTTTGCAACATCTTTACATTAAAAGGTTACAGTGCCGTGTGAAAAGAAAAAAATCTTTAGCACGATTTAATGAATAAAGCACAACATAAGATCTTTCGGAAGCAAAATAATCTAAACCCTGGCAATATTGGTTAAACTTTAGGACTGATATTTTTACCCTAGAATTGAGGTAAATAAACATTATTAATATCGCTAATCCCCGATTTGCTAATTTGATTCTAATATTGATCTTTTCGCATCTTTACGGGGTGAGTTTGTTTACCACATCACTTCTGAGATAAAACTGTAGTTGTAATAAAATTGTGACAAAAGAAATACATTTAACAAAAAAAAAAAAAAACAGAACAATAACTAAGCAAGCAACAAATTAATTGAACTTTTCACTTTACCAAGGGAAGTAATGTATCCCACTAACAATGCAAATGGTATTTTGACTGTTATTACCTTCTGACAACTTCGTTATCATTCAAACTCTAAGATGGTATAAGGTTAATGCAAATTTCGGCTGTCAAGTGGTTAACTTTTCTAATGGACTGACCTAAACTTTTTTTTTTTTAAATAAATCAATAAAATAGCACACATTTTTGCTTGCTCGTGAAGGAAAACAATTTAAAAGGAGCATGTTGGTTGTAGCCCTAGTCTTGTAATTAAATTTCTCTCTCTCTCTCTCTCTCTCTCTCTCTCTCTCTCTCTCTCTCTCTCTCTCTCTCTCTCTCTCTCTCTCTCTCTCTCTCTCTCTCTCTCTCTCTCTCTCTCTCTTTCTCCCTCCCTCCCTCTCTCTCTCTCTGTCTCTCTCTCTGTCTCTCTCTCTTGAGATATCTTCGTCTGGTCATTCATTATTACAAATGTTAAGGTGAATTTACAAAAAAAAATTATCCACCCCTTCGAAAGCACCCACATTAAAGACACAGTCATAGAGATTGAAAGACATCGACCGACGCATGAGAAAGTAAAAGGCGAGTGAGAAAATAATAATAAAATGCTGATGTTCGAAAGGCATTTTACATAGTATAATTTGTAACCTGTAACAGATGGGTCACAAGAAAGGTTCTGCGAGAAAAATTGAGTTCCAAATAGAGCGGCAACGTAAAGCAAAGAGACTGATGACAATAAGGTTGTAATGGTGATGGATCGCTGGTGAATGTTGATTTCAAAGACCAAAGAGATGATAACGACTAATTGCGGCAGAGGGTAGAAAAGTACAGAAATACAGAAACATCAACAGAAAAAAGTGGTTTAAAAACAATGGAAGACCAGTCATAGCCATAGACGGAGCGCGTGCATTGACGCATGTTCAGTAAAGAATTAGAGATAGAAATAAAATGTAAAAAAAAACGGAAAGATGTATTAAGAAAAATTGCTAAAGAAATCAGAATCATTGAGAGAGATAAGTAGTATAGACTGCTTTCTTTATTTCTATATTGAGAGAGAGAGAGAGAGAGAGAGAGAGAGAGAGAGAGAGAGAGAGAGACAGAGACAGAGACAGACAGACAGACATACAGACAAACAGATGGACAGACAGACAGAGAGGGAGGGAGGGAGAGGTACAGAGAGAGAGAAAGACAGAGACAGAGACAGAGAGAGAGGGAGGGAGGGAGAGACAGAGAGAGAGCGAAAGCGGGTGTGGTAGATAGAGGGGTAAAGAGAGACACAGAGAGAGAGAGAGAGAGAGAGAGAGAGAGAGAGAGAGAGAGAGAGAGAGAAACAGAGGGAGGCAGAAGGAGGGAAAGAGTGGGAGAGTTGGAATCAGAAATGAAAGAAAGGAATAGCGACATAAAATTAGAGAAGAAGAAGGACTAATAAACTATCTATTGAAAATAAAAAAAAGAATGTTTCGAAAATGACAGAATCAAGGCAAAGAAAAGATAAATAAAGAGAGAGAGAGAGAGAGAGAGAGAGAGAGAGAGAGAATGAAAGATTAAGAAACAGAAAGAAATGGAAGAAAATGTGAAATTAGTTACAGAGGAAGACTGATTATTAGGCTGATTTAGAAGCGGAAAAAAAAAGATAAAAAAAAATATCCAAAAATATTAGTTAGTCTCTCGGACTAACGAAATGAAAAGCAGAGGCAGAAAGGAGAGTTTTCCTTGAGAAGGGACAGCTTGTTTATGATCGATTTGTAAAAGACATACACAAATATAAAATAGTTTTAATAGTTTAGAAATATAAACATCTTTGGTAAATCGAATTTCCTTTTCCTCTGCTCGTTGGGCAGTTGAACGGGTTGAACCACGCAAGAGGCAGTCAAGGTCAGAGGAAAAAATAAACAAACCTCAAGGCGTGTTGACAAACTGAACTAACTCACTCCTAGATAGAGAGACAACTATTTAAGTTAATCAGTTTCGGAATAGAGTTATATATCTTAAAACCCATACCATAAAGAATTGCGGTTGTTACTTTTCTGAAAAATTGAAAGATTCATCTCACCAAGGCAGAGATATAGGTTTTTATTTAAATTAATATACGGTAAGAAGTGCAGTTTCAGTAAAATTTCGTGGGTTTGAGCCTTTTTTTAATAAAATGACGAACGAAATAGTGAGAATATGCGTAGCAGGTGAACCGCTTGAAGAACTGAGCCTCTGTTTACTTAAATGAACCAGAAGTGGTAAGGCAACTTCACAAGGAACTGGCTCCAAGCCCTAACGGTCATAAGGTCCCGTAAAACGGCCAAGGTCCACATACTATGACGGCACGCGCCCGTCATCATCCATGCTTTGGGTCCGATGTGGCTCCTTCCATAAAACACCGGGATGCACACTTGTGTGCATCACTTTGGTGCTTGGAAGCTGGCAGGGAAACCCTGTGGTGGGTCGTGTGATAAGCACAACCTGCTCAGAGGTACCGGCGACTTGGGTACTTCGTCGATTTGGTGTCGGTGGGCCGGCTATCCCGAGAGTGTCTATATGGCGGAGGTTCAGAGCTGAAACCCTTCATCCCCTGCAATCCTTTTGACATATCTCCCATTGTAGGGAGCTGAATATCTTCCTTTATAGGGAGATGTTGTTTTATTTTGTTTTTACTTTCAAAGGGGCATTATCCATTAAATATGGAACACTTCCTTTATTTTTTGTTATCTTTCACGGGAGAAGAATTTCACATATTTTTGCTTTACTAACCACTGTCCGCTGGTGATTATCAGTACTAAAACCGTGACAGATTTTGCCTCGATGAGACTGTAAGTAAATAGCGACACATAGAGAGGAATAGTCAGTAATAAACTGAAATAGTGGCATAGAGGAAAAATTAATGTTTCAAAAGTATAGAAAGAGAGGCAAAGAAGAAAGAGAGAGAGAGAGAGAGAGAGAGAGAAGAAGAAGAAGAAGAAGAAGAAGAAGAAGAAGAAGAAGAAGAAGAAGAAGAAGAAGAAGAAGAAGAAGAAGAAGAAGAAGAAGAAGAAGAAGAAGAAGAAGAAGAAGAAGAAGAAGAAGGAGAAGAAGAAGAAAGAAGGAGAGTGGAAAAGGAGAAAATGAAAGAGAACAAAGGAAGTGAGAAATACTGTTTAAGAGAAAGAGTAATGTATTGGCATAGACAAAAACCAAAGAAAAAAATGGTTGAAGAGACGCAATGAGAAAAAAGAAGGAGCGAAAGATAAAGAACGAGAGAGAGAAAAAAGTAAAAGATGGTGAAACACAGTTAGAGAAAGAAACAGTAATATATATTGTCATAGACAGATACATAATTGTGTAAAAAATATCAAAAGTGAGGGAAGTGAGGCAAAGAAGAAGAGAAATATAGAGATAGACACATATAGAGAGATAGTGTTAGAAAGACAGAGAGACAGAGACACAGATAAGGAGGGAAGAACGGAAAAAGACAGTGAGGAAGAGAAAAAAGAGAGACAAAGCTTTTGAATGCACATAGATATTAAACGAATTTAATAAAAAGATCTGAATTATTTTACTATAGAAAGACAATAAATTGTTCGAGCAAAGTGATTCGTCTTGTGTACTCCAGTTGTAGTCACTAGGGTGGTAGTGTAGAATAGAGGTATATATTTATTAGTTTGTTAGGGTCATTGATACTCATTTCGTGGACCATCACTTCTCTCATTTAGACGTATCAACATGCTGCAAAGAGAGAAATTAAAGACACAATCAGAGAGATTGAAAAACATGTCAGCCGACACATAAGAAAATAAAAGACGCGCAAGGAAGTTATAAAAAGATGATGTTCGAAAGGCATCCAGCATATTATAATGTGTAAAGATATAACAGATTGCTTACTTTGTAAGGTTTCGCGAGAAAAAAACTGGCTTTCAAACAGAACTGTAATGTAAAACAAGGACAATAATGACAATACTATTGTTACGATGAAGTATCGCACGTAAATATTGATTCAAAGACCAGAAAGATGAAAAAGACTAATTTCGGCAGAGTGTGGAAAAGCACAGAAATACAGAAACATCAGTAGCAAAAAATGGTTTTAAAAAAATGGAAGACAAAGATAGAGTGTGTTCATTGACGCGTGTTCATTACTGAATTAGAGATAGAAATAACATGTAAAAAAAAGGATAGATATCTTTAGAAAGATTTATAAAGATATCAGAATTATTTGCGAGAGAGAGAGAGAGAAAGAGAGAGAGAGAGAGATGGATAGAGAGAAAGAGCGACAGGGAGGGAGATAGAGAGAGGGGCAAAAAGAGAGAGAAACCAGGGGAGGCAGAAGGAGATATAGTGCTGAAGAGTCAGAATGAGAAACAGATGAAAGAACTAGAAACACATAGTTAGAAAGAGAGAAAGACTAATAAACTGCCATAGACGCGTATATTGATTTTTAATTCGAAAATGACAGAATAGAGGTAAAGAAAAGGCAGAGAGAGAGAGAGAGAGAGAGAGAGAGAGAGAGAGAGAGAGAGAGAGAGAGAGAGAGAGAGAGAGAGAGAGAGAGAGAGAGAGAGAGAGAGAGAGAGAGAGAGAGAGAGAATGAGAGAGAATGAAAGAGGAAGAACCGGAAAGAAATGGAAGAAGTAACGACTACAGGTACAATGGAAGACTGATTTATAGGTTAATTTAGAAACGGACAAAGACTTAATAAAAGTATCAATCAATAAAAGAAGGGCGCAAAGATAAGAGAAAGAGAGAGATAGTAAGAGAGAGAGAGAGAGAGAGAGAGAGAGAGAGAGAGAGAGAGAGAGAAAGGTTGAGAGTGCGTCGAAGGGAAATAACGCGAGAAAGGGAAGAAATAAGGACAAAAATTATATAGAGACAACAAGTGAGCTATAAACAGACACAGATAGAAAGAGAGAAAGAGAGAGAGAGTGTGGAATAGGAAGAACCAGGAACAGAAGAAAGAAGTAGTACCACACAATTAGATAGAAATAGTGATTAATAGACGGACATAGACAGATACGGAAAGATAATCGAAAGTAAAGAAGTAAAGGAAATAGACAATGAGATGGAGAAACTAAGAGTGAGAGAGAGAGAGAGAGAGAGAGAGAGAGAGAGAGAGAGAGAGAGAGAGAGAGAGAGAGAGAGATTGAGATACAGAAAGAAAGCTAGTGAAAAAGGAGATCCAATAAGAGGAGAAAGAAATAGTTTCACGAATTAATCACTCAGTAAGGGCATGAACTCTTTTAAATACGAGTAAGACTCTAATGTGGCCTTACGTTTAGAAGAAAGTAACTGTGGCAATGCAAATTTAACAACTCATGTATAAAATCATGAAAAGAAAAAACATACAAAATACGCCTTTTTCGTATGTATAAGTCGTAAACTGAATTAGATTTAATAATCAAAATGATGAATGCTTATAGATCTTTTAAATCAAGTAGCAAAACCATCAAAACAATTTAATATAACGATCACAATCATGATTTTCTACAAACACAATAAACTGTTCGTGCAAAGTGATTTCTATTAATTATTACAGTTGTAGCCAAAAGGGTGCCGGAGGGGAATAAAGGTATGAAAATACCTTGGGCTCATCTACATCCATTTCATGGACCCTTAATTTCCTTATTCCTTCGGAAACACCCACATGTTGCAAAGAGAAAAAATTAGAGACACAATCTTAGAGGCTCAAACACATGTCGGCCGACGCATCAGAAAATAAAAGACGAGTGATGAAATAACTAATAAAAGGCCGATGTTCGAAAGGCATCCAACGTAGTATAATTCGTAACCGTATAATAGTTGGGTCACATGTAAGGTATCGCGAGAAAAAAATGGCTTCCAAGTAGAGCGGAAATGTAAGGCAAGGACACTGATGACAATAAAGATATAACGATGAAGTATCACTGGTAAATATTGATTCGAACATCAGACAGATGAAAACGACATGTTTCGGCAGAGGGTAGAAAAACACAGAAATACAGAAACATACGCAGAAAAAAAGTGGTTGAATAAAAATATAAGATCTTTCATAGCCATAGACAGAGCGTGTACATTGACGCGTGTTCATTACAGAATTACAGATAGAAATAATATTTTTTTTAAAAAAAAAGGAAAGTTAACCTTAGAAAGACTTTTAAAGAAGTCTGAAGAAGGATTAGAAAGCGAAAAAACAAATCGCGACACACAGTTATAGAGAGAGAAAAAGTAAAAACTGCCATATACACAACTAATATAATTTGGAAAAATGTTTCGGAAATGCCAGAAGAGAGCCTAAGAAAGGACAGATGGATAGATAGATAGATAGATAGATAGACAGATAGATAGATATATATATATATATATATATATATATATATATATATATATAGAGAGAGAGAGAGAGAGAGAGAGAGAGAGAGAGAGAGAGAGTTTTTTTTCCGCGTGCCTTTTCATTACTGTTTTATCTGACCCGGTTGATCAATATTTTTAAGATCCCGTTGTTAAATGTTTGATGTTGTTGTTGTTGTTGTTGTTGTTGTTGTTGTTGTTGTTGTTGTTGTTGTTGTTGTTGTTGTTGTTGTTGTTGTTGTTGTTGTTGTTGCTGTTGTTGTTGTTGTTGTTGTTGTTGTCGTTGTTGTTTTTAATTCGTAACGTTTACTGTTTCTCTGTCTTGCTTTCTATTTCCATCCAAGATTAATTAAAAAGAACTATTTAATAGAGTATTTTTATGTTGGCTGTTGGTCCTCAGTTCTAAACCCCTCAGTTAAGATGGCTTTAGGGATAAAACTCAGATTCCCAATCTTGTGATGGACCAGTCACCTCCAACATAGGGGCAAAGCTTCTGTTGTTGTTATTGTCGATGTTTAGTTGTTGTTTTTTTTCTCCATCTATTTCCTATCATTCAAGCCCGGTATATTTTATACATTTTGTTTACCATGTTTGAGTTTTTGTATGCAGCAGTCTACCTGAGCTTTTTTTTTTCTTTTTGTACGTTTCTAAATCAATGTATTACTCAGTCTTCCTCTGGAACTGTGTGTCGCTTTTTTCTTCCATCTCTTTCTGTTTCTTCCTCTTTCATTCTCTCTCTCTCTCTCTATCCGTCTTTCCTTTGGATCCCTTCTGTCATTTTAAAAACTTTTCATTTTTACGTTTAATAGCCAGTTTGTTAGTCTTTCTTTCTATCTAACTGTGTGTCGCTATTATTTTCTTCTCTTTTTGATTCATCCTCTTCAAAACTATCTCTCCTTCTGTCTCCCTCTGTTTATCTCTCTCTCTCTCTCTCTCTCTCTCTCTCTCTCTCTCTCTCTCTCTCTCTCTCTCTCTCTCTCTCTCTCTCTGTCCTCCCCCCCCTCCCCCCACCTCTTAAACCACCAAAAAATAAAGGAAAAAACGGCAGTGAAGGAAAATAATGAAGATTTATTAAATAGTTCTACCGAATCTCTAATGTAAGCTTCCGCTGGTAATTTTGCCCCACACGCCCCACATAAAAAAAGGAAGACAACAGCAACCAAAAGTGCGAAGTTATGAACATTTTGGCAATGACAAACTCAGACAGGACCCAGCGCGGGCTTTCTGTGTCAGCACAACTCATTTTGAATAGCGTAATGATGTGATGCCAGATTCAAAACCAAGTAAGCCTGCTATGTCAAATTTTGTTCTGAGGTGTAAAATAATTATTGTGCTTGCTTCTTGCTGTGTGTTTATGTTAGTAAAGTGGTGAGAGGAGGACAGGCAAAGATCCCCCAATAAATATTTCAAGAAACATTCAACATTCGACATTTGCTCGTCAAGCGAGAAAAAAAAATAAATGGCACGAGGCGTCAGGGAGCTAAGGAGAAAGAGGTAATAGCGCAAACAATCTTGTTTCTTCAGTTTCAATTGTTTTGTTAAAGAAATCTATAAATGGGAGTCGAGAGAGAGAGAGAGAGAGAGAGAGAGAGAGAGAGAGACAGACAGACAGACAGACAGATAGATAGACAGACAGAGAAAGATATAGAGAGAGAGGAAGAGAGACAGATAGAAAGAGAGAGAGACAGAAAGAGAGAGAGAGAGAGACAGAGAGAGAGAGAGAGAGAAAGATTGATCACAACATAACAAACTGACTTATAGGCACAGTAACAGAAAGACAGACAAGACGAAGAAAAATTAAAAGTTGTGTTCGTAATAAGGCAAAAAAAAAAATATTTATGAATTAAAAAAAAAAAAAGAAATCCGGATATAACGTTATGCGCCAAAACTATACATAAAGACACTCTTTAACACCTTCCCAAATCTGTCTAGGATTCAGGAAATAAGAGCACTCAGAGAAAATAAGATTTTCAAATTAGGCTGCATCTTAATTGCAAATGACTCACTTAGAGAGATAGATAGATAGAGTGTGTGTGTGTGTGTGTGGGAGGGGGTGTTTGCGAAGGGAACATGCACACAATCACACCGTTTCCTTATTTTTATTTTATTCAATTTAAGGGCCATGTTCGTAGAATCCTTAACTTAGTGAACGGTATCTTCCAACATTCCTCATTTAGTCACACTCTCGGGAGTGTACGTTGTTTGCTACGTAACGATTTTAACAGATTGAACCGAAGAGTGGTCAAACACTATGTGCGGTCCAGCTTGAACTGGAGATGATAGATGAGTGTTATCTCTGCATGTTGAACACTAGTTTTTTGTTGTTGTTTTTTCTTGTTGGGTCTGACATTGTTTGCACCCAGGTTGGATGTGTGGATAACAGAAAGAATTTTCCATTCATCTTTACCGTTCTATGTTTCCTTTTTTCTTTTCTCTTCTCTGTCTCTGCTTGTTGGGTCTGACTGACTTCTTGACTGTCTGTCTCTGTGTTTGTCCTTATGTCTCTGTCATTCTGCTCTCTACTCCTCTGTCTTGTCTCTCGGTCTGTCTGTCTGTCTCTCTCTCACACTATATATATATATATATATATATATATATATATATATATATATATATATACATTTACATTCGATATAAATATTAATAAGTCCTCAATTTCAGTCCTGAGTGTTTTTGCTTTAATTTTTTCTTTTCGGTTTTTGGTTTGTGTTGTTTTTTGTTTTGTTTTTTTTTCTGTTTTGTTTTTTTGTTTTTGTGTGTGCTTTTTTTGTTTTGTTTTGTTTTTGTTTTGTTTTTTTATCGCTTTTTTATTTTTCTCCATCGAGCAGTATATACACACCCCACTCTCTCCTTATCTCTCTCCCTCTCTCTCTCTCTCTTTCACTCTCCTATGACGAATTTGCAATTGCGTGGGTCTCTCTAACATCAAACTTATGAAATCTGGAAATCCCAGTGGCACTTCGCAAAATCGCGTAAGCAGTGGAAGAAAAGATGCAAATTATCTGAGAGAAATTAAAAACTGAGTTCACCATCCAGAGGGAATAGAACTAGTCAATATCAGGAATCCACAGTAACTAAACATAATAAAAGATCCACACATGGGAAAATATGTTTCACTCATTGCAATGATAAATCTTTTTCAAATTCACTGGGTATTTCAATGTTAATAATAATGTCCATCACATAAACGAAAGCAATACACAGAAACGCGACATCCTGTATTGGATCTAATCGTTCTTCTGACTTTCTAGATATTTGCTTTAGTCTCTATAGACTGTGAATCATTATCATCATCCTAATCATCATCATCATCATCATCATCATCATCATCATCATCATCATCATCATCATCATCATCATCATCATCATCATCATCATCATCATCATCATCATCATCATCATCATCATCATCATCATCATCATCATCTTCATCATCGTCATCATCATCATCCTCATCATCATCATCATCATCATAATCATCATCATCATCATCATCATCATTACAATCACCATCACCATCATCATGATCATCATTATCATCATCATCATCCTCCTCCTCATCATCATCATCATCATCATCATCATCACCATCATCATCCTTTTCGTTATCTTCATCATCATCATCTTGATCGTCGCCGTCATCATCATCATCATCACCATCATCATCATAATCATCATCATCATCATCATCATCATCATCATCTTCATCATCGTCATCATCATCATCCTCATCATCATCATCATCATCATCATCATCATCATCATCATCATCATCATCATCATCATCATCATCATCATCATCATCATCATCATCATCATCATCATCATCATCATCATCATCATCATCATTATCATCATCATTACCATCACCATCCTCATCATCATCATCATCATCATCATCATCATCATCATCATAATTATCACCATCATCTTCATCATCGTCATTATCATCATCATCATCATCGTTATCATCCTCATCATACTCATCATCATCATCATCATCATCATCATCATCATCATCATCATCATCATCATCATCTTCATCATCATCGTTATCATCATCATCATCATCATCATTATCATCATCATCATCCTCACAATGCAAGATAGTAAGTATCCAAAAACGTTAGACCTCTTAATGTACATTCTTATAAAAAAATTATTTGCACTTTTCTTTCAATATTGTATTTAAATAAATAAGTTGGAAACACTGCGCACTTGCAAACTAGTTAATTTCTCATACTTTTGTTTAACGTTTGACAAAGCTCATGTGTATGCAAACCAAGTATTATCAAGGATGTGTTAACAATCAGTCGACCAGGTGCACGCTGTTTGTCCCACGCACATCCGCATCTTGAACAGAATCTTTATCTCTAAGTGGTCATTGACGGATGTTGTGGTCTTTTAAAGAATAAACCTGTGGGTTTTGCGATTTACTTTTTTTTTAAATAGATAAGTTTAGTCAAGCAGAGGTCACAGAAAATGCTTGACGTTCTTAGGCCGGTTCTTAATTCATTCTGTATAATTATTAATGTGACTTATACCGCACCCCATTGTGTGATTCTTAAGTCTGAATTTTGTGGAGACTTAGCTTGATTAGATGACTATTGTTTGTGATTTTTCGAAATTCACCGACTAAACCTACCAATAAATAAACCTGCTAGAAAGGTAGATTTTTTGAAAGTTACTATAAGAGTTTCGTGCAAAGAGCTAGAACTTGAATCAACTAGAAATATTATATGATGTAAATGAGTAACTCTTTTAAAAAAACGGTTCGTATTATCCTTTGTTTAGAATTCGCTTCATGAATCAAACTAGTTCTAGATTGTTTCAGACTATTCGGTAGATGGATCCTTACCGGTTGGTGCTTATCTTTGACTTAAACATGGAATGTTTGGCAAAGTATATTTTTCGTGGAATATGTATGTATGTATGTATGTATGTATGTATGTATGTATGTATGTATGTATGTATGTATGTATGTATGTATGTATGTATGTATTCCACTTACTTGTCGGAGCAAGTTTTCGTCTAAGCGACTCCTCAGCGACTGAGTAGATGGCTGTGTTGTGCACAGTAGGTCTCTTTCCCATCAACATTTTGATATATATATATATATATATATATATATATATATATATATATATATTTATATATCCATATATGTGATTATGTATGAATGTTGTAACGGGTTTAGCTTTACCTTTCTAAAAAAGTGAATTTAACCTACCCAGGCGAGCTCACCATTATTTTTATCTTGATCTCTAGACAACGGCGTATAAAAAAAAATATAATTATATATTTATGTCTTGCATCTTTGTTGTGCGAATACTTTAGGGCAATTTAGATTTTTCAAATTGTTCTATTCCAAATGACAATTATGTAGTCATTTTGGCCTCGGCGAGTCTGTTTTGAAGACATGTGATTACTAAAGTTCTGGCATATGTTTTATTTCTTCCCAACTGTTCAATAAATCTCTATGAGGTCTAGCTGTAAAAATAGACAAGAATAATGGTGTGCTTTTTGTGCCCCGTTGTCATTGGTTTGTCACGAATTAGGGATAATTGTGACCAATAGATGTCAAATCTGAAGTCTTCCTAGTTGAGATAGCCTGGCTAAACTAATCTGCATCATAGAAACTTTACAGACATTCGTTATCATTCCCTACGTTACTCCACCTGTTTATGTTTGCCACCTTTACATCTCTCTTTCTCTCATTCTCTCTCTCTCTCTCTCTCTCTCTCTCTCTCTCTCTCTCTCTCTCTCTCTCTCTCTCTCTCTCTCTCTCTCTCTCTCTCTCTCTCTTTCACTCTGACTCTGAGTTTCTATCTTCCCATCATTTTTTTTTCCTTTTATTCCCGTTCTCCTCTCTTCATTCCCTCTCTCTCTCTCTCTCTCTCTCTCTCTCTCTCTCTCTCTCTCTCTCTCTCTCTCTCTCTCTCTCTCTCTCTCTCTCTCTCTCTCTCTCTTTCTCTTTTCACTCATAACCCTTCCTGTCTAATCAAATAAAAAAAAGAAAGAAATTAACATGATTTCCGTCTCCGTCATCATCCAATCTTCAAAAGTTCTTAAAATGTTGACCGACCTGAAGCTCCCACCGCCACGGCAGACGCATGACGCGATTCGGGATGAAACCGTTTGAGCCAGGTGCGAAGCTATACACATGAACACAGGGCAGCTTGACCCGCAGGAAATCATAGTGTGAGGACATGCGCCCTAGTCCCAATAGCCTCTAGCTAGCCGAGGCTCTCTGAGGACTTGAAGAGGCCGACACCCCTTCGTGAATCACTCATTAGTTAAACAATTGAAAGTAATAAATTCTTAGTTTGTGTGTGTGTGTGTGTGTGTGCGCGTGAGTGTGTGTGTGTGTGGGAGGGGGGAGGGGGAAGCTCCAGTTAGAATTTCCTTGTCGAATTATGGTTTACAGTCTGATGCGTTTTTGCAAGCTTTAGGCTTTATTCAGTCTATGCAAATAGTAAAACTCCTTCTAAAATTGTTCCGCAAAGTATTGATTATTTATATTATGCAACGCGCAAACCATGGTTTTGTCTTGTCTCGTGTCCGTACTAAATCAGGATTTATGTAATACACGTGAAAGGTCAGTTTTTAAAAAAAAATTGCGAAAGAATAAAGAAAAAAAATCCCTTTTGTTTTTAATCTTTATTTCATTTTCTTTACTTTCTTCTCATTACTTTTTATTAGGTTCATGATTCTTATGGCCCGGCCGGAAGGGTCTAATAACGAGTAGA
Organism: Elysia crispata; assembly: GCA_033675545.1. Lineage (NCBI taxonomy): Eukaryota > Metazoa > Mollusca > Gastropoda > Plakobranchidae > Elysia > Elysia crispata. The sequence goes on along the minus strand of JAWDGP010003316.1, from coordinate 273,733 downwards.
GAATTCTTTTAGCTGAAGAAAAGAAAACAACAGTAATCTTTCCTTTTTAGACTAATCAAAGCCTTTTTTTTTAATCCATAAAAACCGTAAAATGTGCTTCATTCATCTTGCAGTGGTCTTTAGCAAATATCGCAACAGTGTCTGCACTAAGAAACTCAAAACGCTCAAAAGAATTCACGTTTCTGCCAATGCTCGGATTTGAAAAGATTTCATAAAAAAGTTTCTATCAATATTAAATGACACTTAATAACAAAGTAGTATTAGTAGGCCTCTTTTACTACTCATGTTTGCTAGATACAGCTAATTTAATCCATGTTTTTTGTTTTTTTTTTTCACAACCCTTTATCTCTTCGAATTCCCCTCTCATGAAATAAAAAAGAAAAGGCTCAAACGATGGATGAAGAGGAAAAAACAAAAGATATAGAGAAAAAATTAGTTGCGACTATTGCATCGCAACACTTGCTGTGAATCCAAAATTTTGCATGTTACAATAAATGAAATGAATGGAAAAAAATGTCTCGAAGATTGATAATTGAAATAAAAATGTGCACACTTTGAAACATTCGTCAAACAGAATTTCTATTATGCTCAGAAACAAAACAGGCTTACCCCTTATATGCTGTTATCAAAAGGAATATTACAACAACAAAAAATGGTCTCAGCGGCATTAGTTTCTCCTCCTGGCCCGATACTTTCTTGATAAACCGTCAAAATGAAAAAAAAAAATTTTAAATTAAAATAAAGCATTGTGGCGTTTGGACTATTAAATCTTGGTCTCCTCAACGCCTCTGTGGTGAGCTCTCTTCACAACCTCGGATGTATACACTCGTCACGGGTTAGTCTTTATCATTGTCCAAGATTTAATAATCCAAACGCCACAGCATTCCATTTAACATGAGAAAGATTTTTCCTGTATATTGTGTTGATTTTTTTCTTGTTTTTTAAAGTGCGTACAAATAAGATATTGATATATTTTTTTTGTTTCTGGATCCTTAATAATTTTGACAAAATATCTTGTCTTTTTATTGACATTTTATCGCCTGTCTATTATTCACAGAGAAGTATAGAAGTATCAAACAATGAATAACTTCTCCCCTTTGACTTAACTTTCATTCTGCTCTATTTTTGTCGCTAAGAGATATCTTTTAAATACTAAGATTAAAGTGAAACTAATAAAACATTGCCCACAATAGCCAACAAGTATATCAGTACAGTGTTGAGCTCCATATTGCTCATTTTTTAAACACGCACTACACAGAAAATAATTGTACCATCAACTTCTTCGAATTTTTACAATATTAAGACCGACACATTGGATTATGAAATAACAATTTTGCTAACCAATCAAGATCTCTGTGTATCAAGATACTCGGCGAAACGTTTCCACGACAGTTCTGAAGTTTTGCTTACACAGATGTTATAAGCACTGGTGTATTTACCTCGCCAACCTTGGAGATTTGATCTTGTTTATACTATTTGTTTAGAAGATTGTATAAATATGCCAAGCGACGAGGTGAGCCTGTTCTGAGTCAAGGCGTGCATAAAACAGGCGTTTTAATGAGGGCCTCGATAAATAGAAGTGAAAGAAAAGCAGATTTTGCGGTTCGTAGATTTATGTACTTCGCATGATATCTTTACCACTGAGATTCAGAACTCTACACGTACAGGTGACCTTTGTAACCACGTGTGCTCTGGGAGCCAACTAAATCAGCTGATAGACTCTTGGTAAAAATTCGAAGGCAGGCTAGGTTCAGATCCAGAGATGGGCACAGGTAAACTTTTTAGATTTGTTGGGCTCGGTGATCTTTGCGACCGTAGATTTTACTCTAAGTCATTGTCCCCTAGTTATGGTAGACACATGATGATCTGTCGCGTAAGACTCTGTTAGAAGGGCTCCATTTTAAGACAAAAACATTAAGCAGAAAAGGCGTGTATTGGCGTAAACATTAAATGGAGATTGATGTAACACATTGCCGGGTGTCTGATTCGGCCAGCAAAATTTAACACTGTTTTTGTTTTGTTTTTTTTTAATTTAAAACCTCCGCGAAGATCCTGGTAGAAGTAAATACAGTAAAATATACTCCTCCTCTTCTTCTTCTTCTTCTTCTTCTTCTTCTTCTTCTTCTTCTTCTTCTTCTTCTTCTTCTTCTTCTTCTTCTTCTTCTTCTTCTTCTTCTTCTTCTTCTTCTTCTTCTTCTTCTTCTTCTTCTTCTTCTTCTTCTTCTTCTACTACTACTACTACTACTAATAATAATAATAATAATAATAATAATAATAATATTAATACAGGTACTACTACTACTACTACTACTACTACTACTACTACTACTACTACTACTACTACTACTACTACTACTACTACTTCGTCTTCTTGTTCAAGTGTCAAGCGTATCACGGTCCTCCATTTCAGCCCATCATCTGTCAGCTGGATGAAACTGTTCTAGGGCATCTGTTTCTAGGCTGCAAAGGCATTCAGACTATCCGCTTATCACGTTCTTTGTCTTCCTCTGCTTCTGTTCCTTTAAAATTTTCCACACAGTATGATCTACTGCGGTCCATTTTTGTTGTCAATATGGCCCAGAAACCTCAATTGTCTCTCCCTAATTGTTTTCATCAACCAGCGCTTCATTCCTTCAAGTTGTAACACTTCTTCATTTGACTTTCTTTCTGCTCAAGATACTGTCATCAAATTTCTAGAAAAATCGTATTTCGGTAGCTTCCAATTTTTTAAAACATAATATTTCTGTACTGTTTACTTCTTAAGATGCAGTCACTTGCATCTTTAGATCCTTAGGTCTAGCTCCGTCTGTACCAGCCTCTATCTTTGTTTGACATGCCTTCTTTATTTCTATATTAATTTTTTTTTTCAGTCAAAATGTGAATCTTTATCAAGATCCAGTAGAAGCTAGTTTGTTTATGTCCTATAAAAATATGGATTCTTAGCAATTCAACTTCTTAGTCTTTTCAAGCCAGCGTTCATGAAGCATTTAAATTTTAATAGATGTGCCCAGTGCTAATTGCCTGGTCTTATCTCGGCAAGGCGATGGGTGCCGCAACGAGGTGCAAGTTCGATTCCTGTCCATTCCATCTGTCCCTACGTTTTCATGTCTTTCGTCTTATTTGTCGGTCTCGAGCTAGATTTAGGTTTGTGATTGATTTTTCTGAACTATTTATTTCTTTTTTACAATCACTTGCATCTTTAGATCCTTAGATCTAGCTCCGTCTGTCCCAGCCTTTATCGTTGTTTGTCTGCCTTCTTTATTTGTACTTTGAAATTTACTTTTATCTCGGACAGTGAAACTAAGATGTAATATTTACCCTCCAAGCCTTGATGAAAAGATCAACAGAAACTCAAAGACCTTTACTTGTTTTTCATCGACTACTCAAATGTATTTGACTGAGTGAAACATGCAGACCTCTTTAAGATCCTGACACAACTAAAAAAAAAATGGGAAAGTCATAAGAATCTTAGAAAAAGCCATAGTATCAAAATAAAGTATCGAATTTGCCTTACGATTTGATTTCATTATTTTTTAATTACCATCATCATCTGTTTTTTTTATCTTTATTATTATTATTATTATTATTATTATTATTATTATTATTATTATTATTATTATTATTATTATTATTATTATTATTATTATTATTATTATTATTATTACTATTACTATTATTATTATTATTATTATTATTATTATTATTATTATTATTATTATTATTATTATTATTATTATTATTATTATTATTATTATTATTATTATTGTCATTATTATTATTATTATTATTATCATTATTATTATTATTATTATTATTATTATTATTATCATTATTGTCATTATTATTATTATTATTATTATTATTATTATTATTATTATTATTATTATTATTATTATTATTATTATTATTATTATTATTATTATTATTATTATTATTATTATTATTATTATTATTATTATTATTATTATTATTATTATTATTATTATTATGATTATTATTGTTGTTGTTGTTGTTGTTGTTGTGTTGTTGTTGTTGTTGTTGTTGTTGTTGTTGTTATTATTATGATGATTTATTTATGTATTTATTTATTTATTTATTTTCTAACTTAAATTTTACGCTTCTCAAATTATTGATTACATTCGATCGTCAGAGATAAGCGGTGTGGTGCCTTTTCTGGTTCCGTAACTAAACCTTAGGACAAGCTTTATCACGCCTCCTGAGTGGTAACTTTTCTTCCCATAGTTGCTACAAGACTTTGATCATCTACTGCTAGATGAAGGTTCCCCCCCCCCCCCTCCCCACCTCCCCAGGGTCAGATCTCGATTCCTCTCGCTGTTTTTTTTTTTTTCTGCTCCTCGCCATGCCCCTCCTCTTGAACAATATCGTCGCTCAATCTTCTTGTTTGTCTTCCTCTCAATCTTTTCCCAATTCCGTTACTGCCAGTCAGTGATTCTATTGTCATTCATTCTCCCAACATGGCCAGCCCATTTCCATCTAAATAATCTACTATGTCTTTTAAAACCAGCTTGTTTCCTGGTGTCTTGATATTGTATTTCATCTTAAATTGTGACTTTAAGCATCCTATTTTCCATAGCTCTTTGTACCATTCTTAATCTATGGGCGAGTTCCTTAGTGAGGAATCACTTTTGACATCCATATGTTAATGTTGGAAGTTCTCATTGATCTTATACCCGACTTTTCAGAAATAGTGACTGTATTTGATCCTGGAACATTTCTCTGTTTTTAACCTATATCGTATCCAATACATAATTTTTTTTCCCTTCGTTGTATCTCGTAGTTATATTGTTTGTTATAGATATTTGTAAATATCTTTTTATTCTATTTTTTCCTTATCCATAATATAATAATACAGGTTATTTCTAGAGCGCTCTCTTTAAAATAATTCAGCTCAGAGCGATTTTATACTTTAAAATCTTATTCGCAAAAAACATGAGATTGAATAAATATTTATATTATTACAAAACATGCAGTCACAACAGTATTCATGCATACAAGAATATGGTTTTAAATTTAACTCAGGTAGGTGGTGGCACAGATGCGTCTTTACCAGCTTTTTAAAAGTCTGTTCTGGACTTGTATCTGTCAGTTGCTGTGATAGGCAGTTCCAGATTTTCAATGCCGCAGCACTGAAATCTCTTTCGCCACACTTTTTAGTTCTAGATCTTTTTCCATTCAGAAGTTGGTTTTTTTTTCCACTCGAACGAATCGACCGAGATGGTAAGTAATAACCTTTAAAAGTTGAACTCCTCGATGCTTTCAAAAGGTTTGCAGAATATTGGCATGATCTTTTCCGTGTAAAAAGACTTACATTTTGAGGCATTTTATTGGAATTTATTGTGAGATGCGGGTGCGGAAATGGAAGGCCCTAAAGCTGAATTACTTTCATCTTGGATGCCTTGTTGCGGCATCTGATGTCATGTCGGTTCCGTGGATAGAGCTATCAGCTATTATTTCAACTGAACGACAAATGAAGAGGTGTATAATAAAAAAAAATTCGAATGTTTAATTTCATCCAGGGATATCTCAATAGAGACTTGCAACGTTGCAAACCTTGTACCGCAAGTATGGAAAGCTTACTGGTCTCATATAAAGCCTTAAAAAATTTGTTTTCCTCTTTTTGTCGCTTACATACTGAAGTAAAATATTATAGGTACATTATACTTTACCCAATACTTGAAAAGAGCTGATATTGTACTTTTCAAATTGGGAGGGGCTAACTGTTCTTATTCCAAAGAAGTCTAGTGTCCAAAATTAAGGTTTTCGATTATTTTGTTAAAGATAGTCGATTAAAATTTGGAGCTGACACGAGCACGTAATCTCCGAATCTTTTTATGAGACTATTATGTAAGTTCCTATTAACCCTTTCGTAACCGAGGTATTTTCAATCGCCATGACGCGGCTTATTCTGGTTTGAACAGTGGTATGAGTCGTACATTTTCAATATCGCTGAATTCAATTATGAAATCGGATTTCAAATTGCTTTGCATCCAGTGCTCCTTTATACGCGGTGTAAAACGCGACGTACATTGTACTTCTATACATGGAGAACGGGAAAATCGACTGACTCGGGGAACTATGATGTACGTGGGCCACGCACCTTGTCACGAGCAATCGAAAGTACTGCGTACCACGAGGTGGTTAAGATTCGAACAGAATTATTTATATCACGAGCATAGCTCAAGTAGGTTTTAGATGATTACTAAGCGCTTTTA